>JAVJGI010000057.1:71426093-71440979 GCA_035590275.1 Ibycter americanus | reverse complement strand
GGTTATCAGAAAAGCTAAGCGTATGTAACAACAGAAGAAATCTTTGTTTCCTTTTGTTTGGATCTAAATGCTCAATTTGGCAGATAGGGAGAGTGGCAGCAACTACAGTTGATTATGAATGTTTTCAAACTCGTACCGAGGAGCCATAATTATAGTCAAGGTATTTGTATGTGTGTCATTTGAAGAATACAAAAGATTTCACAGAACAGAGAGATGATGATTTTGTAGGTCAATGGTCTGGTGTACTTGTAGCCTGCAACTTGGCACATCATACTGTGCTTCAGCAGCATGCAGTCACAAGGCTTCGCCTCTGCAGTTGGTGGTGGGGTCTTAAGTGTCTACTTGTGTGACATGAGCTTTCAAAATTCAGAGAAATAAATCATCTGCCATGCTGATTTATATGTTGTTCTTAACTTCCAGGACTAAACTGACTTAAAGAACTATTCTCATCACTACCCTGCAGCTTTATCAAGTTCAACCTTATAATTTGGGCAAAATGACCTGCTATTATGCAAAGGGGGTGCAAGGAAATGTGGAGCCTCTGGGCCAGTCACAATGGGATATTTTTGCCACTCATTCCCCGTCAAGCTTATTTCAGCCTCCAATACAGTCAGCTGTTGAGATTCCCCTGTCACTCCAGAAATACTGATTGGTTCTGCGCCCTCATAGCTTGTTGGCGTTAGAGTGCACTGTGCACCAGTATCTGTTAGAACTTTATATTCCTGTGGGTCTGATGTGCCAGGCCATTAGATCCACACAGTCCAGCAAACCCGCTTATCCCTGTCCTCCACCTGGCTGGAGACAGGGCTCCTCTAATCCTAGTCGCAGGATTCCCCACCAGGATGGCAAGTGGTGTGAAGTGGATGTAGCATGGAGTGGTTCTGCTCACTTATGTCTTACCAGAACGGATTAGAATTCCTTTTCACAGGATTGAGAATAAAGTCACACCTATCACTCTGTTTGGAAAACTGCCCTCTGGAGACTGGAGTGGCAACCTTCCTGGAAGACTTCCAATTTGTGGTTGTTTTTCCCTGTCATTCACACACCCATGCCTTCAGAGTTGAGGTAGGTTTTCCATCCCATCTCCTCACATCCTCTCCATGGTCCCGCAGGTAAAACTACAGGGTACCCCACGGTGTGTATCTCCTGTATTCTCCCTCCCAAACAGAAGGGCCTCTATGGCTGATAGCTGAGATGTGGGTCCATACAGGTGGAGAGTGGCATATATACTCATCAGGTCACAGGACCAGCCTCTCCACAGCTGAGATGATGGAGGTAGAGACGCTGTCTTCATGTCCTGGAGATGGCAAACCACTTTATCCACTGTTGGGTGGGATTCCAATAATGGAATTCCAACCCATTATTGCCAGTGAGTTCACATATGATGATGGTGCGCTCTGTACCAATTTCTGCCACATGGGTCCTGTGCATAGGACTTCATCAGTATCTGTGGGTGACTGTGGATTGTCCTGGTCATAAGAAACCATCTCTTTCATGGGTAATTCCCTCAAGTACTGGATGCCATCATTCTCTACTGCAGTCCACTGCCTGGGCAACATGTAATATCCTCCTTGTAGGGATACCTTTCATTAACAGTTGACAGGAGTCACCTCCAGAGGCTGAGGGCTTGCATTCCTTTTCCAATTGCCTTGTTACTGCTCCCTTCTTTAGAAAGTGACCCCAGGTGCTTGGCTTCCCTACTTTCTAATTCCAAACTATCAGCCCCATTACCTGAGCACTGAAGTAACTGGGTGACAATGTGCCCACCAGGATGACAGCTGAAAACTCTTCATATATCCTGCAGCACATTCAGGGATAGAGATCAGGTAGTTACCTCTTGCCAGCAAACACAAAAAGCACAGCTGACAATTTCTGGAAGGTGTTATTTGAAAGACTCTGCTTTGGACTAGGGTGGTTCCACACAGCCTGGCACTGCACAGTTTAGTTCTCACTAAAAGCCAATTGCTGATTTTAATCTGGCTCAGTTTGAAGGTGGGAGTTTTCAAGGTGGCTAAGCTTCCTCCTACAGAACTAGTTTATGCAGCATGTTTCCTCCACCATAATTTCAGCAACTCCCCAGCAAGTTCTGACCAAGAAAAAAGAAAACCTGACAGCTTCCTGCTTGCACTTGCACACTTGTGTGCAGCACATACTGTGACTCAAAAGGAAGGTCTCCATCTGTCTTAGGCCCCAACAAGAGCAACACCACTAGAAACTTTTTTTGCTGGTGTAACCAAAATATCAGTAGGGAGATTCTGTGGTGATGTTTCTTAATGAACTCTTGAAACTTTAAGGCCACTTTCTACCATACTTCATCCCATGGCCCCACATGTCCTAAAGCAAAGCTGGACTGAAGAGCTTTAGAGGGAGAACTGCTAAATAATGCCTAAGTCCTGGCACTTTTCACTAAGAGAGTGTAGATGCTGGAAAACATATGTTGCGGGAAGGCTGCCTAATCAAAGATACATCCAAACCAACAGGTGGTTACAGTAGTGGAGGAATTCACAGCACTTCCAAAATATCACCAAACACACGCGTATAACCCATACACCACTAAGATTCTTCTTCCCTCAAAATAAGATTTCATAAGGCTCACACACTCATATAACCCTTAAGACACCAGAAGCAGAGGTTGGTCCAGAGTAATTATAGCCAAAAAACCCCAACCTCAAGCAGAAGATCACCGAAAAGAGAAAACAGGCTTTGTGAGATCAGAAGCAGGAAAGCCACCAAAATGTGTGAGAAGTCATTGGGGTAAACAGCCCTGCACTAGCTGCACTCAGAGTCTTCGATCTTACTCTTTTAACAGCTCACTCCCAGTTGAGAATCTGAATTTATGGCACTTCATTCTGAAGCCACTAATATTCTGAAAATATTAATATGTTGAAAAACTGACTTAAAAGTATCCTCCGAAGGGCTGCAAGATACAATTTTTGCAGATAATTTGGAGAACCTTACACAAATCACACAAATTAACATTCAAGTTAATTACATCTAACTGAAGAAAAACAACAGAAGAGAATATTCTCTGAAAACATCACTTATTGCTTGGTCTTAGAAGGTGAATAGCACCTAAGTTTTCTACCCTACCCCAGCCCTCCCTTCACTTTTGTACAATCTTCCAAATGGGAAGCACCTGGACCAGCAACATGCTTTTCATTCAGATTACTGCCTAGATGCCATACCCTGGCTCACATCATAATCAAAACAAAAGTATCTGTTATGTTGTTGAATGTCTCCATGCCCAGGTTCTGTACCTCTTTCCTTCTCCTGCTTCCTACCAGAAACAAACATCGTGCAACGTCCAGAAGATAATGGTGTTGAGGTATTATTTTCCACTACATATTTCTCACTTCTACTACATGGCTTTATTATATTTATTTTAACATTTTAATTTATCCATTAGAATGTTACAGAATCTTTAACAGTACTGAGAATGCTGATAATGTTCACACAAATTTTAGCACTTGCAATTTATTACTAAACTGGCATTAAGCCAAAACAGCCTTAGACCTACTGCCCCTTATGATGTTTTCATCTGGTTGCTACATGAATAAACGGTTAGGGAATTGCATTGCCACCTTGCTATTCTTTATCCCATTTCAATCACATCTTTTGCCACCCATGCATTCCGTACATTATGCTTTTGATCATGTCCCAAATTATTTGAGTATACCCAGCTGTACCACACATAATATCTGATATTAGAGAGGCAGATGCCATCATCATTTTTGAGGCAGCAATCACCACAGATCCCAAGAGTACTCCCAAATAATACATCTGCTGTCTGAAAAGCATGCCATCCAGGTGACTAACTGAGAAGACTGAAATCCTATACTAATACAGCAGGCACAGAAGTCCAAGTTTTCTTTAGAAAAATTAGTAAGAACCCAGGACGGCAAGCCACACAACTGAGTTTTAAGCAAGCAGGTTTTTTGAGGGAGTCACTGTCTTGCTGACCACTGCTTTGGCTCCAGCAAGACTTGAAACTTAAGACTATAGATATTTCTTTCGGAACCACCAATAATATCCAAGGAGAACCAAGGTGCAAATCACTGGTGGTATATGTGGCAGATGCCATGATTACAGCAAATCGGATGGTAGTAAACAGAGTATTCCATACTGCTTCACAGATTGAAAACACACATCTCAGCAATGCTATAAAATCAGACAAATATTCAGAAATGTTTTCCCCTATTGTTTTTTCTCTAGATGGAATTTCTATCCCTCTTAGTCCTCTCTTTGTTCTTAAATATCATCTTAATTTTCCTTGCACTTTTTTTTCTTTTTCCCCTTCTTCAGTCTTCTACTTAGTGTTTCTTTCAGTCACATCCAGGAACTGCAACAGGCTTTGGTTTAAGTGTCAGCTAAACAGCAATTTAGAAGGCCAACATCAGGCATGAAAGCAAAGGCTGCTGGCTATGTCCCGTTTTGCATCTGTTGAGTTTCTAATCCTAGGTTCAAGTGTGGAAAACAATCAGGCAAATATACAAAGATAGTGGAAGCCTCCTACATTTGCTGCTTTTTATATCATCATGTGCAGACACATACATTTATTAAATTATTGCATGTGTGTGGGAGCACATGCAATTAAAGGAGTAGTGCTCTTGTGCACTTCCTGTTAAGAAAAGGACAACTCATGGAGAGTTGTATAGCCTGTAAGACCAGAGCCTTTCACCCAATTCTTCACCTGCCTGCTCTAAAATAAAACAAGATTAGCTCCATTTAGGTCAAAGCCACACTGATTTAGCACACTTGGGAATTCAAGATAAAATCCACTCTTCTGTGATTCATTCTTCAATACATCTGCTTAAGCCGGCATGAAAAGTGTGGTATAAGCAATATATAAATTTAGAGAACATGATCACTATAAAGAAACATGATAAATATAGGAGAAAACTTCCAATACTAACTACACCAGTTATAATTACAATGGAATAATCTACTACTGCCAAGAAACCAAGATTTTCCAAATTCTACTAAGCATCATCACTATTCTGATTTTTTTTTCAGCTACTAACTTCTTTATTTTAAAACAAGTATGAACACTGGTGATATATTTCCTCTACTTACTAAAAGAAAAAACCTAGTCAAAACAACAGACAAAGCTGAAATGTTCTGAATATGGAAAAATAAAGAGCTTGCAATGCAACAATACATTCAGATTCAAAATTCACAGCAGTAAAATGGTCATGCCAATATAACACAAGATAACAGATAACTTTCAGAAGCCCCTCCAGACCGCTCTAAAGGCCTAACTGAAATTTACTTCATTATAAACATATTGATAAGTCTTGAGAATATAATGAAAATGTAAGGGTGCTTCTGAAATTGCATAGGCCCCATGCAAACTGTACTATTCAAAGTCCAATGTAATTTAGTGAAGCAGATCACATCTACAGAGAGCTACATAGATATATCTCTGTAGGCCAGAACAGCTACATTCTACAACAGGTTCCCTTCAAATTCTGTAGGTTTCCTCCAAAGCTTCTACATTTGATGTAACTTCCAGTTTTCCAAGACACACACTCGTGGAAGGAGAATATAACCTTTAATTTCCAATACACAGGTACCTATCCACACCCCTTAAGCCAAACGACATAATACCCTGCAAAACTTCACAGAACAGTTATCATCTGTAGTAGGCTGGACAGATAAAACTTTTACTTGTTGACAGTGGTCTTTGGATATACTGACTCGTAATTCTTCTGTGTCACAGAGATACTGTATTCAGGCTGTGAAACTGCATACTCTGTACCTGAACTGTGCCTTGAACAAAAGATATTTCAACATATGTTTAGTAAAGGGTAAGGGGTAACCTCACATGTTTGCTTCTGATCTGTCACATCCCTTTGTCATAAGGACTGTTAAATTAATGGCACAGTTTATTCCAGTATCAGGCAAATGTTAAAGAACAGATCCACTGAAAAAATGCAGGAAACATTATGTCAAGCATTACGTTCCTTGTCTGGTTAAGACTTTGCAATGTTTTGGTTTCTAAGACATTATCAGATGAATACAATTAGTCTAGGGTACAGATGTGCACTTCTGTACTACTGTTCACATGAGCATTAAAAGATGAGACTTTGCTGGAACATATTCCAAGAGTGCAGGCAGCAATCCAAACAAGTGAGTTGATTCAGCTGCACTTCTTTTTTTTGTGTGAAGGTATAATGAAATGGACTGAGGAAAGGGGTCATCTGTGGGGAATACAAGGAATCAACTTATTGTTTCAGACTTCAGTATCCCTGAAAACTGAAACAACCCCTTCTGCTATCCTACTGTCTGTTTTGAGTTGAAACATTGGCATGCACATAGAAAGATCTTAAGAAGAAATAAACGTTCACTATAAAGACAAATTCTCATTTAAGCCATAGTTGCTCTAAGCAGAGAATAAGAATGGAGGCATGCTTTGCTTTCTCAAGATGGAGGTAAAATGAAACACAGAACAGCACAAAACTATTCTGTAAAGAGTTAATCTCGCCCGACAATTCAAGACATGGGGGATGGAACTAGATAATCTTTAAGGTCCCTTCCAACCCAAACCATTCTGTGATTAACACCTTCTTAAAGTAAAGCATCAATCCTTTTGTGGTTAAACATGTTCCCACTTGAGTTAAAATTTGAAATCCAGTTTCCATGACAGTTTTTGCAGACTTATCAGTCCTTCTTTGCTGTCGTACCCATAGACACTCACTGATATTTACAGATCTGAAGCAAATATCTGCTAGTAGTGCGGTACATCAGTTCCAGAGGAAAACTATGATGATCCTGTGGAAGATAAGTAGTAACAGTCCCTTTTAACTATTTTTGTTAAAGGAAGAAACCACCTCTGGAAATACTATACCTGTCATCCATGAGATGCAATGGGATGTTAAGGATCTCCTAACTATGAAGCTTTAAGAGCCAATTCTTCATGAGGATTTAGTCCCTTCCAACCCAAACCATTCTATGATTTAACATTTCAGAAAATGGGCTCACAATTGGCTCCTTTCCATAATACTGTACTAAACAGGCCCACTAATGGTAATTCTGTCTCCTTTCTACCCAAGTGGTAAAAGAGTAGTCTAGAGGGCCAACAAAGATTTGGCCTCTCAACATGAAAAATCACGGCAAAAATACTCTTTTAGTGGATATAATTTTTTGTGTTTACTTCCTATCAAGTGCTTTTAAAATAAATCCTGAAATTTAAGAGTCCTGGACATGTTTGAAAAACAGTTTTCACATCAGATTAAATATACTGGACCATTGTATATTCCTTTCTTTAGTTTAACTAATAGAACAAGATTGACCTGTCTAAAAAGAAGCTTAGCTCTGATCATTTAAACCAGTACAGACTGTGCTGAATTTAATACTAAGGCATGATAGTGTTACTGCAGCAATATAAACAGAGTGATCAGGACATAATTAAACCCCACAATCTACAATCTACAAGTGACAGGGCAAAATGAACAACACAATAATGCAGTATCTATCAGCTTAATTTACTGCATTGCTGAGCACAAGCCTGTATTAAAAGCAAGTAATGGCCCTGCCTTAGAAATCTAATAATTGCAAATCATAAATCAGCAACTCCACCTTTCTGGTCCAAATGTCAGATTATATGGCATAATAAGCGCTCACACATATTAAATCAAATAAATGCATGAAGAAAGTTCCTAACAAGCAACTCAAGCAACTCTGAGTTATCTAGCAGTAGCTTACTGGGTGGGAAACCTAGAAAAGGGAGAGTAAGGCAACTATAGCTCTGGACTGACATTGTCTAAAATGGGCTAAATTCTGAAAGGGCTGAGGACTGAACAAATTTTGTCTGTATGATTTTACAGGGACAACACAATTCCAGCCAGGAAGACAATTTCATATTTAACACAGCCTGACCACCTAAGCCACCTGACCTAGCCAGCACCAATGTTTCATCCCCACACTCCCAGAACACAGAAGTGTGCTGGCTTTGTGGTTACCAGCCCAGACCAGTCCTCAAAGTGTTACTACACTATACTCCTCAGAGCATGAAAACTGTGAAGGCCTTCTCTGAGGAGGCCTTCTGGCCCTTTGGAGCACACTGGTCCAGCTCAGGCTAATCAATGTTCCCATAATGCAGAACACTGGTGGCTCCAGTGCAGACAAATACAGTAATCCAGCAGAGCAAGTGCAGCTGCCTCTGCCATGACTGAGAACATGGAAAAAGTTAAAGCTTTCAGATAAGCTGTGGGGGTTATTGTCAAAGCAAAATATATAAACCCAGGGAATATTTTTCTTCTGGGATGAGGTGTAGGGTAGTAGTAAGATACAGAGGGGTTACAGCTAGAACCTTTCCAAAGGGAATCATCTATTCAAATGTAGGTATTTCTGTTGTAGATTTTGACACATTTGGCTCTTGTCTAGGCTCCTATTATAGTTAATGAAGAGAAACACATTTCTATGACATGACTCATCTCATCCTAGACATGTAAAATACATTAGATGCATCAAACATAAATGTTCATCTATCTCTTCTGAAAATAAAGGTAGCCTCGGGTAATGTGGCCAGATGTGCAAGTCTTACAGTGTAAGGTGGAAGCTACAGATCCCATCCTTAACATCCCTTCACGCTCCCATCACTAGCACATCATTAGATAATGGGCATGCTCCTCTGCCCATTTTTCTTCTACTGTCTTAACAGAAGGACAGTAATGCTTCTGTGTAAAATAGGTTTCATTAATACATCTACAAAAAACATTGTGTGATTCTCTGATGCAAGACGTTTTTAGAAATGAATAATTATTATGTAAATATTGTATTGGTCTTCATGAAAAAGACAGAGTAATACTTGTCTACTGAATTTTAATACAACAGTATAGAAGTGACTCCCATGGCAGATGATGTTGCTGCAACAGATTATGAGACCTAAGATTCTTACACACACAGGACTTAAAATCTACAGAGAAAAAAACCCCAAAAAAACCTCGAACCCTGACACTTTCTATCAAACCCCAGTAGGGGCCTTATGGTTTTAATGCAGCCACTGGTGTCCTCACACACACTGCACTGAAACTGCAAAGTTACTCTTTCCAGACTCACTCCTCTTAAACACAAAGCAATTTCATTGACATTGACTCGGTACACAAAGATACAACAAACAGTTCCGAAATGCAAGCAGGTTAGCCACAACCATGGCAGAGAGAAAGCCCTTCTGGCCTTCATTAAGTATGTAGCACCTGAAACTCAATATTGAGTGCAAACATGCGGGTGAGAACTCAGTAACAATTTTTAAGCAATGCTGTTAGAATGTATCAAACAATTGGCCCTGCTAAAAAACACCAGAAATTACTGTATCTTTCCTGTTTCTCCTTGCTAGTTCCCCAGAAGCTAGTCTTGATCTTACCTATCCAAGGCAAATGACAGATAAATTCAAATGGTCTTACATGGCTTCCACCCGCACCCTTACATGTACAGTCTCCTTCCAGTCACCTTATTTTATTTTCATTGTACTGAATAGCTTGCCATGAGACACTAGGCTTTACATTAAAAATCTGTAACCAGTTGAATTCAGATTCTCAGGGCTAAATTCTTTATCTAATATATCATATGCACTCCCTATTATCCTGTGAAGCCTTCCAGTTCAGCACAAATTAACTCCTTATACCCACCTCAATTTCTCTTAAAAGTTTTCAAGCTACGGCCAACTTTTAATCCTAAGTAGTTCCTGGACGAGAACAGCATTATGCCAGATTTTGGAAAACAGAAGCTGTATTGGTGATGACTGGCACAGCTCTCTCTCCAGGCCTTTATTTACATGGTAAATTCTGTTTTGCTAACATGTTAGTTTACAGTATGATGCAGAAGACAGTATCTGGAAAAGTGGGCATGAGTTAATGAGGTCATCATAGCAGACTCTCATCCATCATCCCATGTGGATTCTGCAGACTGTCTTGATGGAAAGCAGCCAGCCATACGAATTTTGGAGACTGGCTCCGCAGCAAACCTATCTGTTTGAATGGGAGGGCTGGGTTACACAGGCTTCTCCCAGCTCATGCTCCAGTTTTACTAGCAAAAGATGGATCATTAATAACTTTATCTGCAATTCTGCCTAAGAAAGTGACCTGGCACTTGCATTTGGATGATTTTATCTTGTAAAGCAGCACACAGCAGGACCCAAGACTGTCTAAGGCAAAAAGCAGAAGCAAAGTTCTGCCTCCTCCAAATCCCTCTTAGAAGAGAGAAAAGCTGCCTAGATATGCAGTCAGGATGGAATGCAAAATTCCCAAGGATTTCGCAAGTAAGAATTTGTTTTTCCTGAATTCTTCTGCTCTCAGGACACTAAAGGAGTTAAAACGTGTATCCCCTGTGGTGTGCATTACAGAGATCAGCCATATTCTTTAGCAGCTCATTCTATTCTTTTCCTCCATCACAAGGGACAAGATGCTTCAGCAGAGAGCTTTTCAGCCTAAGCATTTTTGTTGCAAGACAAGGTGTCTTAAAGGTAGTGTCAAATCAAGATTTTCTTCAGGGATTACAGTGGAATGCCATCAGTATTCTACATGCTTTACATTACACGTTAGGACTCTTTCACCCCCTGCATACCCAATGGAAGCACACTGCCCCTGAAATCAGCCACATTTGGTGATGCTGCAGAAACCAGTAAATTGCTAGCACAAAGCACTAGAAAAAGCTAGGAGGTCAGAAGCTTACACCTGCAAGGATAATGAGCTGTATAACCCAAGAAGAATTTTCCTTCTTTATAATACTTTAAAGGCCATTAATGTAATCAAGTTATGTTTAGTGTCTTTAACAGTCTAATATACCAAAAAGAAATCCAATTATAAAAGCTACTTTATTATAATAGTGAAAGACCTGGTTTTCAAATGGCCCCTTTCTCTGCTGTAAGATATAGCCACAAAATTTTTACCAAAACAACTCCCACTGTCTCTTGTGTAAAATATTTGTCTCCTCAGGTGCTTTGAGAACATCAGGTGAAAGCAATAAAGGTAAGAGTAAGTCATTTGTCCAGGGTCACACAGCAGGCCTATAGCAGACCAAGGAAGAAAACCACAGTTGCCTCATTCAAAGTTGCCATCTGTTCATGAAGCTAGACTCTAAACACGCTCTTCAGGCAGACTTTGGCACCTCTGTTTAACTCAGCTTGAACCTGTTCAATGAAACAGCATATGTTCCAATTTCCACTGAAAAACAGAGTCCAATGGAAATGAAATAAATCTGGACTTCAAGATGTCAGAAATACAGACAACACAAACTTGAGATCTTATCTCTCAGGAAGTTTCTTCTGTGACCTGCTAAGAAATTGCAGTGCTCTTAAGAGTCTCAGCATCATTAAACTAGAATAGGCATGGTCATAATTACTAAACTAGCATGTTCCAACATGCAAGCAGGGCAGAGAATAGTAGAAGTGGGAGGTGCCAACTCAAATTATTGGAAAAAGTATGGACATGACTCATTAGATTTTCTGAGGACAGGTGGAAGAGTAGAGGATGAATTTGATTTACTTTACGAGTTCACCTTTGTCTCCTGCATGTACTCTAGTCCTTCATCCTAGCATGCTTGATAATCACCTCTTCTCCATTATCTTGTTTCTTAGCTCTGGAAACTGTATCACTTTCCAAAGGAATACCAATGTTTTAGACTGAAGAGATTTATAAGGCATTGCCTAAGGTCACTGTCTGAAAACAGTAAGTTCTGAGGAGGAAAAATAAAAATGGTTTCAAGGTGCAAATTTAGTTGATGAGAGAAAATGCAAACCCCTTTTCCAAGGCTCAGCATCTTCTCTCCCATCCCTGTGCCTCTTCCCAACGTAGCACATCTGTCCATCAGTCTGTGATTAACAGAGAACAGTTACTCATTTACCTTGGGGCACTTAGAGTAAAGGCCTCTGTATGTCTGACCTTACTCAAGTGATTTCCATACACCTTCGGCCTGTGTGTAGGTTTGGACTCTACAACAGTGAATGGTTTTCTGGAACTGAGTCCTCTGGAACAGGGGAACAGAATGCATCTCCTCTGAGGTGAACTATCACTATCACATTGAAGGAAGAAATCAGGCCTCCACTTGCTAATAACACTTCTGGTGCTGACAACTACAATAAAATTAAGGAAAAAAACCTTTAATTAAGGCAATTACTTTGTTCAAGACCCCATTAGAAATTTTATGCATTATATTTATAAAGTTATTACTTTTAAGGGTATATATTTACTTCCAAGGACATTCCTTACAAGAAATTAAACTCTGTAGAAACAGCTTACCATTGATCTCTGCTGCTCAAGATCCAAATGTCTATGTGAGTATCCATCCCAGTTCTCTTTACAGAGGTGCAAAGTTTTAATCCTTCAGCCCAAATTCTATCCAGAAAAAAGAATATCAGTGCTGGGAGCTCCTCTTCCTTCTTACCCCATGCTGGGAGAGAACAGCTGCATCATATAATTATCAGTTGCTTGGTACACAACAACAGTTGTCAACACCCTTCCTGTGAAGCATTTTAAATGAAGCTGCTGCATAAGCTACAGGAGACAAACAGAAACAAACCACAAACCACTGACCAAGTTAACAACTGGACTCTATGGATGAAAGAACACCTCTACAAAGTAAAGGTGGCCCAAAACAAGGAGATGAGATGGGTAGAAAAAGCCATAAAGCCAGAACAGCACTCTCCCTTCACTTCTCAAAATTCTGTTTAATTTTTAAAAAATGGGAAATAGAGCAAGGAAAACCTTACCCTTTTATAGCACCACATAAATTTGATGCAGGTTATCTGGAAGCTACTTCTCTTCATCACCTTGCCAAGACAAGTAGTTTGTAGACAGAAAATGTGTTGTTAGTAACCAGAATCATGCAAGTACTTGTTTTCCTTTGATGTGGCGTGTGGAGGGCCTAGCTGATAAGTCAAGGATTTTTTTAACAGAAGTTCCAAAACTGGCCAGTCTGGCCTACAGCTGTCCTAGTTGCCGGGGGCCTAAATGTTGGCAAAAAATAAAGGCATCTTTCTAGTTGTCACAGCAGAGGAAGAAATAAATAAAGGAGAAGAGAGGTAACTACCAATACTGCTCTCACCTCTCATCCCTCTCAGATGATGTACTTACTGGTCTGTCCTCTTACCTATCATCACTAACAGAATAGCACTGTTTAAGTGGAAACTGTCTTTTAAAAATTGGTCCTATTCAGTTTCGTTCCTTAGAGTTACGAAAGAGGACTTTGGACTGTGGATGAATTCCAGACCCACACAAACGCTATTCTACCAAATGACCTGCCTGCAGTGCAAACCAGAACCTTTCTCTGTTTACACCCGGGTTAATCCAGTCTGCAAAAAGATCATACTCCATTCTTGTTATAAAAACACTTCAGCAGTCTTGAAGAGTACTATATACAGTACCAGGTTAAGTGAAACCTGTTTTGAACTCAGACAGGTATTAAAAGGGTTAAAATTTCCATTTCATAAATTTAATTATATCCCATTTCACCTCTTCTTCTAATGTCCAAATTGTGAACAAAAAAATAGGTGCGGTACTGACTGCACAGTAGCAGAGAAGACTTTTATTTCAAAAAGAGGCTTTCAGATCCAGAAGTGCCTGTTTCAGTTAAAAAATGCAGGATAATCAGGACCATTTTTACATTTTAAGCAACAACATAACAAGCAAGGAGTGTAGTGTGGGACCCTTCTGTTCTTCTCTATCTGAAAGCCTGTCTGTGACTTTCTCAACTATCTACTGAATGAAACTAATTTCTTCCGTTGTCCTTAGGCTATCGTGGTATAAACTATAACGCCACTACTGCAAGAGCTTTTCTTACAAGACATTCCTAGTTTATTATTTTAACTTGATGTAGCATCACAAGTAATCAAAACTGACACACCTGCCAAAGCAGTTGTGTATCTCACAGGTTTGCCTTTTAACACATTATGGTTTGCGACTTGCAAAAGAAATTTCAGTTGCTTCATCCTTCCAATACAGAGGTGCTGCACAGCAGATAAATCCTGCTACATAAACAGCAGCCCAAGGGTGTGTTCATAATAAAAAATTTTTAGCCCCTTTAATTTAACATCTGACAATAAAATACTGTTATTGGTTTGAATTCCTCTCTTCATTAGTGCTAAAATTCTGCTATAAATCTCTACAAAAGCAACAGTGGCATTTAGGAAAGAAGCTTTAGGAAAGTTTGCAGCTCTCAGGGTCTCCAGGTCAGGTTATTTTTCAGTCAACAGGAGTACTGGACTAAAAGTGGACTCATTCACTGAGCCCATTTCTAGTTTTTCTAGGAAATCATCAATCTCTCCAGAAACTTGCTAACCTCACTGTTAGAAATAGGTGGGGGTTTGGGGCCCATAGCTGCTTTCTGCTTGCAGCATTCAACATTTCACTCCAGCTGCAACACTGACCCAAATCCATACAGCTAATCTGAATTAACACTCACAGAAGGTGACTACTAGGCCTCTGGTGTGAGGATGTAGCTGTGTGGTCAGTGTCAATTACTGGAACTGGGATGAGTAAGTTTATAGTACTGCCTGTTGTGGCAGTTTGTAATAGTACCTCTCTGCCTAACATGCAAGTGTCCAGACAGAAATGCAGCAACATATGCTCTTCATTCTATCAAGGGTTTTAAAGTTGGCATTCCCATAGACTTTGAAATAAGTTTTACAGTGAACTGGTTCACAGTTCTGGCACATCAAAAGTTCCTGTGTTCAGATGCTGCCCAAAACATTGATCTGTCACGCGCTAGCCTGCTCAGTTGCCTGTTGTGTCTGCTGAGCAATTTCAAAATAAGCATTGGCACCAAAAGCCTATACCACTTATTAACTGCATTGCATTAAAAGGCACATGTGCCAGTTCACTAATTCCAGAAGCAATGTCCTCCCATCTAGTCCAAACAATCTCTTATTGAGCAAAGACCAAGAAAGGGCTT
>JAVJGI010000057.1:71394840-71405553 GCA_035590275.1 Ibycter americanus | reverse complement strand
CGAGGCCTCCCAGCCCGCGCCACGGCAGCCCCCACCCCTGCCGCCCTGTCGGAGGGGCAGCCGCCTTGCCCTCGGCTACCGGGGAGAGGCCTGACCCTACACCGCGTTTAGCGGAGCTTGGTGGAAAACTTACCTCAGCGCAGGCAACACACGCGGAACGCTGAGCTGTCAGGGAGCCTGCAACGACCAGCAGGAAAATCTCAACCCACACGACCTTCTGTATCGGGCTCCACGTCTACACAGCGCTCCGGAGGAGTTTGCCCTCCAAAACAGCACGGCTTTACCACGTTAGCATAGGTCAAAGATCGTGGTCTTTTCCCTCAGGGCCGGAGGATAAGATACATAATTGTACTTGTCGATGTTTTACCAGCTAAAGGGATCTTTGGTTTATCTAATCCGTAGCAGTAGGCTGATACATGACTGTATAGCTACATCCACCTTTGTATTTACATTGATCTAATTGTCTTGGTAAAGAAGAATACCCAACAAAACACATTCTCCCAGTTGAGTGTGTATATACACAGCTTGGACAAAAAGCTCTTTCTTTTTCATGCCAACATAGACTTCATTACACTTTCCCATCTGACCCACCTTTTCCACTGGCAAAAAACAAGGGGAGTGGGGGACGGGACATGACACAACACACAGTAACAGCAGAGACCCGTTTCAGTGCCACCCAACTCAAAATAAAATGGCTGTATGCCAAACTTTTAATTCTTAAGTGGAAAAATTCCGAACTGAGCAGCAATGCTGACCGAGTTTGGGAAATAGTGTTTTCACTAAGACTGAGTGAACAAAAACCAAACCCCCCTCTTTTCAAGCAGCAGAAACCCATGTGGAACCATACAGTCTAACAAAGATGCAAGACAAAGAACCATGCAAAACTGAAGGTGTTCTTCTGAGAACAGAACAGCATGGCAAGCACTGACAAATGTCCCTGGTGAGTGGTCAGGCTCTCCTCTGGTGGAACCCTATCTCAGAAGGCATGGGGAAGAGGGCTGCCCACTTCACAGGTTTGCGGAAGATTGCAACAAATCAACGAGGTTTGTTGAAGATTGACATTGCCTCCCTTCCCTTGTGAAAGGCAAAGGAAGATGGCCTCTTTCCCCCCACTATGGACCCCAACCGTACCATCACAGAAGACCCCAGCTTCTGTCTCTCTTCAGTCTGGAGATGGAGTGAGGCATCAGCTTCCATGTGGCAGAGGCAAAGCAGAACCTTAACTGGCCTGAAGGAAAAACTAAATCCATGGCGTCTTAGGTGAAACCTGGGCTTAGGAACTATTGGCTGCCAAACCAGAGAAGGAAAGGTGAATGAGTAACAAAGAAGGTGCTGGCAGTTTGTGACTGAGAGGGAGACTTGAGCTGCTTGGGGGAATTACCATACTGTGACTGATTAACTCTTCTTTCCAAACATGTGCAAATAAAGATAGTGGAAGCAACCCTTGTACCTTCACAAACACAGCAAGAACAGCCTGAGAAGTGACCCTTTTTCAAACAAACTTTTAGTTTTAGCATGGCAGCCATTAGGTGTTTCTCACAGAGCTATGTGAGCAAATAGCAGTAGAAATAATCTTTCTGATAGCAGAATGAGCAGGTTTTTGTCACTGGTGGAACTGCTTTTTATGTTGTCACCAATTCCTTGCTTTCAGGCAGTGAATCATTCCTTTCTTTTTCCTGAGCTGCAGCCTGGTTTGGCATTGTCATTACTATATCCGAAATTCCTATGCAGGAAATTTAAAACAGTAAAATATGTATACAGAGAGTTTGTGCGATCAGACCCCTAGGAAGGTGTAGGTAAGAAAGATAAAATGCCACACTCAAAATGTCCTAAAGTGTCTGGAAAGGTTTAAACATAATATTGGGACAAATGCCAGATCAAAACCCAGTAACACAGTAAAACAATTTTCAGACAAGTTCCCTATTAAAAACAACTGAACAACCTATACAAGCAATAGTCTTCCCATTGTCCCAGTGTCCCCAAAAGTTTAATGTTTGCATCCCTCCAAACGCTGCACAGAAAGACATTTTAAAAATGTAGTAGGTGTGGTTGACAAGATCCATTTTGTTATTTATACTCAAACAAGGACAGACAGTGTCTTTGAGGACATCATTCTCTTTTCTGTGATTCATATTCATTAAAGCATATCAAGGACCCCAGCTTTACCTTGGAAAAATTTATTTTTGCTGACAGACTAGAGCTCATAAAGGACAAACTACAGCCATGTTCACCATACACTTGATCAAAGTTGCTTCTTTGCTGCTGGTAGAGAGGCCAGAGACCAGGACTGGGGACCCAATCAGTTGATTTACTTCAGCAGAATTTAACCGGAATTGATTCAGTCATGTGTGCCTGATTTTTCTAAGCATACACAGCAAAGATACTGAAGTCAAGGGTCTTTCCTCTTCCTACCACACAAAATACACAGCTCAATAAAAAAAAGAAAAAGGGAAAAAAAAAAAAAAAAAGAGCAGGTCTTCAGATTAATTGTTGTCAGTACAGGCAAACTGAAATGCAAATTAATTCAGCACCAAATGGTTGAGGACTGCTGAGTATCTTTCACTGTTGGGAATCCAGAATGGAGAGGACACAGGTGAGCAGATCACAGTGGTACAAACAAACTAGTAGGAACAGCCTGTTGTGATGTCGCTCTCTTTGGTGCTAGATGTGCCTGGATGCTCTGAAAGAGCCAAGATCTTGGAAGTGGAGCTTACAAGAATTATTTTCCTATGTTTTTTTTCTGTCTGGTAGGTTTTTTTGTTTTGGGTTTTTGTTCCTGATATGACTAAATTCACATTGCCTTTTTGGCAGATCATCTTTGAGATTTGTATCCCTTAATCAGTTTTACAAAACTGGCTAGGCAACATCAAAATTCATCTGGGAACAGTGGGAAGAACAGAAACATGTAACCTGTTTCATCCTCTTTCCTTTTTCAAGTGGCCAACTTATGGATTTGATTTGAGTCTACAAGAAATTGCTGTGGCTTTGTTAAACCCGATTTAAACTTGGAGATAATTTTTACTCCATTCTGCATCAAACTTTCTTACTTAGTTTTATGTCAAGGCCCTGCTTAAACCAAGCTAAAGGAGGCCATTGCTAAATACTGCCTGGTAGAATCAGTTGGGGCATTTAAGAGGCTACTGCCCACAGCAGCTTATTGCCTCCCATTTAGTGATGATTAACACCCGCAAAACTGAGTCCATTTTACTGAAAAACAAGGCATCTTCATTTAGCTCAGCCATCATCAGTAGCAGTTCAGACCAGCTGATTTTGCACCAAAGTAGGTTCTAGCAGGCTCTCATGTCATGGGCTGTAGGCATGTGAAGCTTCACAATAGTGCAACTAAAAAAAACTTGGAAATGTAACTTAAACAGCTCAATCTTTTTTTGAAGTGAATGTCTTTGTGTTTGCCAGCACCCAATTCTGTGTATATTAGGACTGGCCTTACTACTGCCTGAGTTACAGAGCTTTATTGAAACCACAGGACTATGCCACGCTACATTTTCTGAGCATATAGCCAGTGACAGGTAACTAAGCTGCTATCAGAAGTATTGTGTTTGAGAGTTCTCTTACAAGTTAAATAAAAACCACTTTTTTTAAAAAAAGTAATTTTTTCCAGCTAGTAAAACTAATACCCAGGGTAATCCAGCCTTGTGTGTGATGCGAGGAAGGAAGGAGGAGGAGACTTTAGCACACAGTACCATAATATAATATGCCTGCCTTTTTACCAGTTTTGGCTCACTGATTTGGACATATTTATGCAGTAGAATATCTTGAAAGAAGGAAGAGAACACTATGTGTAGCCTTCATATCTGCAGGGGAGATCTTCTTCTATGGTCACCTTTAAAAGAGTTTTCCTCCTTTTTTTACCCAGCATGACTTGGTTCCCCTGTGCAAAAAAATTGGAAACAAACAAACATAAAAAAATCAACACATACAGAGAATCAGTCAATAAAATTCTGAATATGTTAAAGCCACAATGCATGCAGAATTAAATATACTTCCTTACAGGATTTTATCTCCCTGCACTCCTTTCAGCTGGTAGCCTGTAGGGTACTTTATGTCAGTATCCATCATGACTGGCTCATGATTTTAACAACATTGTTCACAGTATAACTGTGGTCTACACAGTACCAAACATTAAATTCTGACTTAACCCCAAATTACTGCACAGTAAAGATGTTCTCTCACAAATGGAGTTCATTATCCAGTTTGCGAAGAGCCAACCTCACACACAGAGCCAAGATATTTCTTTATTGCATGTCTGTGCAGAGATGGGTGCTAGGTGGTAAATCCACAAAGCTAGCACACCTCTTAACGCATAGCAAAACATTTTGTACACTTTGACCAATTGCTTACAATTATGTTTAGTCACACTTAATTCTCCTTGGTTTTTACAAGCCTCGTCTCCGTTTAAAGGGACAGTACTCTTTTTTTTCGACTGTGCATATTCTGTGGTGAGGGGGCTTCGTTAGTAGGGGCTTTCTTTACTCGAAGGTGGATTTTCTAGTATGCTGATTAGGATAGTTCACACATAGTTCAAGTAATTTCCTGTTTGGTCTCTTTAACCTTTTGGTTCTCCTTGAGCTTTGTTATGCCCCAGCCTGACATATTTATATTGTCTATTCTTTCACCCAGAGTTTTGCTAACTATTTGTAACATCCTCTGTTTTTCAAATTCTTTCTTGTTTTTCATTATAAATGTTTACATATTTTCTCTAAATTTCAACAGACTGACCTATTAACCACATATATACACATGTCTGATCTATTATCAAGCCTGTCAACTACAAAGGCCTGCTGCCATGAAGACAAATTCAACACAGTAATCCTCTTGCACACCTTGAAAATTCTATATATGGTACAAATCTAGTGTAGTTGCATCTCAAATAGTTCTGGTAACATAAAGAGTATTCACCAACCCAGGCAAGGACACGACAGCCAGGAGGTTGGTCTGCAGTGGCTTGGACTGCAAACGGCTGTGGCTGCACTGCTAAGATGTCTTGACACGTGTGTTGAAGGGGAGCTGATGCTGGTGCTGCTGAGGGAGAGTCTGAAATGCAGCGAGGCCAGAACTGCTCTCTCAGAAGCAGGTACCACAAATGTGATTCTCTATCGCTTGCTCCTGATGCTGCAAACAAATGTGTCTTTTCCATGCATTCATTCCTAGCTTTATTTCTACTCCCTATCAACCTGCTTTACATGGCCAGAACAACTCAGATCCAAAAGTGTGTTCTCCACCCTCATCCCATGTGGGACAGATAGGCAATTTACCCTCCCCACCATACACATTGACTGATGATCACAAATAGAAAAACACTGTTTCTTTCCCATAAAAAACAACATATAGAATTATTTTTCTTTTTTTAATTATTTTATTTAGCAATATATCTAATATGCTTCCAGATGCTGTAAATATCCTTAATAGAAAGTCTAAATATTCTACTCCAAAGTCCCTAGATTCACATGTTACTTTGTTGGTTTTCTTTATATATGGTGAACATCCATTGAAGTTGTTGGCATTAAGCAGGAAAATTACAGTAGTAAATCTCTCTGTTATGTTTAGGAACTGTGCCATCAGGCCTGATTTTTCACTTATTCCAAAGCATCACACCCTGGAAATCTCCCACTGATATGCATGGTACAAGAACATGGTTTGGCAGGGGCAATTTCCAAGTGTCCTTGTTATCATGAATGGACATGTGATCCTATACTGATTTATTTTCAAGGTTGGGTTTGGTTTTTTTTTTTAAACTTAAGATGGCTTTCTGCACTTTGGAGATGTTCCAGCGTGTGCAGCAGTGAATATAGTGATACAGGAAGCACTGTAAGACTAGCTTTGTGATTCTTACAGGTGGCTCACAGAACATCCACAACTAACTCCTGCATAATGGCTACTACCTGCAACCGGAGCTCACAGTTCCCAGACCTGCCAAGAGGCAGGACAGGAGAAAGGCAGATGCAAGAATTCTGAATAAAGACATTGGATGGCCCCCCAGCAGCTTCATTAGGGCTGGAATCCTTTTCTGTTGATGTTGGCCAGGGATTATGATGACCCTGTCAAAAGCCTATTTTCTGGTTCAGTGATTCAGAAAGACAGCTATTCTTTCTGTTGATTGTCCTGATACTTATAGTTGGACATAGAACAATTCATTTCCAGCAGCTGAATGGCATCAGCACAAACATTTGGTGGCCGCCTTGCGGTCCCAGAGGCCTGAGCACATGTTGGCGCATAGGTGCCATTGATTGCCTGTCTTTAGTCCAGCTCTGTCATAACTGCCTCAAGAGCATGGTGTCTGGGCTGAAAATTTGGTGAGGGGGTGAAAAGAAAATAACCCATATTTAACTGAGGTCTGATGCCAGCAATAAGCCATGGGTAGGGTACTCAGACGCAGTTATTGCTGTCAAAGCCCACAGCACTTTCTCACAGACAGAGTCCTGTTTTGTTTGGAGAGCAGCTGAACACCAAGTGGAATAAATTTGTTAGTGGTTTCAGGTGGGAAAGACAAACACTGCTGAGGTCAGGAGACCTGCAAGAATCATCTTGTTTACCTCTGCTGCTTGCCTGTTTCTGCTCACCTGTGGGATATTCTCACAGGTTTCAGTGGCTGACAGCTGGTGGGGCAAGGCAGGGACTTCTGTATTTCTACAGCAACGCAATCTCTTTGGTGTTCACTAAGCAGTATGAGTGATGCTAAAAACAAAGAGGAAACTCAGTACCTAGAGGGAAAAGGCAACACGTGACCAAATTATTAGCCTTGCTTCTGCATTAAGAAAAGTTTTCTAGAACTCTCCAATGCAAAAACATAACCCCTCTGCTGGCATTACGTAATGCCTTCTAGATTTTATCTTGAAGTACATGGAAACAAGTTCTACCCAATCCTAGGAGCGTAAACCAAGAAAACCTTCCACTTCTAGCAATGAAAAGATTATACATTCATACAAAGGTTCCACCAAGAGTGGAACTCTGTGCCTTTTGTCCCTTTGAGATTATTATTTCCCATTCCTACCCAGCAAAAAGTAAACAGCAAAATCCAGTTTCTGTTTCATCTAACTCAGACACAGCTCAAGGCTTCTCTCAGGACAATAGTTGTATTCAAGCTGCTCTCTGAACTTAAGTCTGCTCTTATAATTGTGACATCTCTTTAGGGTTTATTTGCCAAAAATATGTGGATCAAAAAGTGCTACAATCTTACTGCATTTTGACAAGACACAAGTCCCCTCCTTTGTTGTTGTTGTTGTTGTTTTTAATCCTTTGTTCCTTTCCCCTGTAAACAGCAGAAAGAATGCTTTCCTGGAACTAGTGGCAAAATTATATCTCCTCCTGGGAATGCTATAATATTAATGTAACATGAAGGCAGCCTGTCAGGTCCACAAAGCACGCATTCATTCAGTTTCTGGCTCCTCTAAAAATTAAGAGCTATTTGATGGAGGATTTTGTTTTCAACCACTCAACTCATATTACAGAAAAGGTACGACCAAACCCGGCTTTCCCCAATGATCCCATATAGCTGAAGGACAGAGCTGTGATCTTTCCAACAGGTGAAAACCATTACAGCCTTTAGAACACCAGACAGGATGGGCTGGATGCTGGTTAACATGAAGTCAGCTGCTGAACTAATGACCCAAGCCCCGCAAAGTGGAGCCCTCTCTTTCAGCCCTTTCTGGCAGTGTTTTGTGAGAGGACACAATGTGCAACAGCCTTTAACAGGAGAGGAAGCAAGGTGATCTTCAGGTAACATCAACCATCAGGAAATCTTATACTCCCACTTAGGGCCAACCCACCCACCAGCATTTGCTACAGTAGGAAATGAGAAAGAGAAATGTTCACAGTAGGACACAGAAATGAAAGAAAGATACAACTACAGTGCTATGAAAAAAGGCAAGAGGAGCATTACTCATATTCAGAATCCAGCCTGACTCCCTCCTGGTGTACAAGAGCTACTTAAAATTTTCCCCTAAGTATGGCTGCTACTAGATTTGTCTCCAAGTTTTCTACTGATCTATTTTCCTCCATTGTTAGAGGTTCCCTGTGGAACTTCTCAGATCCTGCTTAAAGCTACCATGATCCTTCTGCCACCTGTGCTTAGAACATATCATCAAAGGACCATATGCAAAGTCCTGCAAACCACCCTCTTTGCCCAATTTCCCAGTGATCCCAGCATTTGATAGAGAAGTTATACCCCTTTTAGAACACACTCTGAATTATGTTTCGTGCAAAACCCAGTAAGTCCATGCTGTATTAGCTTGGTCTGCTATTATGGGGCAAATGCCTTAGGAAAGGAAGAAAATACATTGAATTTGTACCAAATTTCACTGCTTTTTAAATATTTCAACCACCTTTTGAAGGGAGACTCACCATGAACCAATGTCTGCCATGCTTTGTCACTAAACACTTGACAAAATATATGAGTTACAGAAAAGTTCATGATACCTTCTGGATACTATGTGTTATAAATGACACATCAGAACAGTTTGAGTATGAACACACATTTTAAGAGACTCCCATACACACAATAATAAATATTTTTGCTTGGCACTTAATCTTACCTGTTGAGTGTTGACATAGCACTTTAGCACTTTTCAGAAAGATCTACATGCAACTGGAAAAGCTGTGAATTCATATTGTTTCAGATTCAGTCTGGCATATTTCTTGTCTAGCCCTAATCTCTCCTTCTATTTAATGACACCATTCATACAGCAAAGCTGATCTGGAGTCTGGCAGCCCACTTATTAAGTGGGACTTTACGACAGGAGAGCATTACACTCCTGCTCAGACAGCTGCACTGGCTGCCTGGAAGTCTCCAGGGAAAATTCGAAGCTTTCAAAGCTCTAACTGTTTTGGATCTGGATTATTTTACCAGGAGAAGAGGCGCTCAACTTTGAGAAGCCTTGGTATAAAAGAGAAGTAGTGGCAAGGGCACATAGATATTCAGGTCTGTTTCTCCCCAGACTGATCTCCCAGTCACGTTACTAAAGTCTATTTGCCAGTCTGACAACTGGGAGAGGGAAGGTTAGGAGAAGTTCTTTGCAGCATATAATTAGTTTAGGTGTTGAGTGCAGTGTCATCAGCTGGTAGAATATCTAGATGATGACATTCTGTTATTTTGAACATTATTATAGATTAGGATGACTATTCAAAGCTTGGAAAGACATTTCTGGTGTTTATGTCTTGTAAACCATACCTAAATAAAATATACTCTTGGAAGTTATTCTCTGAGGACTCAACAAATCCAGAACACTAAATCATTTAAATTTGAATTCAGACTATTATAACAAGACTGTCATGTGTTTCCCTTTAAAAAAAAAAACAAACTCACTATACCTTTAATTCACTCTCTTATCTAAAGATAACACTACCATCTTCCATACAAGGAAGGTTGCCTTACAGGCTAAAACATGGACCAAGTGCTGGCTCAGTGAAATAGAAGCACTTGCTTGAACATCAGACACCAAGAGTTAGCTGATGCCCCCAAGGGCTCAGACCGTGCATACTGCAGTGGGAGCAGGAAGTATTGAAGTTCATTCTTCACCTGTCAACTGGTTCTCTCTTTCACCCCGAAAACTACAGCCTCAGTGCATTTCAGTTTTCCACAGGGATGCGTTGGCTAACCTTACATGCACTGGGCTAGGAGGGCAGAGTAATTTTTTCTCTCTGCACTCTTTCACTGAGTGGATCTATAGGAACATACAGAAGAACACAGTAACTCTTCATTGCACACACAGCAGACTTCATTTTGTAAGTTTAGAAGGCAGGCATTCTTTATTGCAGTGCTGGGCGCACTGAGATTAGCCTGTCAAATCATGCACGTCTATCTGACCAGCATTCCTCAATTTATTACATTTAAAAAAAAATTATTACATACAAAAAACCCCATACATGTTCAACGTATTTCCCCCAAATCAGTACATGTTATAACTACTCCCCCAAAATGATTTATGTATGCATAAGGCACTTTCATATGCACACTTCACTCCTGGGGGGTCTTTCTTGGCATCTCTTGAGACCCCTGGTGGTCGACAAGTTCGTGAACTTCAGCTGAATTTTCTTGGGGAACACACACACTACTTGGTTCTTTACACAACTTCATTTGCTCTCTGTGCTATATGGTTTTGACTGCAATGCTCTGGTTACCGCACTTCTCTTGTCTACTGTTATATCCCAGGTGTCTCAGAAAGCTTCCTACATTTTAGTGAGTTTATTCAATACGTCGAGTTAATCATTGCTTTAGTTTCAGCCTCAGTTAGTGATTCTTTGTCTTAATTATATCACTACCACCACAGCTGAAGCCAGTACTGCCTTCAAAAGTACACAAGATACTCCTTTGTAAACTAAAGGAATCAAGTAAATACAGCTCCAAAACACAATTAAACCACAAAGCTTGTGTTTTCCAAGGTGACTGTCTCCTTCAAACAACTACAAGGACTCACTTGATAAGAGAGGCAGTATTCACAGTCTAAAATTTCATCTTAAAGCACGACTTCCTTTTTTTAATTAAGTTCCTAGCTTTAATAATAGTCCCATCTCTCAAAGCACCAATTTCATGACCACAGGTAAAATATGATGTACTTATTCATTAAAGAGCAGGTGGCAGCATACCTCTTCATCTCCCTGAGATAAGAAAACGTGGGCTAATCCATCACAAGATGAGACTGTGCATTCCAGCTGATGAAAAGGACTAATGGAAGGGAGTGGAGAATGCATTTCAAAGTA
>JAVJGI010000057.1:71382927-71394830 GCA_035590275.1 Ibycter americanus | reverse complement strand
GGATTATCTGCAGTGGTAGAATTTGACCAGGAAATATAACTCTTTAAGGAAAAGCAGAGGGGTTTGAATAAATACAATAAAATGTGCATAAATGGGCCCTGTCTGCATGCAGAAATCTTCTTGGTGTAACTCCAGCAGAATTCTACAGACCTGAGCGTGAAGCCCTGTCCAGAGACTTTAATTTGGTTCCAGGGTGACTAAATTCCCAATGTTTATGTAAATGTATTCACAGACTACATAAACTAATCACTGGTTATCCATATCCAGATGGCCAGCCAACCTTTTACATCAGCCAAGTGGGAAGGACCTCAAATCACATTGAACATAAAAGGAAAGTGAACAACAAAACTCAAGTTGCAGTTCCCAGAGGCTTTTTGCACTTTAACTGTGAAAGCTCCATCCACACTGCTCTGTCCTTGCTGACAGTGCAGTACATGCACAGTAAGGTAAAGAATGTGGTAATGCTTTTACTCCTTCCATCCATAGGCACATGACACAAAAAAGATGGTCCTTTCTGGTACTGGAAATCCCCAGTGGCCCCTGAGTCAGAGACTTTATATTTTAGAAAAAAGATTTGAAACTGAAGAGAAAAAAACACCAATGTCAGCCCCAAAGTCTCCTTATGTATAAATTCCATGTGCATTTTTAATCACACATACTTGTATTGTCATTTTTTACTAAACTGATGCAAGATGTTCCTGTTCCTGTCATCATGCATTACAATGTCACAGTTTTATTTTCTAGGAAGTCAGAATGGAACTGGTTTTGCTTACCAAGTTTCATCACGATTTTCAGATCCATGCATGGTGCCCTGAGCTGCTCTGAATCTGCTGGGTCCCAAGAGATGTGGCTTTAAAACCCAATCAAACCACAAATTGAGTGTGGTCTTCACTGTCTAATAAAGATCTTGTGGTGAGCTAATTCATGACAAAACATTCTTTACAGGTACCTGCAAAGTAGAGACAGATGAGGTACCTGAAACACCCTGAAAGTTATGTCCATTCACAAACCAGGATCCAGATTGTGAAATCCCAACTCCACCTCCTACAGAAAAGGAACCAAAGGAAAAGCTGAATCCTAGTCTGAAAACGTTGGAATTCTCTCTCTTACTGCATCAGAGACAAAGTTTTCTTGATCTGTTTTTCCTGGTGATATCACTCTGGGGTGTTTCTGATTTTATGTTCACTAAGTAACTTTCATGATTACTTGAAGTGGGACATCGTTCCACCAGGACTGCTCGAGTGGAACTAGTTCTGTGATTGCTGTATCCAAATGGGGTCCAAGGGCACAGTGAACTGCATGCAGAAACATGCAAAGACTCAGAATGCCTGAGATTAAAGAACAGAGACATTTCAGTTTGTCAGTTTGGCTCTTCATCAACTGAGACTGCCACTTGTACAGGCCATAACACTCCTTCTAAAAAACACATACCACAAAGCATCAAAAATGTCCTTACAAGCTTTGAAATAAAAGGAAAAAGCTTAAGAGAAGCTATTTCCATTACAGCTTCCACAGTTTAGCATTTGCTGACAATGAGGGGCAAACAAAGTAATCTCAGCTGAAACAGCTTTTACAAAGAATCACAGAATTACAGAATGGTTGGGGTTGGAAAGGACCTCTGGAGATCATCCAGTCCAACCCCCTGTTAAAGCAGGTTCACCTGGACCAGGGTGCACAGATTTGCATCCAGGTGGGTTTTGAATGTCTCCAGAGAAGCAGACCCCACAGCCTCTCTGGGCAGCCAGTCCCAGTGCTCTGTCACCCTCAGACTGAAAGAGTTCTTCCTCATCTTCAGATGGAACTCCCTGTGTTTCAGTTTGTGCCCGTTGCCCCTTGTCTTGTCACTGGGCACCACTGAAAAGAGCCTGGCCCCATCCTCTTGGCACTCACCCTTAAGAGATTTGTATGCATGGATGAGATCCCCTCTCAGACTTCTCCTGGGGAAACGGGCCCAGCTCTCTCAGCCTGTCCTCACAAGGGAGATGCTCCTGTCCCCTCATCATCTTTGCAGCCCTCTGCTGGACCCTCTCCAGCAGTTCCCTGAACCTGGGGAGCCCAGCACTGGACACAGCACTCCAGATGGGGCCTCAGCAGGGCAGGTTAGAGGGGGAGGGTAACCTCCCTCGACCTGCTGGCCACGCTCCTCCTAATGACCCCCAGGATCCCATTGGCCTTCCTGGCCACCAGGAAACACTGCTGGCTCATGGGCATCTTGCTGTCCATCAGGACTCCCAGGTCCTGCTCTGCAGAGAATTGTTTTTCTGGTTTTGTTTAGTTGCATATAAAGGCAACAAATCACTCAAAAAACTCAGAATTGTGTTGTATTAGTTTTCTTTTTGTTCACATGCTGATATCTTTTTTTTTTTTTTGGCTAGTAATTTTTTTACAAAATTATTACAATGAGTTATAGTTCTCATCTCACTGTTTCTTAATGAAAACTAGTTATATGGCAGATTTCCAGGAAGGTAGGCAGTAAGAGCCTTATTTACCTTCTCCTTTATTTTGCTTCTACTTCTGCTTCCATTTCCCCTTCCCTTCCTCCTAAAAACCACTAAAATAGGCACAGAGAAGCTGGACATGAGAAATATACATGTCACCTCACATTAGAAAGATTCAAGGGTAACTGTGCGAGCACTTTTGCTACACAGCCAGCAAGGCTCTGTGCATAACAGGGGAGCTTAACTGTGAGGGGTAAGGACAGGGAAGGACTTAGGTTGGTCTTTTTTGCCTC
This sequence comes from Ibycter americanus, assembly GCA_035590275.1. Lineage (NCBI taxonomy): Eukaryota > Metazoa > Chordata > Aves > Falconiformes > Falconidae > Ibycter > Ibycter americanus. The sequence continues at coordinate 71,392,099 of JAVJGI010000057.1, read as the reverse complement.
CACTAGGTGGATAAAGATAAGCGTTAGGCAAACACCACAGGGTTTCATTGCTGGTTTTGGGTGTCCAAATGAAGAATCCTATCATTAGCTAATCATTAATGACATGTTTGCATCATGAAGATTATGAAATATTGTGCTGTAGATATGCCTTCCAGAGCAAAGCCTAGCTTTCTCACTGACTTGGCTTAAACTGACTTTGGGACAAGTCTGCACTTGGGACAAAACCAGCTGTTTTGTTAACTAAAATTTTCAATTTTCAAGAGCCTTTTCTGCTACCCTTTAACCAGAACACTATTAGGAGCAGTTATCATACACTCCCAATAAAATTTAACAGCAACCAAAATGTCTCCTTCAGAGAAATCACTTATCAAAGCAAACCAGTATTAAAACATAGCTGACCTTGAATAATTCTTGTTCTGGACCATCTTTAGCTGGCTTCAAGTGGCTCACCACAATCACTTAACATTGATTAATGAGGTATAAACCTTATCACCTTTTATCTCTGCAGCTGTCTGCCTGTAGAGTCATTTGTACTCATCAGAGCAATCTCTTAACAAGAAAAATAAGGCTAACAACCCAGAGCACCAAAAAGCTGTCTATAACCCACACTGTCCAGATGACTGTACAGTCTGCTTTTTCAGATACACTCAGTGAACCAAGCTGAAATCTTGAGATGTTGCCACAATGTAAGCAATGTCCTTCCAGCTTGTGGTAGATGGCATTTAGCTCTCTCCTGCCTCAGGAATCATGGAAACACATAGATCTTGCCCTTGGTTCTCTTTCCTCTCTTCACCTACAGCCTCCCCCCTGCCCCAAGCCAAGCAGATCTCAAACACAAAACACTAAAAATATCCTGATTCTGAAGTCCGTCCTTAAATCAGCAAAGTCTGCACTGCCTAACCTTATAGACATGGTCTCAAACAGTATAAGAACCAGATGAGTCTTGCTTTTGTTGGAAAAAAATTACAATGCTGGGTTTAATAAAGGCTTTAATTTTCTTCAGCCATTGGCAAGATTTGACATGCAGACTAGTCAGCAGCATTCCACAATTCTGCCCACAAGCAAGTGTGAGATGGCTCCAAGATGCTTGCTTTTCTGTACTGCAGAAGTTTTCTAACAAGAAGCCAAACTTTTGAGAACTGGAGATGCTGCAGCACAAAAGCCCTTGGAGAGGAACCCTGTAAAACTACATGGAAGTAGAATTAAATCAGGATGTATTGGAAACACAGGAACCTACAGCAAGGAACAGAGTAATCAGTTCCTTTCTGTAGACTGTTTCAAACAAATTGTGAAAAACTAAAACATACTAAGTTTTTCCATGAGCCCGTCCCATGGCTGATGTTTTTCAGTCCACTTGAATAGCCTCTGATCAAGCCATATTTACAAGTATTTAGGAATATTACAATAATTTAAAAAATTCTTCTCATAATAAAGCACATACAGAAATATTTGCTGAGACATGTTTCTGCCTGCTTTACTTGATCCATGCTGCATGAATTTTCTGCTAGAAATAAAAATGTTGTCTGCATTCAGTGATTAGCTGAGAGGGAGGAGAAGGGAGGAAGGAATTGGATAAACACATTTCAACAATCTTCTACCACTAAAAAGAAAAATACAGTACTCCAAACTAGCTGTGGGGAAAAAACTAGAGGCATGTAAATATGAACATTCTAGTACCTGTATCTATTTGGTTTTTACCCTTCAGATTTATTTTTTTTTTAAGGCTAAAAATTCAAATGCATTTATGATAAAAAGAGATCATTTTTCTAACCAGAAGCACAGATCTCAGTTGAAGTTTTGCCCCATGCCATGCTACCTTTGAATATAAAGGCCTGTTGGTATTCCTTTCTCCTTTCAGAGCTTTCTGGATAATGAACAATTTCCTTTTCCCATTTTCTCCTTTCTGTTGTCCTTCTTCCCTTTTAGTTTCATTTGCACACTTGCACCCATTACTTGTGGTGAGCTGCCTGGTCAGAGGGTACATCTGCAGCAGTGTTTCAGTTCACACCAGGAATCCTCTCCCAGAATGATTCACCTGATCATCCATCTTTCCTCATGGTGGTTTGGCTAACGTAATGGATTGCATAAAATGAATTGCATCCCATTAAACTGAATGGGAACAGGCACTCCAGCAGCTAGTGAGCAGTCAGGGTATGGATTGAAACTTCAGCTTGTCTGAAGTTAAACTGCTGAAACACATACAGTGTAAACTTCGGGTCCTCAGCACCATTGTTTTGCTCTGTGAAGGCACTCCCACAGCATTTCACCAAGTGCTAACATGATGTAACAAGAGGCATGCATTTGAGTAATCACACACCCACTAAGGTTGTTCTGTGTCCCATGGATGCACCCACTACTTTTCATCTTAGTGCTGTGGTTGTCACACACAGCTTTGACATTCTTAGCCTCCCTTTGCACCTCCTGACCACTGGGCTCCCCAGCACACCACTGGTGGTCTCCCACTGCTCTGCCCTCCCCAGCATCCTTTCTTTCTTTGTCCTCCTCTTCCGAGAGGCTTTGGCTCAGAGTCCCTGACCTCCATGGATAGATCTTTTTTTTATTTTTTACCTTCCCACTTGGGAAGAATTTAATGCCTAACCAGTCCAAGTCCTCTTCCTTCCACCCAAAACCTTTGTTTGCACTGGAGTATATGCTGCCCTTTCAGCACAGCCATAACCAGTTTGCTTTTGCTGTGTCATTGGTCTGTTCTCCCCAGCTTCTTCCTCAGAATATCTGTGAATTCTCTTTGCAAATGCAGAGTATTTGAAATCCCACTGACTGCTTCTCGATTTGTTCGGTTACAGGCTACACTGACTGCAGCAAAGCTGTTTCCAGCAGCTGCCCACAGATAGACAGGAGGTCTCTGTGCACTGAGCAGGGCAGAGGATGGCTTTGTGACCTCTGGCACCCAAGTTATCTAAAAGGCTCCTTTTTACAGCCCAAAGAATTGATCTTTCATTGCACAGCTGAATAACACTGGCTTGTGTTTCAGAAAAGAAGTAGCCCTGTTTGGGTTTAAAAGCAACAATGTTTTTCAGTCTCTGCACAATCGGGCTTTTTGGTTTTCAGACAAATGGCCTCAAGTGAAAAATGCTTAATTCTTCCCCACTTAAACTGTTGCAAGGCCATGGGAACATTTCTGCCTCCATAGGAAAACTCTCCTGTCCCTCACTGAGCTGTAGAGCTGAAAGGCAGAATTTGAATAACAGGGGCTGGTGGGAGATGATCCGGGTTCCCACTGTGCTTCTCTTCCTCGGGTAAGCTACATGCGGTCTTGGGCTCAGGGCACCAAACTGTTGCCTCTTGGACTCTTTCTTCACTCCCCTGCAAAACAACTTAATCTCTGTTCCTCTGTGCCAGGCTCCAGCATCTTTTTTTTTTTTTTTTTTTTTTTTGTAAGTTCATTTCATAGTCTTGCCTGGAACCAAGAGCAAGTGTGGGAAGCTCAGTGCACAGCTGAGACCATCAGGACCACCTATATCCTCACACAGACAGGGACTAGCCTGTAGCCTTCAGAAAAGGGGCTGAAGCTCTGTTTTGAAACTGTTGCTGTCAGGTTTCCCTCTGATTACAGCCTGTGGCTTCAACATCGCTCTGGTAGCTCTTGGCTGTCCAATGCTTGCCTCAAAATTTCTGTAACTTCCAAACATTATCCTTTGTAGAAAGGTTGTGTTTAATCCAACACATATACCCTTTGGCATCTATCCCAATGGATTGGTTTTGTAATATGTGTCATTACTAAGCATCAGAAATTAACAAAAACAAGGGAACTAAGAAAAGTTTTTAGCAAAATGAAAGGCACCTCTGGTATTCAGTTTGTGAATATGCACTCTCAAAATTTCCAGCAAAGAAAGCATAACAAAGCCACATAAAATGCTAGAACATTTAATGCAGCTTCCACCAACACAACCATCTGCTCAAGCACTGCACAATTTTTTATGTGTACACACTCTTAATTAACAAAACTCCATGAATAAAAAACTAGATATACTCTGACACTGAAGTGTAAAGCTATGGATCTGGCTACTTTTTTTGTTATAAGCACATTTACAAGCTGGCATGTCTCTGGAACTAATTAAAGACATCACATTGCCACCACATCCATAGGACCAGTGAAACAGATACTTCTTTTCACATGTGACAAAGTGGTAGGTTTATTGACAAATGCACAAAGAAATCTATTGAAATATGCAAAGATGGGAATGAAAACTGGGTGATTAGTTTGAAAAGAGACGTTCTGAAAGTTAATGGAGCTGATTGGCCATGAATTTTTTTAATGTTCATATTTCTTTTCTTAAATGCATTATCAGAAAGGTGACTGGAATGCTTTATTATATTTTTGTCACATCTTCATAGTATATACTTACTGGTATATATTTCATATCTATGTGATATATAGGTATCTGTAAATACAGCTCAGTCAGATGCTATAGTCATGTGGGCTGCAGCTATCCTAAAAAATATTCAGGAATATAGCTGCGTTTCTGTGGAGAGCTTGAGGGACACTGGAAGGATCTAAATTACAATTCACATTTTACGGAGCCACCATGGCAACTAACAGCATCAAATAACAACTTTATTTGATGGAGTCACAGGAAATCAAACATCCATGAGAGCACTGCAGTCCAGACATGCTTGCGTCATGGATACCCAAACCATAACCACAAGCTTATTCTGTGAGGTGCTGTGCCACTACCCCATGATTCTGTACCCCATAATGAGCCTTGTGCCTCTCTCTTTCCCCATCGTGGAGGTCCTGACACTGCAAGTTGCCTCACAGCTTCTTTCAGTTGGCTTCCTGCACATTCCAGAGCTCACACCCCCCTTGGCCTTGGCATACTGGAGGTCTGGTAGGGCATGTGGCCCCACAGCAGTCAAGGTCCTACAGGGGACCTGTGACAGCCCACAGCAGAAGTGTGACAAACAAGCTACTCTGCTGTCCTGGCAGGTAAACAGTTGATGCATATGGTGGGAACCTGCTTGTGCTTAACAGGAGCTAGGCAGGGGAATGGAGGCTAAAGTAACCATGTCTAGGAATCGAGTAAGTCCAACCATCCTGAAGTGAACAATGGCAGTGGAACTTTGGGGTGCATAGCCACTCACACTGAGCTTTACTGTTGGTAAAGCCACATATGCCCAATATTGCCTAAGTGGCAGTATCAGAAATATCAAATTTGGATGCATATGTAGCAAAATGAGAACAAATGGGGAAAAGCAATCAGGGGTGCTGAGAGGAGCTTGGTAGGGGAAAGAATATGCAAGGTAGCAAAAAAGTCAGCTTAAAATAAGAAAAAATAGGTTGTAAGGTATGTAATCAGGCAGAGAAAAAAGGAAGGTGGATCCTTCAACAGCAGGAGCAGGAATGCCTGCAGACAGCAGTGATGCTGACCTGCGTGCCCCAGGCCACTGGGATGCTGGAGGGACCCTCCTTGGTCAACCTGCCATCAGGTGTGTGTCCATCAGATCTGGTGTGGGAGGAAATCGATTTGCACCTCCTTACTAACAGAACTGTAATTTGATTGCAATTATGTGTTTATATGTTTCATTGGACTTCAAACCTATAATTAACAGTTTCATAGTCAAGCGTAATGCTTTGCATTGTTGTTTAATTACAAGCTGGTGTATTTGACTGTATAAATCCCTGAGAATTTTGCTGTCCTACCTACTTCCTTCTCATGTGATCATTAATCAACAAACCTATTAATCAGTTTGCATCAACTGCTTCTTGAGTCTCCAACACGAAGGAGAAGTGTCAGACCTTGGGAGTAACAAAGCAAAAAGCAGACTGAACCCAAAACGTTCCTCAGCCTGCAAGTGCCCAGTTCTCTGCCAAAAACTGGTATGAAGTTAATTAGTCATTACTTGTTGTCCAGGTCCTTTGTGCTCTGTGTGGTTTATCTGTGCAGCTGCCCTTGGCTACTAAAAAAATCTCAAAATGCCAGAAGGTGCTTCCTCCAGAATCTAGAATATTAGAAATTATTTCCAAACACTGCTGCCGCAGAGACAGGGCAGGGAATATCAGCAGGAGACAAAACGGTGCAGGATTAATCTCCAGTGAAGAGGCAGCCTGAGACAGACAGAAATCTCAGCAAGGACAAACCGCTTTGCACCCCTGTGGATGAATGCAGTTTCATTGGTCAGCTACAGTACTGAACATTTTGGCAGAAATATTGGATTACTGTATGTATGGGCTGCAGTACTAAGTTTCAGTATTCCCTGACCTGCAATTTCTTATGTTGCTGCTTCTACTGAAAACCAAAAGTCTGGCAATTGTTAATCATATTTAACCGAAGCTGGAAAAGACACTCTGTTGTACTATAATGAGACAATTTTTTAAATGGAATAGAAGCTGGCATTGAACTCAGTTTCACAAAATAGCTTTTGGCAGTTGCATGTTTTCACACATTTTGGCTTATTGTTACATGCAGGTTAGGGATGAAGCTTCAGATGTTTGCCTTTGAGATACTGCTTCACAGCATCAAGCTTTTACTTTGACACTCAGCCAAAAATACTTTAAGAGATTTTGCCTAATTACCCTTGCTTACGTGTCCACATTCCTCTCTGTCAAAAGTCTTTGCTTCCTGTCTACAGATAGATGTTTCTACAAGAAGTCCTGATTAGCCTTCTTGTTTCAAGTAAAGGATATGCTGCCATTAATTTTAACACGTGTGTTAGACCCTGTAAATAAAATATTCCTAATACCTAAACTTTTCTTGCTGGGAGTCATATATGAGCTCACCCACAGTTTCACTGGAGAATGCAAGGCCACCTTTAAGCTTTTACACACCTGTGCTCTCACAGTGGAGTTAATTCAGCCCCTGCTTTTGTCTGTGCCATTGGAGATACTCAGAACTGACCAGACGATGCCATGAGCAATGTCAGTGGAAGCTGGCCTGTTCTGAGCAGGGGGTTGGACCCACTACCCTCCAGAGGTCACTGCCGACCTCAGCGATTCCCTGGTTCTAAGCACCAGCGACTACAGGCTGCCTGCCAGATAGTAGCACTGCAGGACAGCAGGGACCTTGGTAGGTCTCCAGTCTGACCACTGCCCAGAGCAGGCTCAGCCATGGGTTCAGACCAGGTGGCTCATGGCGTTATCCCATGGGGGCTGTAACCCCTCCAAGGAGGGAGACAGCCCCACCTCCCTGGGCTCATCCTCACTACCCATCTGCCCTCATGGGGAAAAAAGTTTTCCTTAATCTCTAGCCTCTCTGGCCCTGCCAGCTTGCTGCTTGCCAGACCCTTCTCCCCAGAGCTGTCCCTGGTCTTACTGGCATGGCTGCCAGGGCTCTGCCTGCCCAAGGGCAGGGCTGCCCTTTGCTCCTGCCCCAAGTGCACAGGTGCCATCCTTTCCTCCCACTGGTCCAGGTCCCTCTGGACAGCCACCCTGCTCTCGTGCATATCAGCCACTCCCCCGCCACGTTTGGCATCCCCTTGCAAACCTGACAGGGTGCACTTGGTCACCTACCCAGGTCATGGATAGAGACATCAAACACAACAGGCTTTGTGAGAGCCCGCAAGGCACCAGCCTCCGGGCAGATACAACCCAGTGACCACCACCTGAGCCCAGCCACCCAGTCAGGTACTTACCCACCAAGTGCGGCACCCACCCAGACCCTAACGTTCAGATTGGCTACAAGAACATTGTGGGAGAGTGCTGGAAGCCTTGCTGAAGTCAGTGTAAATTATGTCCCCTGTTCTCCACTTGTCCACAAATCCAGTCATTTTATCACAGAAAGCAATGAGGTGCGTGAAGCATTATTCACTCTTGGTCAAGCCATGCTGGCTGTTCCCCGTCACCTTCTTCTCCCTCGTGTGGCAAGACATTGGCTCCAAGAGGACACATGCCATGATTTCCTAGGTACCTGAGCGAAACTGGTCAACCTGCAGTTCCCCAGATTGTCTTTTGGCCCTCTTCCAGTTGTCAGGGACCACCACCATCTACATGACAATAAGGATAGTAACATCTAAAAGAAGGGAACAATTACCAGCTGCCACGCCTTTAAGTAGAAATTTCTCTTTCCACTGTTCTTTTGCTTTGAAAAGCTGCCCTATGCTAATCAGAGGTTAAAAGTTCTTGCAGGGTAGCGCTATTATTTTAGTTAGAACCGAAGTCAGACTTACTCAATGGTCATTGTCCAGACTGTGTCCTTTTTTCATACTTCTGAACTTCAACTGAAGTCTTCTGTGTCTGAAACCCCTAGACATGCATGTGAACAGCATGGCTTTCAGAAATGAGGTAACTACTTCCTTTAACCGAAGTATCACATGAACAACCTTGTAAGTAAGGACATACTGCCATGGAGTTTCCTCGGTGTTTTGCCCAAGTAGGAGGTAACATAGGGTAGCTCTGTGCCAGGACAGAGGCAAACACCACAGCCATGTTCTGTTCATGTGCAAAAAGCTACTCTGCATACTAATGCATATAGCTTGCGCCTCTTTACTGTCGAAGAGAAGACCAAGTACATCCGAGGTAGGCCCTGATTAGACAACAGAGGCAGGAGACATGCCTGTATGAGATAGCCCTAATAATTTGGACCACTTTCCTTCTTCACAGACCTAAGAATAGGAAATCTTTCTAACACCTTTTCCCAGTAAAGAATGGAGTGTAGAAGTCCTGGCACTCTGTATCGGTGTATCATAACGAAGGTTCAGGGATAAGAACATTATCAAAATACCCATTTTGCCCTGGAATGAAACTGACATTAAAACTGGTACATAGACTGGGAATATCCTCTGTGGTCCTAACAAGAAAGACATTCCAATGGATGTCTTTCTGTGCTACCTTTATAGGTATGCAAAGACCAGGAAACAAGATCAGGGAAAATGTGCTACTAAAAATGCTCAAAACACCACTCCCCTTTCAAATCCAACTGGAAGAAAAAAACTTACCCTATTCTTTCAACTTTAAGTCACTGAAATCCTGAAGCAAGGTGTTTACTGACTGCTAGATAGAAGTGAACTCCTTAAAAGACTTCTTAATTCTCACGTATTGGATTAAAACCTCTTTAAAGCAGGGGCTAAATTCTTACTTCAGCATATCAGAGGCATAGGCAAGTCACCCTGGTCTCAGCTTGAAATGACTAAGTCCTTAACAGAAATGGAAATATATAACAGATTACTTCCTATCAATGACAGACTATGATTCATCATCTCAGCATAATTTTTTAAT
>JAVJGI010000057.1:71372605-71382912 GCA_035590275.1 Ibycter americanus | reverse complement strand
TATAAAAAAATCAGCAGCAATTAAAAGTCAAAAATTGTGCATTAATTTTATTATAATACTTTGTTTCCTGAGCAAGATTTACAACACAACATGCAGATGCATTTAATAATTTACTTCACTATACATTCTGCACTTGTGACAGTGCACTTGTGACAGCTGTGCAACAAAAGTAGCACTTGAGAAAGTTTCCAGCTTTTAGTAATTTCAAAAGGTGACAGCATCTTCAGTAAACAGAGCTTTACAGTTACTAGTGTCATTGTTAACTTCCCAGTGCCTATGAAGCTGAAGTGATTATTTCAGCAGCACATTTAAAGCTCTTTAGACTTCAACATAACTTCTACATCAGAAGTTTCAGCAGTGTTTATTACATTTTTTTCACAATCTTAGACATGACAGTAAAAACTGAGCACAATCACGCTCTTCTGTAATGGATCAATTGATTAAAAATGCAGAAAAAAATAATCATGGTAGGAAGACAGACAGAACCTTAGTACAAGTAACTTATGCCAGCATAATTCTGACATGTTCCTTTCATAAAGCACTGAGCTCACTGCAAGAGCCCTACATACATGTACAGCACAAAAAAAGGATCAACGTGTTGTAATTACATATTCAACCAGGTAATGTCGATTATATTCACTCACCAAAATGGTATGCAGCTGGGGCTCAATTCCAAGTCTTTCAGAAGCTCTAAATATTTAATCGTGAATTTTTGTTTTTCAGAAAATGTAAGGGGGTTCTGAACATCTATAAAGAGAACAGTACTCCTTTTAAAAATCTGAACATTGGACATTGCAGGAAAAGTTGTGAATTTTTTTTGGTAGCGTTTTTTTTTTTTTGTTAACAATTTTGTTAACAATTTTGTTTATGCCTCTTTGCATGAAAGAGACACTAAAAAGCTACCTTGGAAACAGAAACCTGTTCACCAAGGAGGGTTAGAAACAATTTAAGCAAAGCAACTGTGCCTTCTCCAATCACAAGTGCAGCTCTTTCATAATGAATATTGAGTTATGATGTTACACTAAACCAACACAAATATATTCCTATGTTTTTATAAAAAGAGAAGAAAGACAACAACATGCAGTACAGATGCACACTGATTTCAATGTAACACGCACCAACCATGCATCAAAATTGAAAAAATTGGGTCCAGATTAACCTGTACCACAATGCTTTACATACTACTGAGAAAGAAGGGTTCTGGCACAAAAATAGAAAACGTACTTTTATTTTCAAGCAAAGTTGGAGATGTGCTAAAATGAACTAAGAAGACTGGCAAGATTATTGACAGGAATTCACTTAGTAAAATGCTATGAACATTAATTCACAGTTGTGCTCATCTCTGAATTAAGGACTACTCATTATGTAAATTTACATTATGGTAATGTAAAAAAAAATAAAATTACTGCTTTATCTTTTAGTTTGGCTATCACCTTGGTGTTCTTTGGGAAGGTCTAATACTTTAATCTGAACCTTATTCTAACTGACAATGGAAAAAACAGCAGCAGTTTATGGACAGAAAGACTGACAAGTGCTGCTGAATGACACAAGTTTTCTGTTTTGGTTTTGAAAGAGCTCATTTACACTGGATCACTGAACAGTTCCCTGCAGGATGGCCCAACAATCTGTGACAGAGTGGCATGGTTGGCACTTACATGCACAAAGCTGCTTAAATAATGACCCAGTTCTCACGTGCAGAGTGCTGCTATTTAAGTTGCTAATAGTCAACAGTTTGTACACAAGAAAAGCACTTTGTAATATATTAAAAATCCCGAACACCTTTAAATACTCTAAACGAGGGAGCCAGTAGTGTTAAAAAGGTAGATGAGAGAAGACACATTTCAGACTTGTACCACATACAGAAGAACAAATACTTTAAAAACCTCTTCGAAACTCTTAGAAGGCCCCTATTCCACAACGTCCATGATCAGAGAGGACGTATGTATTGTTTTCTGTGGAAACGCTAAAAATAGTGACACAGCAGAACAGAGAAAAACAGACACACACCTGAATAAAGTCTCCGGGGAAATAAAATTAAAATGCTTCCCTTTATTGTATACTGAAACATGTTCAAATTTATCTACTAAGCCCACATGGCAAAGGAACCTCTGGTAACATTTATTTTAACTGTTAAAAAAGCACACAGAAGAGATGGATTCATTAAAATCATGGTTGTTGTCTAGCAAAGTTGATACTCCCTCTAACAGGACAGACCGTAGTGTTAGCGTGCTACCGTGATCCTCATGCTCCATCCCCAGTCAAGTCAATGATTGTCACAAGCGTGGCGGTCACACTGACAGATTTCGTTTCATGCCATGCAAGACTGCAATATTATACGTTAGCAGTGGAGAACTTTAAAATGTCATGAGCATATCACGTTCTTGTACGCTAGTGTAGAACGGCCTCCCAAAGATAAAGGAATGTAGACCTGGTTTAATCTTCTCAGCCAAAGCCATTATTATGTTAAGATCGCCCTCTGCTGCTAAGTCAAGATCTATCTTTAAGCTACGAAGGGACTTAAAAGGTTTTTTTCCTTTTTGCCTGCAAGGAAATAAAAAACGGTGCTGTAAAAAAGAACAGAGAAAGTTTCTCAAAGCCTACTTTCTACTGTCTGTTTACTTACGTGTCATCCTCTATGTATTTTATTAAAGTTAAGGCTTTTCTGTGAAGGACTAGCAGAAATTGTGCAAGGAAAGTACTCCTTAGAGACAAACCAGGCTTCAGATGAAAGATCTGTTAAAAATTGTAACAGAAAATTAAGTAAACATGGAAATTCACGAATGATTATACAAATGCAGAATATAAACAAACATAGCATATACAAATAACATATACTTAATTACAGCAAAGCAGGCACACTAACCACAGGTTTTTAGATATAGTCAACATTCTTAGTTTTCTCGCTGCTCAGATGCAATAAATTAAGCTGTTTTACAGTTCTGTTAGGATAAAGTATTATTTTCCTTTTTAAAATTATCTGAAATTAAACTCAATCAGGTAGCTTTCTCAGTACTGTAATTGAAGACGGTGTGCAGCAATAGAAAACATGCATTGCTTTTCACACGTAAAAAAGAATTTTAGTATTATACTAATACTACAAATAACACAATTATTTTTCTCTGTTATGCAAAGCATAGCACTGGTATGAAAAAGAGTTACCAAGCCAACAAATTATCTACTCACGTTAAATTATCTGTTACTAGGGATCAAAGTACTGAATTTTAGCTCTTGTTCTTTCTGAAAAAGCAAAGATTACCTGATCCAGGAAGGCTTTTACTAATGTATCTCGGTGCAGGATATCTTGAAAAACATTTCTAAAGAAAAAGCAAACAAGCATGGGAGGTAATGCCATGAAGGGACACTAACTGTCCAGCAGTTCTGCACAGCAATAGCTGTTTACAATCTGGCAGAAATTAAAAGGGAATTAAAAACTTGAGTGAATTATAATCCTGCTATTTTTAAAGCTAATATATAATTTTAAAACAAAACTTTCAGATGAAATGAACTACAGCCAGGAAAGCCATTGGACCCTGTCAAATACACTTAGCTCTGTTATACCTCTAATTAAAACAGGAAACAAAATTAACATAACATGGTCAGAAGTATCACTGAAAATGAATTCCAGTAATATTTAATGCAACAAAACTACTGATGGAACTGGTAAATTCCTCGGAAACAAGAGCAACTACCAGAGCTGAAGGACCTTCTTAAAAGCAAAAAAACTTCATGTACTTTACCAGAAAGTACACTTTGTACTACTTTACTCTCTTGTCTCAAATCAAATAACTTTGAGAGATGTGAGAGGGGTACGTACAAATCAGGTGTGAAACTCTCATCTGTGTGGATAATATGATCTTGAGACATTTCTTCATCTGAATTAGCTCTCCAAAATGCTGTCAGCTCGGACCTCATATATCGTCGTTGGTTATAGATGTGTTCATGACACGGGGGCATCTGCTTCACTGTATTGACATCTACATCTATATGTGTAGTAGGATATGGGGCATACATTACTTGACGGAAAGGCAACACAAAGCTTCCTGTTGCATCCTGTTTTAGTGAAAAAAAATATTCTTCTAGTTACTTTTTTTTTAAAAAAAGCTATATTGGAACAAAACAATATTAAAGCATCATGCATAAATTTTAGATCCCATTGGTTTAAACATGTTTTGTTTGAGAAAACTGGTGGTTGTAGCCCAGTAAAAAGTGCTTCATAGCAGATGATTCCCTCAATACAACAGTGAAAACAGGTACTGAGGTAACCTGTGTATTACAGTATTGCATCATCTGGTTCATGAGCCCATTAACATTACAGTATTATATTTATCTGGTAAGTTTAGACTGCTCGCTAGAGCAAGAAGCATTATTTTCCTACTCACTTTCACCCACTGCTACAACCCTTTTAAAATACTTCGAAACCGTAGGACTGATGGACCATTCTTTTTTGTTGTTTTCGTACAACACAAAAACTTAATGCCTTTTGGGATTCTAGTCCCAAGTAGGCAAAATATTATTGTACCTCAAAGTACAGGAACAATTCTGGACAATACTAAAGAAATAGATGTGTCAGAGAAAAGACTGGCTTGGAATTTTAACATGCATATAGTTACAAGGAAACCTATAGTGCCATAAAGGAATCAAGGGAAGATGACATATTTCATTGAAAATGAATGTGTGTATGCATGTGCATGTCACGTGCACTGAAGGACATTCTTAAACTACAGAAGAACAGAACTTTCCTAAGCATACTTACTTTGAGTAAGCCTTGAACAAAAAGGCCTGACTCGTATTTGAAAGAAGACTCATTTCTACAGAGTCTGGAACACTTCCGTTCTGACGGCGTAAGAAAAAGACACAATGTTCGCACAATCTGCATTAAACAGAACAGTTTTGAAAAACATGAAAATCTAAGGAATGAACTGATCTTCAAATGCAATTTCTGACTAGAATGTATTAGGCTTTTCAAACGATACACAAAAACGTTCATCATGCTTATTAGAGAAGCCAAAACTTTACCAAGGTCACAGAATAGTGACATGCTTAAATTATTAAACTGCAAGCCATATTACTCCAACTTTTTGTCAACTGAAGAAAAAATCCAATAATTTTTGGTAAAGTTTGTTTTTTAGCCAACTATGTAGAACAAATCACTTTCACCCTCTGCTACCTCCTCCTATTACAAGAGTTACTGTGATTGCTTTCCCAGCCTTTTAAGCCTCTTACTTTATTCATTCCATATTGAAACTGCAGCTATTGTCTCCAATCTGGCACCATTTCCTAAATAAGCATCCATGCTTATTTCCTCAGCAATTTCCTCAAACTCTCCACTAAAAGCAACAAAGGTACTTCATTATCCGTTTTCAAACCTCTGTGCTGCAACAGCTACAAGTAATCATCTCCAAATACAAACATGTATTCCTTTCTGCTAATCTTTCAGCCTTAACCTGTGGTGTTGTATCTGTGTCTGTAAGGTCTTTGAGAAGGCTCCATCCTTGCACAATGTGTTTATGCAGTAACTAAAGCCATGACAACCTAGTTTCTGACTAATGCTTTCTACCAGTTCAGCAAGATGCAATACGTGGTTTTTTTCTTTTAATTTAAGGAAAGCTAAAGTATGCCATAAAGAAAGCAATTACTTCAGAACAGTTGCACCGTGACACAAAGCGCACACTCCTGATAAGAACCTGTGCAGATTTTATGAAATTTACCCTGGATGTATTTTGAGACTCACATTCCTCTAGACTGTTTTTTTTTCTATAGCGTCTAGCTTATTGATGCATTATTTTGCATACTCATAACCATTTACACTATAAAGCCTTTTAATTAATTATTTTATGAACTATAAACGTTAAGCTTTTTATGACCACTTAAGCCTTTAACATTTCCTCTATTATGCTAACTTAATCGTATGCAAACCTTACATCCCTGAGACAATACATATTAACTGTGGTTAGCTGATTTCAGTCAAGAACTGAGAATTTTCTTTTCTCTGGTTCCCCTTTGCTCAGAATTTAATTTGACTATCAGCATTCACTGTTCATTTGATCAGAGGTGCTTCATCATCACTGCCAATACACATGGAAGCATTTTCACCCCAGTTTTTATAACGCATCACAAACTGCTTATTTCAAAACACAAGTTTACTAAAGGTGCCTTGAAATTTTAAAAAGAAGACTATTATATTTCACTGCAGCAAGGAGCCCTACATACTATAAAATAAGAAATACATAGTATGTATAGTCTACAATCAATATATAATATATTCAGCAGGCCCTCTGGTCTTAAGTTTGTATTTCACACTGACACATACATACTTATAATCAAAAAGGACATCAACTTTGAGAACTGATTTCTCCTCAAAGGAAGTTTTCAGTCTTACAAATTAAAACCAGAGCTCAGTAATTAAACATCACAATTAAAAACATAATCAGACAGAAAAGCCCAATATACAAAACCATTCCCTATCAGAAAATTAAGTTATCTGAATATACTGCTTCTCCACATAAACCCCTGTAGGAACTTTTTCACTGCCTCAGGACATGGGACCATTGTTATGACATGGCCCAGAGGCCCCAGTGTAAATCAAAAACTTACAGCGCTACATAACTACATAGAACCTTACCCTCACAGTAGTATTGGTATTCTCATTGAGTGCAGTGGTGTCCAGTATCTAAAGGCTCTAGGATTTCACACTTTTATGAAACCCTTCTTTTCGTTCCCAGTTGCAGCGATATTCGAAATCAAAGAGGTTTATTAATGGACTCAGCCATGAATGTAGAGAGGCATTTGATTTAGTGGAATATATTTTCTAGCAAAGAAAACATTTTCTTCATTGTTTGTCTCTGAATATCCTAAGTGGAAATTAACTTCACTGTTTTTATTAGAAATGATAGAGTAATACCCTAACTAAATGCAAGTCAAAGGGAAATGTGTCTGAACAAAATGCCAATATATTGCACTATGCTAAAAAGAAATACGCTTTAAGAAATATTTCAATGGACAGTAAACACAAGTGTATCTCTTCCAGGAATTGATTTCAATTTATGTGAAACTAGCATTCTGATATAATCTAAAAGCTGTATACAAAAAGGCACTTGGAGAAATCTGAATAAGGAAAACATCCTCATCTGATTTTTCCTTCACATACTGGGTAAGCTTAAAATAAGCATCAAGAAACTCTCCATTTACACCAAAATATTAGAGGAAAAGAAGTGCAGGTGAGAGTTTCATATTGGTTCAAATCAAGTATTTCATAACAATCTTATAAGAGAGTTAAAATAGCAACAGCATAGGAAGAAAGCCTACCACAAAAATGTAATTATTTTCTTGTTCTGAAATGACAGCTTCCAAGAGTGACCTTTTTTCCTCCCAAATAGATCATAATGATATATATACTCTTCCCTGTTAAGAGGTACAGGTAATGCTGATTATTGTTTTTAGACCTGAAAGCTCCTGAACATCTTCCCTACTGATGTGCTCCAGCGAGTATGAGACATTGAGTGTTCTGTTGTTACATGACTTGGTTTTAGGAGTTTACAAGTGTACTTTGCCTCTTTCTGGTTCTTCAGGAAAGCTGAGTCAAACCTAATTTTAAATCTACCAGTTAAACTGTACACTTATTTACAAATTAAGTTTTAAACAGACTGAAGATGAAGTCAACACAAAGATGGCTACAAAAAAAAAAATAATTCTGGAATTGCTGGAATGGTTTAAAGTCCTAGTAAGCTTGCCTGTTTCAACATATGTGTGTGACTTCAGACCCAACAGTTTCGAAGTTCCATGAAACACAAGCAGTTTGTGATGCAGAAGTACATTCGTTCCCCAGAGTAAGAGAAATTATGCAGATACTAGTTTCTTAAAGAGTATGCAGACAATACCCATTGACATAGCTGAACAGGGCGAACCAGTTCAGACCTCTCCAATTTGTACATTTTAGCTAACAAACCTGATTTTAAAAGCTCAGACTGATTTACTACTCTTTTATACACAGCATCAATTCAATTAAATACATTGGTTTTCTTATACTTGCCAGAATACAAATGATAAAGCAATATTCACGCAGAATTGTCAACTGCTACACCAGTAAGCTGAAGTAAGATACTCAGACAACAGCATTCCTTCTCTCTTCAACCTCAAGTATGTTTATAGATAAACCTTGTTCCAAATAACACACTAACACTCCTAATAACCAGCATTTAAGTTGCATTTATTAGAAAGTGCGTTACCTTATTAACTTTTTCTGCACTGCTTCCTACAACTACAGAACAACCACAGGTCTGCAGGTGTGAACTAATTGCACTGCAAATAAAAACAAACAGGTTAATACATTTAATCAGACTTTTCAAATAAACCAATTATCATCTTCACAAGAAGAATTAAGTGCTCCTACTATAAATATAGGCCCATACTCACAGGACCTCACACAGCTGTGTAGGTTACTGATGAAATCAGAAAGTTCAATAGTATATACATTTTCAATTTGATGAACAAAAAGACTGTCACTCAGAACCTCCAAACACCAGTTACAGTGCAAACAAAAACTGTCCACTGCTATGACCTAACTGTATGTCGAATCTGTATAAAGTAATTAATGTGAAGTAACAGAAGACATACTAATAATAAAGGATTTGAAAGCACCTTGGCAGATCATCTATGGTTGTCCATGGTTGTCTCATGTTCTGAAACTGTGGATCAGAACCCAGTTTTGGGAGACTTAGCAGCTAAACTGTTCTACTCCTGGTAACTGCATGGGCAAGAGCCCATGACAAGCTTGAGAATACACACCAACATGCTGGAAGTTGAGTTGTCTCGTCTTGTGAGCTGCCAGCAGCACAGATCTGATTTAGCTTATCTGAAGTTTGGAGGTTGCAGTAAATACACCTGGACTAACTTTGCCAACTCTTAACCTGTCCTTAAGAAACCGCTGTTGAAGTTTCTTATCCTCATCCTCCCTTTCCCCCTGCATTTTCTTAAACCAACACCTGGCCTAGAGCTTCAGAAAGTCTAGATACCCTAGAAATTCTAGATACCATTAAAAGTTTTTCTCCAATATCTGTGAATATGCGAAAGTACACATATGCTACCTTACTGAAGGATGCATTGCATGTGATTAACTAGTTCTAATAAACACCTCTAATTGATAAGGACTATAACAGCTACACTCATACTCTGAAATCCCGCAGATGGACTTTACAGTGGACCTGCTACTATTTATCTTACCAAGTATATTCTAAGAGTAAAATTTAAGGCCATCTGAATACTTAAGAATTCTTCCTTTGGGGCAGAAATAGATACTCAGCTTCATTGAGAAGTTACTGAGCAAGCATGACTGCTTATTTTAGAGGTTGGTATTGTTGATATGGCAGTTTATTCAGTTTCATCCAATTTTTATTCAATGACGTATAAATCCATATAACACTATATTTAAGACTTGAAATCTGAACCTAGATGAGCTGATAAGCTTTGCAGATAAGCTAAAAGACAGATATTTGGACCGTTCCTATGAATGGCCAAGTTATTCTTTTATTTACGGAACAAAATTTCCAGGGAGAAGTAGCAAGAAGGGATAATCAACACTCTACACTCTACTACCTGCCCAATAAATCTGCAATTGGTAAAAGAATAGCTTACCATTGTAGGATCAACGGCTCTAGCTGTTTACAACAATCTATTCCTTGTTATTCACTTCATTATTTCCCAAATTCTCTATGAAACTAAATACTATATTATTGTGAATAATCAGTTAATTTAATACATGAATTTCTGTAGTACTGAAAGCATATGTGACACTGTACAAATAGATAGCACTAAGCACTAGATAAATGAATGCAGTTTCACCAGAGATGCTCTGAAAAGTTAACAGAATCAATTCAAATCTGTAATACATGCTTTCCCACAGGAAGAGACCAAGTTGCTCTCATGTGCAACTGCTTCCACTTATACACTAAAAACGGCGGGGGTGGGGGGTGGGGGTGAGGGTGTAAGAGAAATACACAATTTAATAATGTGTTCTATATGCCATACCATTAATGACTCTTATTCATAGCTTATGCAGTAAACACAATCTGGTTTTTTTGGTATTTCATAAAAATGTAAGACTTTGACTTATATCCTTATAAAATTACACATTAAGTATCAAAGAAAAATTATATTTGACAGGAATTCTATTATCAAGATAACTCTGTAATAACGTAGTCTACAGAAATGCAGCTATTAGCCCAGTGTCATTCTTCTAAAATGACAGCAACTTCTACAGCATGTTATAGACAAAAATCTCAAAAAGCCAAATATATGTCAACCTCCCCCCT
>JAVJGI010000057.1:71351742-71364962 GCA_035590275.1 Ibycter americanus | reverse complement strand
CCCTCCTCAAAATGCCTTTAATATTAGGCAATGAATGGCTTCACACCAAAGAATGTTGTCTTCAGCCAGCTAAAATTTGCCTTTTAGATTGCTTTTATTAGTGATTTTTAAAACAAACACTGAACATAACATGATTTATGTCTGTGTATTGGATTGTAGTTTTAGCTTCTAAGAAGCAGAGCTCCAATAAAAGTAAATGACTACACAAAATTTATGTAACAAATATACAAGAGCTCAGAGGAACAGCGGAATTGAACTATTTTTAAAAGTTGCTGATACTTGAATGTTCTGAATTCAAGCATCAGGCATCAAACTCAGTGGAATTTCACTACATCTCTTGTCTAAATGGAAGTTATGCAATTTATACAAAACCAGATTTTTGTGTGTTTAGTTTGTATATGAACTGTGAACAGAAATGAACGTAAACTGCTTTTCGTGTAGTTGTAGACACTAAGCTGCACGGTAAGAAAAGTACAGCGATATTAGATAAGTAATGGTATGGGAGAAGTGGGCTTCAGGGGTGGTGAAGTAGAGTTTATTTTGTCACTGAATTGTCATCTAGACTTGCATAAGACACTTGGTATTGCTGCATCAATTTTCTCATTACAAATTGCTTTGAGAATTCTGCATTTACAAGCAAATCACCATGTTATGGGCAAAGAATTACTGGCATGAATTAGAAATCCTTTCTTTTCTCTTGAAGTAATAGATGAGTCTTTGTAATTGTTGCAGTGGTAGTATTGGCACAGTGAAGTTTCTGCCTGTTGTAGCAATATTGATTGTTGACTTCCCCTGCCCCCCCTTCAGTTTTTCATACTTTCTTCAGGCAGAGGAGAGAGTAACAATCCCATTGCAGATGGTTGGAAGAGGCTAACAGTATTTCTGCAGGTGCCTTTTGTAGATGCATCAGAGAAGTGGAGGCAGGCTGCAGTGTAAGCAAATTTTTCTCCCCTGACAAAGAATACATCTGGCTATGAAGCCTAATGCTGCACATCTGCAAAAAAATTAATTAGAGAGTGTGGAACACAGAGAAGATGAAAGTGAACTGAGACTGAGCTCAAGCAAAAACACATTTCAGTTTTATTTATTTATGTTTTAAGTATGGCATTCCGAGTCATCATCGTGACTGATGTCATGCTTTAAAATAAGGGAGTACATGGGCAAAAAGGGAAAGGGATGAAACAAAATATAGTGGAATTCAGCTGCTCAGCCTGGTGGGGAAAGGCCATAGAAACACAAGGTATTACCTAGCTATCCCACTGCACTGAGGCTGTGCACATGCTCAGGCCAATGCAAATTTGCACCACTGGAAAATGATCTTGAAAAAAGCTAATTTCACAGTAATAAAATTAATGGTTTTTTGGGAGGTCATCTTGCTGCAAAATTAATACATTTGGTGAAACCAAATGACAGAGTTTGATTGAGGTTGCAAGAAGCAGAAACACTTGGTGGTGATACAGAAATCAGTGCTGAGGTTATGCTTTATACATATATAAGCAACATAAAGCCAAATTTGTCTCTAGAAAAAGCAAAGCTTGCACTCCCGTATCCCCAGCTATTCATTGCTAACAACAGGGGCAAGGTGGGACTTTCTGCAGTATCTCTGGCTGGTAGTTTAAGGCTCTTGTTTTACATCCATGTTAAAATCAGTGAAGTATGCTTGTACTGTCACTTGTTTATGGAGGCTCTTGTTACTAGTTTTAACGTGTTCTTAGAAATACCGGCTTTGGTAAGTGCTGGGCCACATGCAAATTTGGTCTTGACCTGTGAATATAAATTAATTTAACATAACTCGTAGTATCGATTCTAATGGCATCCCACCAGTTGTTTCTATCTGAGTGGTGCTATCCCAGGCTGCTGTCATTGTCATGTTGATACTTTGCAGATCACTAAATGCACAGACGTGGCAGTGTAGGGACCCATTAATTACTGTGACAGAAAGCAGCCTGCAATCTAGAGCCACTCAGTGGAAGTTAATAATTATCAAATGGAAGTTAAGCATCTGGAATTTTGGAGTGCTGAGGTATTTTATCCTAAGAGGACTCCCATGACTCCTCTTTTCCCACGATCCTTCTACACATGGAAAGGGTGATTTGATCTTTTAAAGAAAAGTACTACATCTTTTCAAGCCCAAGTGACAATGGTAGAATTACAACAAAAGATCTGTGTAAATGGATGGTGGGAGGCATAATATACATGGCTAAATTGCTTTCAGAGCTGCTTTGGAGCTTGGGGAGCACTGGGCTTCCTCTGTCTGGTCAGATGCCCCTAAGTTTTACACAACAGCAGTTTATCTTATCACAGCAGTGCAGGTTGGATAGACAGACTTGTGGATTTAGGCAGTAGCGATAATTAACTCTTGCTTGGCTGCTGAAGTCACACTGTCAGTTCCTCTTAAACTGCCACAGACTTGAAAAGTGGAAGACCAAATTCAGTGTCTTGAAAGATGCCTAGCATTGATTAGAAATACTTATAATTAAAAATTCCAGAGGTGATTGTTTTGTTTATGATGGAGCAGGGGTCATTTGAGCTTCAAGGTTTTTATTTTTGCAGTTGTGTTTTCCAAACACAGCAAGACAGGATCTGCTATAATAAGCGCAAGAGTAGTTTTGACTTGGCAAAATAGTAGGAATGTGGAGTCCACAACATATTGCTGCAGCATCAATTAGAAATAAATAAAATACAAAACTCAAGAAAAGGAGAATCCATCACTGAGTTGTTCAGCATCACGCTGCACTGGAAGATACTGTCTCAATAGGATAATAAATGATGTTAAAGCAAACATACGATAATCCATGTAGATTTTAGCTAGGGTATGAAGATAGACATGTCATTTTCAATGAATAACAGATAATGTCCTGTGATATGTATATTTCCCAGATATGCTTAGCAAAACCAAGTTTCTCGTAGCAGTAAGAGCTTAGCCAAGGCTAGTTTCCATGATCCAGTTTACTACGCTAGATGTATTTTTCTGATGTCTTTCTAAGACTCAGAGGCATTGTTCAGGTGCAGTTATACAGCTCACTTAAGTCAAATATGAATTCACACAGCTGTTGAAAACAGCTGGCCTGGTCTGGTGTCTCCTTTTTTGCCAACCCCAGGTGAGTATTCCTGCTTTCCTTTTTCTGCTTGTATTAACATTTGTGTGACGATGCAACCTAGCTGTACAACAGATCAGACTGATCTGTCTGAAGAACAGTTTCTTTTTTGTGTGGGTAGGTAGGCAGGCAAACCTATATTTGGGAATACTGTTTTACAGAAGCAAGTATATATCATGTCATATTAAGCTTTGCAACATTAAAAGAAAATGGGTGATAACCCAAGACCATATTTTAAAATAGGAGACGTATATGTTGGGAAATTTTCAAGTCTGAAAGATGCTGGAAAAACAACTTTAACAGAAGCTGTTCTTCAATACGTGTTACAAATGAAAAAGGCAGGAGAAACTAGTAGCAGTACTTCTTGTTAGGACCATTATGTAAACCACTTCTTCTTCAGTTTCACTTTTTCTGTTGAGTTCTACTTCTTTTATTGGGGAAGACTCTGAGATGTATGGATGAAAATCTGTGGCAACATGCTGTTTTTAGAAGCTGTATATAGCCCCTGTGGTTTGCCATGGCCATGCTTGCTGCTGGCAGTCAAGACATCTTAAGGCAGTTTCAAGCAGAGGAAGTCTTGTTCTTTCCTTCAAGACTTACGAAAGTGACTCAGTGCTACTCTATTAGAACAGTCAGGTTTGGGAAATGTTTTAAAATATTCTGTATGAGTGCATTAGCCTTTATCTACTAACAGGCAGAAGAGTATAAAGTCCTGTCATGGATCTTCCAGCTGCCATGAAAAGCACTCTTGAACTTTGGGTAGTAAAACAGACCACGTACTTGCCATCACTGAGCAGACCGTGGTAAGGAATTGCAGTCCCTTCACAGTCAGGTATGACTGAACAGGATTAGGCAGGAAGTATGTTGTTTGATGGACACTTCTGTACCCTACTGTTTGTTCACATACTAGTACTTTTATTCATTGGAGAAGGGATATCAGGAAAGCCAGTAAAGACGATTTATAATCCTTCTGGGTTTGGGGTTTTTTTTAAGTCCAAAGATTTTCATACTGAAACTGAAAATGGAGACTTTAGTTTGGTCGGGTTTTGAGTGCAAATAATCACATATTTTGCAGTAACTTGCCCAGCTGTTTTCATGGATACACAGCGTTTCATGAGCCCTGACATTAAAAACTTTTGAGACATGGCGTTTCTGTATGGAAGGTCTTTCTTCTTCCACTTCCAACACAATATTGAAGTACACACTCTTTGAAAACATTGGTTTTCTAATTCATTATTTCCAATGTAATTTCCTCTTGGAAAAAGGTCACTGATTTTAAAGGCTTCTGCCTTATTGCTGTCAGAAGTGTTGCTATATCATGCTAGATGCAGGAAGTGCTTATTGTTCCTGAAGGAAGTATGTAACTTCTTATGAAATGACCGTCATGTTCTCTCAAGATACATTAATGTACGCTTTTAATTAGCATGGCAACATCCACTTTCTATTTTAGCTTTGGAATGGGTCAGAGACTTGTTGCAGAGTCAGCAGAAGCTGGCTGGGAGGAGGGTTACAAGCCCAGGATGGGAAGAAGTTTTCTCCTGTGGTATCTGAGGTCAATGCTCATAGTTTGGTGTAAGCTTTTCCAGGGAAGAAGGTAGGGGCTTTCTGAAGTCAAGGTCTATGTTGAGGGAAATCAGCAGGGTTATTCTGATATCACCACTGTTTTTGTCCAGCCTTACCGGGTCTATTTAATGTCACCAAGGGCCATTGCTCCATAAACAGAAGCAGTTTCCATAAGACTTCCTGTAAACTAAAGGTCACTGGGGACGAGCAGGTTTCCTCAGGAGGCATCCAAGGTGACACCCAAACTCACAAGCAGCCAGTAGGTTCCTCCTAGTGTTGCCCAGTTTGAGACCCAGTGTTAAAATTTGCTCAGAGGTCTGTCGAGGTTGCAACTGCTACCAAAAGCAGACATCATAAGTCTTCCTGCTGAATTCTCTGTATATGAAATTTTCTATAGTCAGTAGTCAAGTCAGTTTGATTGAATCACTGACTGTTAATGCATCTGCTTTTTAATGTTTTTGTAATGAGAAACCATTTGCTTTTTACTTGTTACCTTGGCTACAGCTATATATTCTTAGTATCACAACACATTAAAGCAGTGTACAAAACTGGTGTGATAACCTTTGGTAGTGGGATAGTATGCTTCACACAAGATGACTGCACTTGAGATAATGAGCCCTATGATGCAGCTGCACTCAAAACATAGCAAATAAAGGTGCAGGTAAGACGTAGGATCAGCTATATCACAACTGCTCTTGACAGATTTTTCACCAACCTGATCAGCCATGGAAATGTGGCTTAGGTTCCCTGTTCATTACAAAGAAGTATTACAGTAAGGAACTACAGGGGGTCTGGAGGGCTTGGCCATGTGGCAGAAGGCAGATGTCTACACAACAGTTGTGAAAACGTACTAACACAGATGGGTCTCATCCTCACTACCAGAGTAATTATGATTCAGGTATTTCACAATGCTCTTTTAAGCATAGGTTGCTGGACTTGTTTTGTGATCATGCAGTGCTCTAGAACTGTAGAGATGTTCAAATCCCCGCTATCAAATCCAGATCTAAGTGTTCCATCATATTGAGTGACATGAAATTAAATGGCAGTCAATGAACTATGCATTCAGGATCAGTGTCAGCAGTATAATAAACTGATACTAAATGCTTGCAAAACACTAATAGCCACTTAAAAATATTTGTACACCTGTCTATAATGCCAAAAAGTTACAGTGACATCCATGTATGCTACCCCTCAGTTAAATGGACGATTTGGTATGTATGTCACAAGCTCATGTCTCTGCTCCTGAGTACTGCTGTGTGTCACAGGGTGCTCCATCTGTATCTGCACCTGTGTCCCACCTGCAAACCAGACCCACATGCCACTGAGGAAGACCCCTACAAGGTCCCATAGGCACATGGCGACAGGGGTTCCTCCTCTGCATCCTTCACAGTGATGTGCAGGTGCCCAGCAGCGCCCTACAGCGAGACTGCTTGGTCCACCCCAGCACTAGCAGCTCTTGTGGTGTCCTGGTGCTGCCCTAGCTCTGCTGCACTCTCCTGCCTTCACTGCTGCAAATGTTTCTGCTGGTTTTATACTGCTTTTCAGGCTGACTCGTTTTTCCCCAAAGTCTCTCTTAATTGCCTGATTACTATTTAATCTGTCTGATAGTCATCTTCATCTTTAGCATTATCAGTGTTGGACAACCACCCCCTGAGAGAGTTTTGGGTGTCCTATTCATACTCACCATTACACTGATGTCTGTATCTGATCAGCTCTTGTTATCTGCTGTTTGAACAAGAAGAGGGGCCTTGCAGGCATCCCAACAATCACTCATACTCCAGCTATCAGAAATCTGAGCAGGGAATTAACCATAGAAGTACGGTTTGGGGGCTGAAAGGAATAGATGAGGAGCTGGAAGAGCCAAGTTCTGTCCTGTCTGCTTGCTTTGTTGTAACTTGCCATAGATTTAAATGTAAGTGCACAAGGCATTGTAAGAGTGGAAACCAAAGCATGGAACCTTAGAACCAGGACAGGCATACACTTTGGATAAAATACAGTGTCGCTTCCACTAGGAGTGCTGATCACTTCTCCCTTCTAGGTGTGTGACATTGTGTTCTGTACTAAACATCCCAACTAATTTAGGATAGCTTTACTGTTACTCATACTGCATGGCCAGGTCATGTTGTCTGTCTCTGTCACCGATTTAAGAGCTTCTAATACTACAGAGAATCAAACTGTAATGAGAGCTTCCTGTTCAAAAGTGTTAGAGGGCAGTTCCCATAAGCTACATAGTATCTTTTGGGTCCCCTGATAGTATTTTGAACATGTAGTCCTTTGTTTAAAATACTTGAAAAGAGTCTTGGCAACAGCGGTGCGTTCGGTGCCTGAAGTGGCACCAGCTGAAGAGTGATCACAATTTTATGGAGCTATGAATGTTCAGCTAGTCTAACAAGCTGTTTAGCTGGCTTCATTGTCTGACTGTTAGCTCATTTTAATCTTCACATTACAATTCTTTTGCTGTTATTAAGGCATTTACAGGTGTGGAAGAATCTGATTTTTTCTTCCAACAAGACTATTTTGGTACCCAAAATTGATGTGTTAGAGCAGCGTGCTTATGTCTCTGCTGCTTTTCCATCCTTATGTGACAGAAGACACCTCAGCTGGATTTTATGCAGAGCATTCTTATGAACTCTTAGGTGCATAAACTTCTTTGTTCCTTCTCTTGAGCTAAACAAAATTACTACAGCTATTTTTTCTGCAGCTCCGAGGCCAAAGAAATATTTTCCACCCTGCTTAGCCAGACTAGAAGTGCATATCCAAGTCTTCCCAGAGCCTCAAGACACATAGCACTTGCATTCAAGCAGAGGCCCTGGGAGTAATTTGCAAGCAGAAAATGGCAGTAGTTCTTCATTGAAAGATAACTGGATATTCAGCTGGACAGCAAGGCAGTGAAGAACTGGCACATTTGGCATTCCCTGCCAGCTTGCTTGCTCTTATAGGTAGATACTTGATTATCCAGCAACCCTGTCCTCCTGTTGCCTTGCTGCCATCACTGGCTGTAGCTCCTGCACAAATGCTGCACTTCAACTTCCCAGAGCTGTATGTGACTCAGGAGCCAGTCCTGCAGACAACTGGACTGGGCAGTGAAGAAAAATTATTTGATCCTGCTCTGAAGTGTTGCATACGAAGCTTGGTAACAGACTCGTGTCATGTCTGTGGCGTTCTGCTTTGACTTCAGTATTTATTTTCTCTGTCCTTATCTTTCAGGCTTGGTTATCTTGTTTTGTATGTTCGAATATTGGAGTCTTGCTAAGTGATACTGGAAAAAGTGTGTTGTGATTCATCAAATATTTGTTTTAGTGGTTGGTTGACTGGCTAAACTTGCAGCAGTTTATGGTAGGTTTATGTCTTACAGAAGCTTCTGTCTACACAGCCTAGTAATGCATTTTTATTAGATGTTTTACTTCTACTTTATTTGCATGTTTTAACTGCCATGAGTATGACAGAGAAAACACACTGTGTTTGGATACTGGTGATGCTGGCACTGTTCTCCTTGATGATCTCACACACACACACACACACACACTCATTCCCAAAGTCACATTCACTCAGTCTTGACTTCCTTCTAACTGGGGAGATTGCAGTTGGTCCTGGAGACTTGGGAAGAAAATGTTGGTTTTGTGGTTTGCTGGTGCTTGCAGTTACTGATCTTGGGTGCCAGTGGCCAAGTTCCCAAGCATCCCTGGGCTTTTTTAGGTCCATTTCGAAGGAACTTCCCAATTTCCAGGGACTTTTCCAATTTTACAAACCTGCTTTTCTCCATCTAGATATTTTGTATGTAGAAACACATGTGATCTGCCTCTTAATTGAGGGTTTTGCCTCATGTTATGTATCTTTTTATTCATTTGAGTACTTGGTATATGCCACTTCTGTTTAGCCCAGGTGTTACTGCATTTTACAACAAGCTCGTACAGGTCGTAGCTAGCAAATAGCAGACCTGTGCTTGAGAATTTGCAAGCCTTGTTTTGTACAATCAGCCCCTCACCCCTATGATTACCTCTTGCCTTTTGATGTTAACAATCTAAGGTATTTCTTGTCCACTGCATTTACTCGTATCAGCATTTAAAGATCTGAATAACACAAACTATTCTATGATCTGCTTTCAATTTTTCTTGTCTTGTCACTGAAGGATCTTATCCTGACTTTCTCATGCATTTTTCTTGTAGCATGCTATTAATTTTCCACTTGGGATTAAAATTCTATCAAGCATTTTAAAGCTACTCTGCTGTGTGGCTTGATGCAAGAGAGTGAGCCTAATGTGGCCTCATTGTCATTGCCTCACTGCAAAAAGCAGTTGTACTTTTAGATGATTCTAGAAATAATCAGCAGTTTCAGACAAAGTTCTGAATTTCTAAGGAGTGGTTATAGCGATGAGATACCACATCCAGTATAACAAATGCTTACATTTAGGAAATAAAAGAAAATATTCAGATAGAAACAATGAAAAGCATATAGTACTCTGTTTTCTCCTGACAGGCAAAGAGAAACACAACTCAAAAACAGTCTCTCTTCATTCTTTCTGCTTTGGCAGAATGGTGGAAATTCAAGAGGTAGTTTTGCCCGAGTAATCCTAGTGTAGATTAATATCTAAAAGTAGTAATCCAGCCAGGGAGCAATAAAATTGGTGGCTTAGAAATGTGGATCTAAAAGCAGTCGTCTTTGCCTCTTTGTGACAGGAATGTATAATTTCTGCAATGCTTCACTTCACAGAAAGTTTTCCAATGTGTCTCTGAAACTTTCAGGCCAAGGGTGAGTCCTGTGTACCCTCACTGGTGAGGTTAATAATTGTTTTCTTTCCAGAAATGAAGTAATAGAAATTTGGGCAGAAGTGAGTAATAGAAATACTGAGATGTTAGAGCATAAGAAATTAAAGTTCAGGTGCTGATGAATAAACTCTTTCCAGAGAACTAATGAGTGAATTTGGAGTCATTTTTCTTGTCACAATAACACCTAAAAATACTAAAAGAAGCATTGAATTTGATGAGGAAAAGGCAACACATTTTTTTACCCACTACTGGTTCATTTTTTTCAGGATTTATTAATGGCAGAGGCAGTGAACTGGTGTTGGAAGTGAGGATTAAAAGGCCATCATTTCCATTTGTTATTCAAAGTCAGTCAGCATGTAAGATGAGAAATTCTTTTCTTAAAAAAAAATATAAAAAATTAGAGACCTTGAAAGTTATTTTCCTGTTCTCAGACAGATGTAAGTAATCCATTAGTCATCATGGCTACTGAAGTGTGACAGGAGAATTGCCCTGTGTTTTTTGCCCTGTTCTAATAATGCACTTTACAAGAAACCTGACACTCTGCAAAGCTAAATCTGCAATCCTCATGCTAGCCAAATTCTTGTGAAATACACGTTTTCATGTGTTTATTGTGCTCTATCAGGGAATGTAACAAAAGTGGCAAGGAACAAGCTCATCTTTTAATAAAATATATACTTGAGGTCAGAATCTGTAGCAGGAGTTAACAGTCTTTGCAAATAACATGCCTCTCACTAATGAGTGCAAAGCAGCTCTGCTGCCAAGAGATATGTAAGGAGATGGGTAAGTGGCAGCTCTTTATGGCAGTTTGTATTGGGTTTGTGTGGCAAGGTTTTGGTAGTTGGGGGGCTACAGGGGTGGCTTCTGTGAGAAGCTGCTAGAAGCTACCCCATGTCTGATGTCTCCAGGACTGACCTGCCACTGGCCAAGGCCAGACCCATCAGTGATGGTGGTAGTGCCTCTGAGATAACATAGATAAGAAGAGGGAAAAGTTGCTGAGCAAAGGCAATTGCAGACAAAGAAAGAAGTGAGAATATGTGAGAGAAACAACTTTGTAGACACCCAGGTCAGTGAAGAAGGAGGGGGAGGAGATGCTCTGGAGCAGATATTCCCCTGCAGCCTATGATGAAGACCACGGTGAGGCAGACTGTGCCCCTGCAGCCCATGGAGGTCCATGGTGGAGCAGATATCCACCTGCAGCCTGTGGAGGACCCTGTGCCAGAGCAGGGGGATGCCCATGCTGGAGTGAGCTCCTGGCAGTTGACCTGTGGCCCCATGGAGAGAGGAGCCCAGGGTGGGGCAGGTTTGCTGGCAGGACCTGTGGCCCCATGGGGGACCCACGCTGGAGCGGGCTGTTCCTGAAGGACTGCACCTCATGGGAGGGACCCGTGCTGGAGCAGTCTGTGAAGAACTGCAGCCTGTGGGAAGGACTGACGCTGGAGAAGTTCACGGAGGACTGTGTCCTGTGGGAGGGACCCCATGGTGGAGCAGAGGCAGAGTGTGAGGAGCCCTGTCCCTGGGGAGGAAGGAGCAGCAGAGGCAACGTGTGATGAACTGACCTCAGCCCCCATTCCCCGTCTCCCTGCACCACTCAGGGGGAGGAGGTAGAGAAAATGGGGAGTAAAGTTGAGCCTGGGCGGAAGGAAGGGGTGGGGGAAGGTGTTCTAAGATTTGTTTTCTCATTATTGTACTCTGATTTGTCTGGTAATAAATTAGTTTCCCCAGGTTAAGTCTGTTTTGCCCATGAGAGTAATTACTGAGTGATCTCCCTGTCCTTATCTTGGCCTACGAGCTTTTCATTATATTTTCTCTCCCCTGCCCATCTGAGGAGGGGAGTGATAGAGCAGCTTTGGTGGGCACCTGGTGTCCAGCCAGTGTCAGCCCAGCACACAGCTAGTACCTGACACTCGAAGGGCTTCTTTCGATGCTTGGGGAATTTCAGTGCTCTCTCTCGTGCTGTAGTGCAGCTAATGAAGCAGGGAATGATATGTTTTAGCTTGTTGATTGCAGCATGCTTTTCATCTAGGGAAGAACAAAAACCCATTCGTTCGGATTCTTTTTTGCTAGCAAGTCCCAGGGCACTTCCTAGATGCACATCTTTCTTGGCTGCTCAATTTCCTTTACAATAAGCAGACACTTTTTAATTGTGTTGCCTTTTTTAAATACACAGAAGTCAAGATACTTATCTGGTCAAAGGTATGTTCAGTAACATTGCCACTATCAGTTGTTTGAATCCGTGTTTGTAATTACTGTGCAGATGCCATGGGATATTATATGCAGCAGAACAAATGCAACAAAGAACTACCATCTCTGCCACAAAAGTTCATATATGAGCCAAATGCTTGTCTCACACTGATTTCATTATATAAAGTGCACTTGCACATTAGCAGCTCTTGCATGCTTGAAAATGTCTATGGCAAGACGTTAATTTAGAAGAAACTTGGTGGTTTCATTTGATAACCCCTTTACAGTGCAGGAGGCTGGTGCCAGGCTCTCTGAACAAGGGTCACTGTAATTTGATGTGCAGAGAAGATTTCCAGTCTTTAGTGGAGCAGGTGGTCAGTAGTACTGGCCTTCAGAGCTCTCAGCAAAAAGACCAGGAGTGTTCCGTTTGCTCTCATCTACTCCTTTGGTGCTGTCTGTGAAGTGGTTTTGGTGGCCGACCACGTAGCCTAGCAGGATTTTACAATGGCTATGTGTCAAACACTAGCATCCACAGCCAGTGGAGAAACACTGCTGACAGCCTAAAGATGCATGACTGTGACCGAATTACATGCTTTCACTCTGAGATGACATTTCAAAAAATGTTGAGACATGCTTATTGCTAAAACTCTTCTGAAGTTAAAAGTTCAGTTACCACAGCATTTTTAAGAATGTATATTCAAAATAAAGACCAAACACTCCCCGCCCCCCCCCCCCCCCTCCCCTTACCTAACTACCCAAAATCTGACATGGAACAGAGAAGCAGTTTAGTTCATTCAAAAACCCAAGATTTTCTGCAACATAATAACTGTTAGAAAGTTCTTGAATAAAGTGAGGTAGGTCCCTCTTGGCCTGTTTTCCAGTGTGTTACAGCTACTGTCTGTTAGCAACATCTTTGGGTATGGTATGAACTCACCAGTTCTTTTAATCATAGAGTCATAGAGTCATTTAGGTTGGAAAAGACCTTTAAGATCATCAAGTCCAACTGTTAACCCAGGACTGCCAAGTCCAACACTAAACTGTGTTACTAAGCACCGTAACTACATGTTTTTTAAATACTTCCAGGATGGTGATTCCAACACCTCCCTGGGCAGCCTGTTCCAAAGCTTCACCACCCTTTTGGTGAAGAAACTTTTCCTAATATCCATTCTAAACCTCCCCTGGCACAACATAAGGCCATTTCCTCTTGTCCTGTCACTTGTTATCTGGGAGAAGAGACCGACGCCCACCGGCCTACAGCCTCCTGTCAGGCAGCTGTAGAGAGCAATAAGGTCCCCCCTGAGCTGCCTCCTCTCCAGGCTAAACAGCTCCAGTTCCCTCAGCCGCTCCTCACAAGACTTGTGCTCCAGATCCTTCACCAGCCCCGCTGCCCGTCTCTGGACATGCTGCAGCACCTCTGCGTCCCTCTTGCAGAGAGGGGCCCAACACTGAACACAGGATTCGAGGTGCAGCCTCACCAGTGCCCAGTGCAGGGGGACGATCACTGCCCTGGTCCTGCTGGCCACACTGTTTGGGACACAAGCCAGGATGCTGTTGGCCGCCTTGGCCACCTGGGCACAGGGCTGGCTCATGCCCAGCCGGCCGTCACCCAGCA
>JAVJGI010000057.1:71331690-71341815 GCA_035590275.1 Ibycter americanus | reverse complement strand
CCACTCAGTCTATACACACCCAAGTCAGCCAGTCTGTATCTCTAAGTGATCAGCATTGGAGTGCTTCTTGTTTTATTCCTATCTAGCAGCAATTCAAGTGAATTCAAAGCCTGTTCTTCCTTATTTATAATCTTCACTCCTTAACAGCTTGCACATACAAGCTGTTGGTTAGGAGTTCCTGCAGTTGTTTGCTCACTGACCCATTTGACCTTTTCCTTGAACTTGGTGAGTATGTGCCTAGCTGCAAGCAGTAACCCAGTCATGAAATACAAAGGAAGAACAACATCCCAAGGTTCATTTCAGTATTTTTCATCCTACCAGCACAGAATATCCACTCCCACAGATAGCCCACAGATGTGGAGGGTTTTGTTTTGTTTTTGGCTTTGGTGTTTTGTTTTGTTTTGTTTGTGTGGGCCTTTTAAACAACTGACTTCCTTCTGGTTAAGACCATTATTTGTATCAATTATCTAAAGTTTAGACAATACGTATGCCAAATATGTAAGACAAGCCAATCACAGGTGAACTTTTCAGAGTCCTGCCAGAGCCTTATACATAATACCCTGTGGATATCAGGATGATGCAATGTTATGAGTTCAATGGGGATGTACCAAGATGCAGGCATGCATACACACACAGATTGGAACACATAGTTTTCATAGGATGCACACTTACCTCTAATTAAAGTTTTTTCCTGTGTGGTTGTAAGATACAAAAGTGGTCATATGATTCGGAAACAAAACTGATACAATGAAAAAAAAAAGAAGGGTAGAGCGTCAGCCCCACCAAAAGGAGAGGTTTTGTATGGGTAAAGATTGTAGGAGGATTAAACCAATATTCAGAATTATATTGAGGTTATCAAGATGGAGAAAAATCCACCCAGCTATCAAATGGGTATGTAAGGTCATCATAACACCTTGAAAATGCAGTTAGCGCAGGAAAACAAGGATTTTGGAATAGCTACAAAGAATCATGTTGCAACTTAAGCATTTATAGGTTTCTTTAAGAAAAAGTCTGACTGAAGATCTACTTTATTCATTTTTGTGCATTTTCTTTTTGGTTTCTTTACTCATATATGGCCTTCCTGTACTTATAACATCCATCAAATTGTACAATATGCAGTAAGAAGATGTAAAGAAACCGGTAACTGAAAAGAGAAACATAGAAAAAATTAAAGCTGGTGACCTTTCTTTCAAAATCAAAGAGATCAGAGAACTGAGAACAATTACTGCAGCAAAAAAAGGTGATGTCTACAGGGAATCTGTCCCTTATCTCTCTCACAACGGATCCATGGTGAACAGTCTTAAAAAAATTAATCACATATGTCAAAATGAACACAAAAGTGAAGAAGTAACAGTGAAGGGACTGTACTCATTTTAAAAAAAGGCTATTTCATGGAAGGATTTTAACGAAACTAGTGATTTGGCCCTGCACATATCTTTTTGACACAACTTAAGGTTTCAATACTATGTTGAAGGGGCAAGATGCAATTTTTTTATTATACCTTCCATTTTACAGAGAAGAAAGAAAAATTTATGTCATATAGCTGACCCTGCCATTTTGTACACCATGTCTTCTGTGTTAGATACATGCCTTTTTTTTTCAACAATGTTTGTGAACGATAGAAACAAATAGCTTTTTTTTTTTTTTTTTTTTAGGTGAAAGCTGTTTAATCCTCTCCCCTCCTCTCTGCTGTGGTGCTTCTCATTCCGTGGCAGCAAGCATGGTGTGTTTCAGAGGTCTGGGTAGCACTCAGGGTGGGGCGGGGGGATGGAAAACAAGTCCATCAAGCAGGAAAGGAGGTTACTGCTGATCGAGCAGAAGGAGAGAGAGCGCAATTGAGAGCTGCTCCACCTGCGTGTGTCTTCAGAGCGGGAAGGGATGAGGCTACACTGCCATTACTCTGCTTCCCAGGAAAGTGATACTACTTCTCGCACACCATTAGTACCGAGTGAGCTCTAAGTGCAGCCACTCTGAGAGCTTATAGAGTCCTCTACAGAGCCATTTCATGATACTGATATGCCTTTTCTTGTCCTCTTTCTCCTTATTTGATTTAGTCCAATGGTTTCAAATGATGCTGTTGGAGGTGAACTGCTCCAAGTGAGAATCAGCACAAGGGCTTCAAGTTTATAGACTCAGTCAATGCCTCAGAGTTTAAGGATGCTCTAAACCTAGTTTTTTACTCATGCTAGAGGACCCATTACACGCTCCTCTTAAAAGGCATTCTTGTCAAGGAACGTGTACCGATTGTTAAAGTTGCTTTTCCCTGAAGTTTTAGGTTATGTCTCCTTTTTAGCACAATAATGAGCACTTAGGTTGGTAGTATGTCTTTTGTCATCCCATTTTTTTTTAACCCAATGTCCTACACCTGATCCAGTTGTGAAGGAGGTGTCATTTCATTAAAAAAGTGGATATTCAAGTGTTAAACTGTGGGTGCTCAGCCACGGCTATAGGGCTGTGCAATCAGACAGGCAAATGTCTCCAGCCTGAGTTGTTGTTTTTGTGAAGGTGTGAAGGTGTGGTGGTGTGCTTCACTGCCTCTCCCCCTCCCATCCTGACCTTCATTTCCATAACTTTTCTGCAGTGATAACCACCAGTGGTGGTTGTAATGGCTGCTTCTGGTCATGATGGCTGTGTCCCACTCGAAGTGGGTTCGTTGGAGGCAGGTAATACAATAGCCAAGGGCTAATTTGAACAATGTGCACACCTAACAGGGCTGGTCGAGGTCTGAGTCAAGCCAAGTTTGAAAGAAACTAACTTCTACAGTTGGTATGTAAATATGACTATAAGTCATTTATCTTACTCCATAAACAGTGGACAGTCCTGAGCCTGTTGAGCTCTCCTGCACAGCAGTGGGCTGCACAACAGGATCTCCCCTTGAGCAGGGATGCCTCCCAGGGTTACATCTCAAGGTTGAGAGATTCCTTGGCACAACAGAGTCTTGCTAAGTGATTAATAGCATGACAAACTTTGAAATCTTAACTAAGTGGTGTAAAGGATTGATTGTGCATATATAATCCTTTAGATAGAAACCGTTGACCAAGTCTGGGACTAGGTCTGGATCTAGCTACACCTAACCTCTCCTCTGAGAAGGAGTTTAGAATGCAAGGGGGTCCTTTCTGAACCTCATGGCTCAATGGGAGGGTCTCCCTGGCAGTTTTGTCTGACCCTCTGTGCAGTAAATAGTCAAGTGTACCTTGCCATCGAATCTGTTGCATTTATGATTACACTTTGTTAATTCTCTGTTTTATATCAATAAACATATTGGTACCTACTTGCAAGTGAAGTGTGTCACTCCAACCACGACAGAAGGTTATGAGTGTCCTTCTCTCACTAGCCATCACAGCCTAGAACTACAGTTACAAATGACTAAAAATAGAAGTCTACTGACATGCACTTCACCTGTATACTAAAACTGAGCATACCCCACATCCTTAATGTCACTAAATATCAGCCAGAAAATGGTGCAGATGCCTGTGCTTGGGGATAGCAGGGCGGCCCTTGTCAGGATGAAGTTGCTGCCATGTGCCCCACTTGGGTTCTCAGCATCCCCTTTCCAACAGAGCCACTGCCCAGAAGCGTCCTGGAAGTTTTCTCAATACTTGAAATACATTTACAAAATTAAGTTCACGCTCCACTTGCAAGGTTCTTCAGAGAAGGAAAACATGCATCATCTTCTTCTTAGAAAGGACAGAAAAAGGATCAGTGAAGACATATTTCAGCTGACTATGAAGTTTCAATAATATATGGAGCATAAAGAACATTAGTAAGCTTAGGAACACTATGTATGCCTGTCTCATTCTCAGCAATTGCTCCCTTTATTATTCTTGTTAAACCAAAAACGAGCAGTCAGAGATGATAAAAGATCTGTAATATTTTGTAATAATGAAGCTTAATGCATGGTAGAAGATACGAGGACCTCAATAAATTAATACAGAAAGGTTTAATTATTTCCTTAGGAAACTAAGGAAAAAGGGAAGATTTTATTCATTAACATTGTTGCATCACTGAAAGGGTTGTCAGGCACTGGAACAGGCTGCCCAGGGAAGTGCCTGAGTCACCATCCCTGGAGGCGTTTAAAAGATGTGTAGATGTGGTGCTTAGAGACGTGGTTTACTGGTGGACTTGGAGTGTCAGGTTAACGGTTGGTCTCGCTGATCTTAAAGGTTCTTTTCAACCTAAATGGTTCTACAGTTCTATGATTCTATGTTATTTTTCCATCTCTAGTTCTTGTTTACTATGCAGAAAATGCATTACTGAAGACATAATGATACCTGGGTATTCAACCATACGTATGTCTTCGGAAAAAAAGCGTTCACTGTTGCTACTGAATTACACTGGGACACTGGCTCTGGCAGGCTTTTGCAGCTCTTCTCAGTGACTAATGTCCTCTGAGGATCAAAGTGAAGTGTCCTGTTGCAAAAACTGATGTCAGGGGACAAAGATGAAAGAGAGACAGAGGGAGGGAGGACTGTTTTCACGGTGCCAGATCCGAAAGCACATTGGGCTGACAGTGTCTGAGACTGGGAGGGGGAGAGGAAAGTTTTGTAAAATGTACTGAAGCTAATGCAATCAGTCACAAGAACAAATGAAGACATTTTTGATAAGCAAAGCAAGCCTAATCATTTTTAAACCCTAAAGTAAATAGCAACAGCTGAGCAGTGGCTATTGGTATCCAGAATAACACTTTGTACCCAAACTGCTATGAACAGTTTTCCAAATCCAGTTTGTGATATTGACCCAGCAAAACTGAACCCCAAAATTTTTAGTTTTAATATTTGCTAAGACATGGGCTTTATGGAACCTATTGCTAAATGGAATCTGTGTGGCATTCCACTGCCTTTCCTCATCAAGGGATAAATAAACTTGAAGGTAATTTTTAATCTATATGTAAATTAGGTATTATTATATCATCTGTAGCAAGAATCAGCAAACAAGTAAGGATAGGGGATATTTGCAGAGAAACAATACAAAAAGAAGGCAACTTCTTGTCCAACAATTAGTCAGACTGATGGAGATGGTAGATTTGATTTGTCTTAAGGACCATTTCAATGAGTTTGTTAGCAGTGAAGTGGTTTATTTTTTCAGCACTTACTTAGCAGGAGGTTGCCATTTCTCTCCTCTGAGACACATATTATACACCTGTGGGTAAATCTATACTTGTGTTCTCAATATTGTCTGTTGTGCATAATATCATTAACTAGGTGAACCCAGGAGCCACCCTTACTATTGCTACAGAAAACAGTGAACATGGCACAATGCTACCGGCCCTGCAGGAAGCTAGAAACTGCTCTGCTTGTGGCTCTGCTTCTGTATGGTCCTGGCCAAGCCACCTTGTTGACTGAACCCCCACTCGGTGGCATCAGAATTCAGCCAGAACCAGAGTTACTGTGTATGGCAACATTTCTGTAAGGGTCACTGCTCAATTCAGCTATAAATAAAGCACTATCTATCTTGCAATCCTGCTGTGAAAGAGTACTTTAAGAAGTGCTTGGAGATCTTTGATTGGCTGATATGATAGTGGTAATGGGCAGTTATATGAGTAGCACAGCCTTTTCTAAACCCTGTAAGTTTTTGGGAACTAA
This sequence comes from Ibycter americanus, assembly GCA_035590275.1. Taxonomy (NCBI): domain Eukaryota; kingdom Metazoa; phylum Chordata; class Aves; order Falconiformes; family Falconidae; genus Ibycter; species Ibycter americanus. The sequence goes on along the minus strand of JAVJGI010000057.1, from coordinate 71,336,233 downwards.
TGTGGTCCCCATCCTGAAATATCAGATGCAAAAGGGGAACTGTGCTGGCAGAAAGGCAGCTGAGCAATCTTCACCCCTGACCACCAGGGGAAGGTGGACAAGAATCAGGTTCACTGCAGCCAGTAGCCAGCTCACTTCAGTCTCTCTGCATGCCCAGCTCCATCCTGTACTACTGTGGAGCAGTGGGAGCCATCACAAACAGCTGTCATCTCCTGCCTGTGAGTTATTCTGGGGTTCATTTCCCTCTGGGCTGCATGGCCTGTAGCTCTCTATCGTACAAAGATTCTGGTCTGAAGCACAAGGTCAGTAAGGTTTCCCAGAGGCATGACAGCAGTAGGATTGTATCGACCAGTGATGTAAATGTGTTACAAAATTTCATGGATTAAAAGGGTCTTCACATCTGATTTACAGAATGACTTAGTAGCAGGACACTTGGTTTAATCATTCTCTTAATTCTGCAGTTATTCCATTTTCTGCATTGGTGACCTGCTGCAAAACTGCTTAGAAGACTGAAACGTTCCATTTGAGAGAGAGAAATACAAGGAGAGGAGATGATTTCTAACCCCATGCTGACAAATCTTTCTGAAAGTGAAGGGACTATGGAGATCTATAGGGATGTTTTTCCAGATGTCTGCAAACAGCCTGCCATAGTAGCTCACAACATCATCCATTAGCTTCATTAGTCCTTATCTTTCTCCAGTGTTTACTGTGCTGTATTCAGAGAGAATCACATTCTTGCATGAAGCCCTTTTCTGCTGGTTAAAACAAGCTGAGCTTCTTCAGTCCTCTTGCCTAAAGTTCTACATCATGGTGCTCAGAAGGGGTTAATACAAATTGCAGAAATGCAAGTGAGAGATATGAAGATGAAAATGCATGGCCAAATAGTGCAAGAGAGCTATGGCCTCTGAAGTGCTGGATTTTATAACAGTCTTTCAGAATTTTTGGAAGGAACAAATCAGCTTCTTGTGACAGACAGTGTTTGTTGGAGAGCAACACGGTGTCTCTTTACAAGTTCTGACATAGTGCCAACTGAAAGTTTTTTGTTTTATACAGGCAGGCAGGTGAGTTCAGTCTTATCTATGCATCCAGTGAAATCCCAAGTATCCTCCAAGGTATGGTTATTATGCTATTGGCTCACACTGCAAACCCTGCCAAGCTGCACAAGGCAATGTGAGTGGAGCTGACAAGGTTCAGTGGAGCAGTGTTGGGGTGCAGATACAATGCTGCAGACACCCATGCCTTCGTGCACTCTGAAGTGCTAATGTCAGGCAGGTGCAGGGAGGGAGGGCTTTTCTGGCTGCAGAACACTCAAAAGACTGCCTGCATAAGGATTCTAAGAAGTAAACATGCAATCTTGCAGCAGCAGTGACGACTACATTACTGAGGCACGGTAAAGAAGTTACAATGTCAGATACTTTTTCTTGGGGAAAAACCGCAGCCCAAACCCTTTAAACATTTACAAAGGATATTTATGTGGGAGTGTAGGGAATATAGCATCTTGCAGACCAGGGCCTTAATCAGCAGATGACCCTTGTTTGGGATATTAGTTAAGAATGTGATAAACTTTGAAAAGATTTCCATTCTTCCCAACCTTCAGCTGATCACAGTTCCCACTGCATCTGAGAACAAACTCGAAACCTGATTCAGAAAAGCACTTCAGCGACGTATTTCTTGTTCAATGATTTCCTTTCTTGACCCAAGTTACTCTGCTCTTATGAACTTAAGAACAGGACAAGAAGCTATGACAAGTCAGTTTCCCTTTCCTGCAAAGCTGCCTAGGCATCTTCATCTTAGATATTTCGATTAAACAGATTCATTTGTGAAATTGCTGGTTGCCATTGACTGATCAGTCAGCTAGAAGGATTCTTGATGGGTTCACTATATTCTGCTGCAGACTGATGCAGAAAAAGGAATCAAAGAGCAAGAAGTATACTATGTCTTGTAGCAATCAGAGCAAAAACTCAAAAAAGGGGGAAAAAGATCTTTAACTTGTAGTGTCTTAATCCCTCTCTGGGAGGGATTCTTTTAAGTGGAAACACCTTTGAACTTGGTCACTGCATAACAGTTTCGGTGTTTACTTTGTACAGGGAGGAGTGACAGACTGCTGGTAAAATACATTTTTATCATGCCACTTGTGTTTCACCTCTCATTCGGCTGAGTGTGTGTGGAACTGGGTACTGCAAGTTTTGGACTCTGTGCATTTAAGAAGCATTTTTTCATGCCTGCAGTTCACCTTAAACTGCCAAATGTTGTAGTCATCTGGGTACCTATGTCACACTGCAGGATCAGGACACTGAAAAAAAGTCTGTGTAGAATTAATGCTGTTTGGTTTTTAATTTATATATACTTTTTGTTTGTTTTTGATAAAAAATTATTCACTGTCAAAGTTAAAGGACCTGAGGAAAAAGATTTGGAAAGCTAATTCTGGAGCTGAATTGGTATGATTGGGTTCATCCCTATTTGTATTTTGCTTGCAAGGATACTGCAGTACAAAATTCTCTGGCAGTAGTTGTTCTCTAAAGATTTTCCATTAAAAGGTTTTACACTCCACAGTCTAATGCAATGACTCTGAGAAGCAAACAGACCAAGAAAATCTTCATATAGTTAGTAATAAACCCCAGGAAAAATATTACAAGTCATATTCAGTTTGTAATTTTTGACCGTTTCAAACTTCTGACTCTATTCAAATTACTTTTCTGCCCTTTTTTTTTTTTTTTAAAGAAAACATTCTGCTGCCTATCTGAAGGAAAAAAGAGAAAAAGAATGAAATCCTAACCCTAGAAGCCAGTGGACTTTGAAAATAAGCAAGCACAGTTTAAAACAGAGCTCTTGGTGCTCTGGAGGTACTACAAGCATTGTCAATAATGCTCCAAGGAGTACCGGCATCCTTTTCAAACCTTGGTGTACTTCACCATTTGGGAAGGTTGTGGCAGAGGTATGTGGCCTAATGCTATTAAAATGACTACACATCAGCAGGATTACCCAGTACTTGAAACATGAACCATCCCACATGCCTTTTGTTATGATATAAACTTCAGTGGATGGCAAAGAGGCCATGAGGGTCTATCAAGCATGAGTAAGCCACATAAGAACCTTTGGCAGCAGCTGGATGTTCTTAACAGGGTCCTCAGAAGCTGCTGCTCTTCCTCTTTTCCAGCAGAGGAATTAGGTCCTGACTGAGTATGGGGAAAAGCTAATCCTGCAGTAGCTGAGAAACAGGGAACAAGTCATTCCCATATTCATACTCTCTTTCAGAGTGAATGTAATAAATGAGCAACCATCCCAATACCACTGAAACGGCAAGAAAACAGGAAAGCTTCTTTCCTACTAACTTCAGACCAGTTGGTCTTAATGGAGTCTTGAACAGTCAGTTTACATAGTTTGTTTGGTAGGTTTGGGTGAGGAATATCAAGAGCTCTTCCTTTCTCATCTGTCCCATCCAGTCCCATCATCTGTCTCAAGGAGCATCATTTCAAGCTATTCTGGCCCAGTCATAGCTTTCCCAGTTGTCCTGTCCCATCTTGGACTCAGCCATGGAACCCCCTTCTGTTGAGGGTCTTATGCAATGTTGCCCCTTAGCATCTTCCTCCCTCGCCTCAGTGAAAAGGTCTGTCTGTCCAGGACGTGCTCACTACACATTGCTTCCCTGACCTGGCCTCCCACAAAGCTGTGATACTTTCAGCTCCTGCTGAAAACACTTGGCTGCACTTGTAGCCTTTGTTTGTAGCTGTCACAGAAGAACAACCCTCAGGATCTTGGAGACAGGGTCTGACATCCACAGCAGGAAAGGGAGAAAAAAACCAATCAGGAAAACTTGCACCATCTCCCTGGCTTGCCACAGCAACTCAGGAGAGGCAGAGACAGAAATGTGAAAGGAGCAGAGTTCAAGAACAATGACAAACGTCCATCCTTTGTGTTGGAAGGACTATTACAGCTCTTTCTGTATTGACCAACTCACCGTAGTTGACAGGGAGGCAGCATCTCCAGCCATCCTTCTAATGGGATGCTTACTGTGTCTGTCATGTGCTCTGTTGGCTGGCTCTCTGTCTTCCAACCAGAGGTGTTGTCATAGTCACCCCCAGAGGTCAAGCCTGAGATGCAGTGATGACTATGGGAAGACTACAGTCAGCTGAGGCAAGTGAACCCAGGTCACTTAAAGACAGGTATTACCATGAAAATACCTGTTCTCTGCATCCATGAAGGGACGAGTAACAGTGTGACAGCGTTAAAAGCAATAAGGGAGAATCTGCTTGAACATGAGAATTAGTTTCTGACATCATCCAAGCTCTGGAAGAAACCACCTTTGGAGGGTATGGACTGCTCCTCGGGGGTCTGTGGGAGCAGATTGAATATGCACCTGGCTAGAGTGGCCATGGTGGTGCTACTTCAGCTTCAGAGCAAGGGAACAAGTAAATTGATTGCAGCTCCTGCTAGGCTTTATTATTTTACAAGTGTATTGCAGTGTGTATGTCGTGGTTTCAGCTGGGATGGAGTTAATTTTCTTCTTGGTAGTTGGTGCTGTGCTGTGTTTTGGCTGTGATGT
>JAVJGI010000057.1:71302215-71323190 GCA_035590275.1 Ibycter americanus | reverse complement strand
ATCCCCCCATTGCCCTGCACATGCTGTGTGGTAGACTCAGGATGATCTGCTCCATAACCTTCCCTGGCACCAAGGTCGGGCTGACAGGCCTGTGGTTCCCTGGATCATCCTTCCTGCCCTTCTTGTAGGTGAGCACCACAATGGCTAACCTCCAGCCTCCTGGGGCCTCCCTGGTTAGACAGGGCTGCTCATAAATGATGGAGAGCATCTTGGTGAACTCCTCTGCTGGCTCCCTCAGTACCCTCAGGTGGATCCCACCCGGCCCCATAGACCTGTACATGTCTCAGTGGAGCAGCAGGTCACTAACAGTTTCCTTCTGGGCAGTGGGGACTTCATGCTTCTCCTCCTCATCCCTATCTTCCTGCTCAGGTCGCTGCGTACCCTGAGGGTAAGTGGTCTGACTATTAAAGCCTGAGGCAAAGAAAGCGTTAAGCACACCAGCCTTTTTCTCATCCTTTGTGACAAAGTTCTCCCCTCTGTCCATCCAATAAATGATGCAGGTTATCCTTGGCCCTCCTTTTTTTTCTAATGTATTTGTAAAAACATTTTTTGTCATCTTTTACAGAAGTGGGCAGACTGAGCTCTAGCTGGGCGTTCGCCTTTCTAGTCATCTCACTGCATAATCTTGTGACATCCTTATAGTCCTCCAGAGCCACCTGCCCCTTCTTCCAAAGGTGATAAATTCTTTTTTTCTCTGAGCCCTAGCCACAGCTATCTGTTCAGCCAGGCTGGCCTTCTACCCCGCTGGCTCATCTGTCAGCACATGGGGACAACCTGATCCTGCGCCTTTAAGACTTAGTTTCTGAAGAACGTCCAGCCTTCCTGGACCCCTTGGCCCTTCAGAACTATCTCCCAAGGGACTCTGCCAACCAGGATCCTAAACAGGCCAAAGTCAGTCCTTCAGAAGTCCAAGGTAGTGGTTCTGCTGCCTCCCCTCCTCTGAGAATCAAAAACTCTATCATCTCATGATTGCTGTGCCCAAGACATCCCCTGACCACCACATCACCCACCAGTCCTTCTCTGTGTGTAAACAGCAGGTCCAGTGGGGCATCTACCTGGCTGGCTCCCTGACCAGCTGTGCCAGTAAGTTGTCTTCCACACACTCCAGGAACCTCCCAGACCGTTTCCTCTCCTCTGCGTGGCATTTCCAGAGGACATCCAGGAAGCTGAAATGCCCCATGAGAACAAGGAAGTAGAGGCATTAGAGCATGCCACATGAAATCAAGGATGGACTTCCTTCCTTTGTTGGTACCATCTCACTCCGAACAGGCTTTTCTAAGAAGGGTAAGAGATCACTATCTATTTGAGAGTCGAAGTTAAGGACAAATCCTAACTGAATGTAGACCTGACAAGGCAGATGTGGAAAAACCAGACATAAGAAAGTTCCTCATGAAAGGTCAGTGGAAGACATGCAAAAAAATGGAGTTACCTGGCATGGGTTCAGTGGTCATGCCAATTCTAGAAAGTGTTTAGGGAGTTCTCACGCTCTAAATAATATGAGTATCCCAACACCTTACTGGAGGCAAGCCTCAGATAGTACAACGGTAGTACAGGCAGAACTGGAAAGGGTTGGATGACAGAAAGAGGAAAAAAAATTCTGCTTCTAAATATCTATCAAGGGATGAAGCCCAAACAGTCATTGTTATCAACTTGAAGTATTTATGGTTTTAACTCACAGTTGCGTGCTAACCCATTGTGCATCAACAGTCCTGTCTCACATTGTGATGGGGAAACTGCATCTTGTCAAAAGGGCAGGTCTAGCTTTCCATGCACTCATACAACTGCTGTTGTGCGGGTTCCAGAAAACACATTGCTATATGTTCAACTCCAACACATCTGACCTGATGGAAAACAAATCCATCCAGATTTGTTTTTTTATATAAATCCATCTTTTATATTTACAACATGAAACATTTTCCAGCTGTTTTCACTGAAACAGCTCACTTTGCAATTGCATAGAGACACGATGCAAGGGAGGGAGGGAAAATATGTAGCTGGAGGAGTTGGACTGCATCAAATTTTAGCAGCTGCTTACAGTTATCCTGAATTGTGTTTAAAATAAAACTGAAGATAGGCCAGGGATGGACTGCCACAATCAGTTGAACACAGGGACCTACCAGCATTTACCAAATATTTTTTCCTACATGAACCCACTTGTTGCTTAGAGTTTTGCACTATCTATTCCTGGACTTTTCCTACTGCCTAGGGAAGAAGTGTTTCACACTCTTGTGTTCTTCATGACATCATTGTTATCAGGTTTCTCTTTCATTTTATTAGCCAGTGTCATGATTCCTGCTATTGCTACTAAATAAAAACATATGTTCACATGTGCATATGGACATTATTTTCTTATCTACCTCATTAGTTACAACAATAAGAGCAAATTAGGCATATCTGAGGATGCAGTGTTACAATCATTTACCATAATTGGTTTCAGGAGTTCCCAACATTGTATTTCATCTACCTCACAGTCACAGCACTGATTCAAAACTGAAAAAAAGCATGATGACTGTTTCTTTATTTAGTAAATGATCTATGCTTGTTATGCTGTGAAGAGGTCTACTCAACTTCGTGTCTTAAATGCGATTTTTTTCCCCTAAGGGACTCTGAAAACAATGAACAAAGACATTATATGACTTGTCCAAAACTGGTTTTATGCTTTAGGAACAAGTTCTGTTCAGTTAGAGGCCCTTTTCTCTGACTGTCCATGCTGCAGTATAACAATTACTTAGTTTGTAAAGGACCTATGGAGATCTCTATAGTCCAGCCTTTTGCTCAAAGCAAGGCTAGCTTCAGAGTTAGGTCAGGTTGCTCAGGAATGTTACCCAACATTTTAGGATAGTGTACACCCAAAATGACATGGATAGTAAGTTAGATTTGAAGCAATGTAGTGCCCTGGTGTAGGGATTAGATGGGGATGTTCTAGAATTGTCCTGGAATTGGCCTTATGTCTAGAGCTTGGATAAGCTAGGGGAGAGTTCTCAGGTATAATGGAGGACATTGAATATTTGACTTATGAAAAAAGACAATTCTGGATATAATTTAAAAAAATTGCAAGGATGTAAATATATAAGTTATGATAAAGTGGAATGGGAATTTAATATGAGATATGACTATATGAAAGAAGGTGAACTTTTATGAGAAAAAAAATAGGCAAAGGATTATCAAGAAGCAATAAGTACTAAGGCCAGGGAAATCGTAGGGCGGTATTCTAGAAAAAGAGGAGTTGTCTTATAACAACAGCAATGTGAAAAGCAAATCCCAGGTATGGGGAAAGACTGACTGTCAGTATTTTGCTTACTGCTGTTCTTGTCATGCAGATGTTAACAGCAGCAGAATGAAGAAAAAACAATAGGGTGCTAAAGTGCCAAAGTTTTTTTTTATGGTTACACTAAGAAAGCATCATATGGTGTAAGAAGATCTCAGGGACACGAAATTAGGTAAGGTCAGTTCTCTTTGTTACCTCCCACGTGTTCATCTGAGTCATGGAAAAAGGAAGATTAAAAAAAGGAAAGAAGATGTAAAACATAAACCCAAATTATTTCCAGCAGGGTAAGACCTTTACATATCCATGGTCAGGACCATAAGATTGCTTCTTTAGCATGACACAACAGAGCTGCTGACTGCACCTTTAGGTTGTTTTGACTTTCGTCTCTAAGTTAGAATTAAGTGGAGTAAAGGTACCTGCATGGGTATGTCAAATCCTGCTATTACACGGCTGCATGTGTGAAATTGCATTTGGCTTTTCAGACTGTCTGAGACACGCTGACATGTAGAAACAATAGAATGGAGGAGGTGGGGTAGAAGTATCCCATAAAATGTTCCTCTTGGCTTGCAGTCTACTCCAGCTTCCATTCTACACAAAAACAATCATGAAAGCTTTCCAGCATGTGCAAGTACATTTTTTTAACCACTAAAATGAAACAGTTACACGAAACTTATTTACCTAATGCGTTGCACCTGGAGATTCTCTTCAAAGTGGTTTTATACCAGTTGAAAGCAGAACAAGTCTCAGATGATCACCTTTACAAGTCAAGAGATGTAATGAGGCTAATAACATGTCAGAAAGGAGACTAATGATTGAAATGATGACATAGGCATTTAGGCAGGTGGTGTCTTACTGAAGCAGGTGTGGAAGCTGATGTTACTGAAGGTGTTGAAGCTAATGCTGGAGGACAGTGGACACAGGTCATTTATAACAGGTACAAGATTTGTGGAACAAAAGCACCCTTGAAGACTGTTAAACAATATAACAACAAACACATACAAAGTGTTGTTGCACTGCTTGACGTCAGGCTGGTAGCCCTCCAAATCCCTCCTGCAAGTTTAAATTTCATGGTCACAACATAAAAAAAGGAAAAAAAAACCCAAAAAACAGGGATTGTGATTTTTGGAGCATGCTAAGGATCAGGAATCCACTCTCTGCTTTTTATTCACATTGACATTCTGCTAAGTGCATATCTGAACGTAGCTATGCCAAACCTGAGAGACAGCATGAAACTGCCTTGAAAGTAGCACTGTCACTTAAACATATCATTCCTGACTGATACAGGGTATTGGAAAAGTAACTCAGTGTCAATTCACTGAAATCATAAAATATTGTTCAAACAGTCTGTTTTCAAACCCCATTGATTTCAAAAGGGTAAAAAGTGGTTATACATTCTCAGAGAACACCATTCTGCCTATTACCCAAGTAATTGGAAACAAATGGCTGGTGTTTGGGCAAATGGAGATAAAGACTTTGCATGTCACACAATAATTGTGGAGGAAAAAAAAAAAAAAAGTGCGTCAAATCTATTGTGGAAGTGGAAAAGTGAAAAAGCCCCCACAGGATTATTGAGCATAGGGATATCATGACCCTGTTAGGGGCTACAGTTTTAGAAGAGCACATCTGATTTTTCTTGCACTGTTCATATTGGTTTCCATAGACATACATTTTCACAACCCAACAAAGCAGCACTCCCTGTTAACTCTCAAGTCACACAGCATCCAGCCAGCAATCCCCAAATGCCCCTTTATGTTCACACTCACCACAATGAAACAATGCACTGATGGATCGGCAAAGCTTACTCCCCTGCAGTGTCCCAGCTCTGAAGTAAAGTTCCTGCGGTGGAAACACATGGGAGCATTTTAGATTAGAAAGATGCAAGGACAGAGACCATAGTGCTGTGGTGCTGTGTTTCCTTTCAGGTGCTGCCAGGTGACACGGGCTCCTGCCATGGGGATATCTGGGATGCCCCAGCCCCAAAACTCTGTCTGCACTCCTTAGACACCTACCCAGGGTGAGTCCTTGGACAGCCAGGTAAGCAGAACTAGGTATTGTGATTCTTTCCCAGCAGAAGGCGTAGTTAGGAGGTAGCTTGAGACTTCTCCTGGCCACTCACTTCCAGGCCTGATAAACTGTAATCCCTTCTCTGTCCATCCCCAGAAAGGAAAAAACAAAACAAAAAAAGCAGCAGCAAGGGAGGAGCGGTGAGTCAGCCCACCCTGCATACATCTGAAATCCATGGATCTGAAGCACCAGCACTGCAAAGAGAAATGGAGATCTGTTTGGTCTCCTGGCTTTCTTTCCTTTATGATCCTGCTGAAATGGAAGTTTAAAAAAGAGACACCCTTGGATATTCACAGTAACAGATAAATGGCCTGTTGTGATCTCTTGGGACAGCTGTGCACTTTTAAAATTGATTTGCTTTGAATACCTGATTTGTAAAACTCTCTAGGACAACGAAGTCCTAAGCACAGGCTGAAGACGAAAGCAATAGGTGAGGAAGCTACCTGTGTGTTGAGTGTACCTGTATTCATATACGCAGGGTAGCCAGCCATATGAAGTATCTGTCTATCCTAACTGTACTTGGAGGCTGTGAAAGACAGCACTACAGACTGCGGGAGGGCTTTCCACTGTGCATGAAATGCCTGGCTGTCATCCTGCATCTAGAAGTGCACTGCTTTGTTCCCTTGAAATACTTCCATGATTACCATTTCAGCACTTGCTCAGAGTTTAAACATTACAGGACAATTTCTGATGGGTATTTTGATAGAGGAATACTTAACAGAACAGCTCTTTGATTTGAATAATATCAAATCCTCTTCTTCTAATTAGCAGGCAGAGTATTGTCTTATATTAGCCTTTTCAGCTAAGGCTTTCTGTTTTAGCTGCTTTCACAAATTCACCTTCTTGTCATACAACATCTTCAGGTCCCACATCATGCCACTTGCTGGCAGAGTCTAGGATCCTCATTTCAGCATCACTCTTCAGAAACGCAGTTGACGTTAACTGCTAGTCTATTCTTCAGGTCATTTAATTGCAGTGAATTGAACTGTTCTGAAGGTGACAGCTCTGCAAATTCAGAGTTCTGATCAGTTCAGAAAAACTGCTTTCAAATGTAACTGCTACTGACATTACAAAACTTTCTGTTAAAACTTTTTCCATTTTCCAGACTATCATTTTGTTTCTGCACATAGATTTCTTTCTTTTGTGTTGCAGCGACAATTTTCAGCTTCCCATTTTTCCCCCCAACCTTGCCTCATCTTGCAAACTGCTCCACTAAATTTCAGTTCATTACAAGCATAATTTTCTGCCTTCCTCTCCATTTCAACCCTGTGCAGTGACACGGCCTTTTGTAATTCCTCTTCCACAGCTCCTAACGTTACCTGGGCAGATGCAATGCCTGGTTTGCTCTGGTGCCTGCCTCTTTTCTAACTCAGAGTAACACCGATTGGCATGAAATACCCTCAGCCCTTCCTCTGGCAGGGCCTTGCAAAAAAGCAAGCTCTACTTTTCACCCAAAGCTAACAAAAACCAGCCATCAGAAAACATAAGAATTGCAACCCTGCACGGTGCAAAGCCTCAGCAGAGTGCAGTAGTAGCTCAGAGGAAGGAATCCAGCTCAGAGGCTGCTGTTGTGTGGTGGCTTGGTCACCTTTGGTTGCTGGCCACACACCGCCCCTGAAGAGGGGCAGGGGTCTGTAACCAGAGCTGTTAGCTCTTTCAGCTGCAACCCATTAGGGGCTTTGCTTGCTTTGTGTCTGCTTGTGGGTCCTCCTGCTGGTTCAGGCAGAGCAGGGAAGGCAGTGCTCTTCTTTCTTTCTTTTCTCTGTCATTTTCTTCTATCATTTCTCCTCCATTACCAATGCTCATGATTACAGATTTTCTGCTCCTATGAGCTCTTCTTGCTACATCAAAAGAAAAATAGGGTAGGATACAAGTGAGGGCTCACAGCTGTGGCACCATTTGGAAGTTTGTGGATCCCAGAAGAGCAGCAGCTAGCATCCTGAAAGGCATATGCATATGAGGTAACAACATCAACAGCAGGGTAGCAAGATGAACAGTTTCTGCAGTTCTGTTGTGCCTTCCCCACCCCTTTCTATACTCTTTCAAATCTAGATTTTTAAGCTTGCTTCCAGATTTTTATTTTTTCCAGTGTTTACTAGCACAGTTATAGGTGTGGGGTTTTCCCATTGGTGTTTGCAGTTGGATGGGCAATAGCAAAAGGAACGCATTCATGTAAATGTTACGATTAGCAAACCAGTCTGCATTAAACCTGACTTCTCTCTTTACGTGCAAGATCTCAGGCATACTTCAGGAGGGCCTTGGGGAATTGTGACCCAGACAATATGTTTTTAAAATGCTGCTGCCATACAACTGCAGCTGGATTAGGAAACTTCCCAGTACAGCTAAGGAGCCAATTTGCAAATTCTTTCTTAAAGGAAGGTCACCTTTGATTCTCTTTTCCCAAGTCACACTCCAGACTGCTTTTTACCCTTCACTGCCAACCCCTGCCATCTTGTGTAGCTTTGCCCCTTCAACTTTGCCTTTACAGCTTGCAACCTCAGTTGGTATCTCATCCTCCTTCAGTGCACAGTAAAAAAATGTGCATTTTGCTTTATACCAAAAAAAAAGAAAAAAAAGAAAAAAAAAGCTGCAACCTTCTTTCTCTTGCAGCCAAGAATATCAAGCAGTGCATCTGAAAGGGTTGCTGAAGCTAATGTGTTTCAAAAGCCCCGAAAAAATAATAATTAAATCAAAGACCAGCACTATTGAGCAAAGCTGCTAAGTCAACTTGCTAAGCAATCCTCACTATCAGACATAACTGACATGGAAAGAACCGGTAAGAACACTAATTAGTAATTAAGCAGGGCTACTGGGATCCAAAATCAAGGAGAACCCTCTGTAGCAGAGCAGGGGAGAACTAATCTTTACAGAACCTGGTGTTTACTCAGGCAACCGAATCCAAGCTGCATAGGAACAATATGAAAGAATTGAAAAGCAATGAAGGCAGCTCTCTGCTGTATTTCTGTTTATTTTAAAATCTGAAATGAATAATAGATGATACCATTCTATAAAAATATGTACCAAGCAGCAGTGAGTACCACAACACTGACCAGCTCAGTAACTGTAGCACCAGCTTCTTGAGCTGATTATCAGAGATGCTGAGCACAGCCAGCTCCTGCTGATGCCTCATGAATTTCCATGTGCTTGGCATAATTTAAAGAGGAAAAAAATTAGAACAATCCATGTCGTCTTGTTTAATCACAGCCCCTAAAACAATGATCACTACAAACGTGATTTTATAAAATAAAATAAAAGCCAGACTAACATAAACCAGTAATTTTTGTGTCCCTTTTGCTACAGTCTCTGGTCTAGAGTAGTAAAGAGATTTAGCAGATGTATGAGTGAAAATGTAGCAAGCTGTAGTAGAGTTTCAGAGCGGGGGCCAGGAATCTGACAAGCTATCCCCTGCTTGCTCATTTACACGTACAGGTGTCAGATTTATGGGGATGGTAACTGTATGTGCTGCACGCAGTGGGCAACAGGGCACACAGCTTTCCTGGAATGGAATCTGCATGACAACAACAAAGATAATCACACAAATATGGTCACCAGCTTCCTTAAGTATCTTGAGCAAAATGTCATTCATTTCAGTGGAGGTATGCCCAAGGTAGGTTGCGGTAGCCAAATATAAGGAACAACCTGACCATTTCAGTAATAATCTGCAGCATATGAATCAAGGAGATTCTCTCTCTTTTGTCATGTTCTGCACAGTACATCGAACCTGGAGTGTGAAATATGTTATTGTCTAAAACAATATCTGAGGGAAAACCATGCACGCACACTTGCTTAAATGAATAATATTTACTACAGAAGCAGCCACTGCCTGAGATGCAGGCATTCATGGAATGAAAGATGACTCACAGAAGTGGTCACTGTAAAGCAATATTATTTTTTTTTTTTATTAGAACCTTGTGCTCTAATGCCAGACAACAGCATCATTCACAAGGGAATAAGAGCTTGTGGGCATGAGTGGGGAGTGTTGCACAATTACAGAAACACCTGTGCTAGATAACCTTGCACTCATCCCCTAGGAAAATCTGCATGCTCAACAGCCCTGAAATTTCTCATCTGTATACTAAGCTGCAGTATAAAGGCATGGCATGATAGCACAGGCTAAAAAAAAAAATATCTTCAAGGGCATATATATAAACCCTGTGATTTTACTTCAGGGTTGTTTTTCCTCTTAAACACTGGCGGCAGTGTTAAGGCACGTTTTACTTCTCAGAACATAAAGAGACCCCTGTCTGCATAAAGAAACATTGTTTTTCATCATAAGGAGCACAGCATCAAGCTCTGGTGGAAAGAAGATGACCCTTACTGATTTTCAGTAGCTGAGGATCTAGTCTTCTTGTGGGTTATTTGCTGAAAGCCAGTCCAAAGCATGCCAGAATGGTGATCCTGATACTGCTTCTTTGTATAAAAGAGGTATTTCTTCATCTTCTAATATTTCAGAGCCTCCTGCATTTGTGAGCTTCTGGAAAACTACCTGCCAGAATGAGTAATACTGCAGAGAGGTTACTGGCAGCCCCCAAGGCAAAAGACATTTGATTAGGGATCTGACATCTTTCAGGCACTCATGTATCATCATACAGACGCAGATATTTCAGTCTCAAGTGATGCTGAGCACTAGCAATTAGCTCAGTGTGCGCTCACACACTTTCAAGCGCACACACAAAGACCGGTTTGCAGGTTTCTCTGTAACAGTGCAGACACAACTTGGTTGGATGCCAAATTAAAGCAAGACAGAGCATCCTTCACGGGTCACTGTTTGGCCTGCAGTATGTTATAAATCTCCCACTGGCTACAAGTTGTTCTATTTAAGCACAGGAGATTGCTATAGGGATGATCATTTATAAAGGCAGGGCTTCCGTTCCTAAAAACTACTGACCTGTGTCTGTCCTGTTTCAACCACAGAATGATCCTCCCCAAAATGTACAGAAAGTGCAGAAGGAGATTTGCTGTCACTCTGCTACAAATCAGTTTAATAGACCACAGTCATCTACATTCCCCACTGTTTTCCCCCTTCTCCTCCCAGATGATGTCTCTTGAAAGTCATTCTTGCGTGTAATATACAGAAGGGAATTTAAGTAGACTTTGGTTTTGGATTTAATGGAAACACGTGATGTCAGAGAGCATTAACCATATAGTCCTTAGCACAGGGTCAGACAAATTGGAGAGCGAAAAGATCAGACCAGTAAGTCCACCCAGCTGGCAAGGAAGAATATAATCTCTTGAAGAAGTATGCGGAGGTTCCCAAGCAGGTATGATACAGGAGTTTATGCAGTGGAAAGACAGGAACACGGGATTTTCCAGCTGATCTATGCACATGGCTTCAATAGGACTGAATGTGTAGTGTCATGGTGCAGGCACTAGATCTGGAGCAAGAACCAGTGTTGGAAGGGCATGGCCAGTGCTAGTGACAGCTCCCATACCTAATGGCAAAGGAGAGTCTCTTCTGTGTTCTGGAGTGTAAGAGAAAGGGAAAGGATCCTGTGGTTATGAAGCTGTCCCTATTAAGCTACTATGTGGCCAGGAAGTTTCCCCTATTTATGACTTGGAACAGATCACGTCTTCCTCTACGTGCCTCAGTTTCTCAACTCTAAATGTCACTGCTGTCTACCCTGGGAGATTTTGTAAAGAGGTATGTCAATTACCANNNGGCTGCACTGATGCTACAGGTTCCACAGCCACGTTGTGGATCATGGGCATTGGCAGTGCCACCAGGCTAACTGAAAATTTGTCATGTACTCTTGAGGTGACCAGCAGAGGCACACTTCCACTAATTTTAGAAAATGAGTTGTAACATATAGAGCCTGAATTCTCCTGCACATCTTTGAGTAGTCCATGTTAACCCTTACCCACTATTTTTCAGGATCACAGACTAAAATGCAGTAGCAGTTAAAGGATGAATAAAGTTTAAATAGCTACCTGTGTCAATATTAGATGCTGTTAGAAATTATTCGGAAGATAATTAGCAGCCCTGAAGCAAAAACTCAAGCTGAAAATGGAGTAGGTGATACCATCAAACCAATCTGAACAGCAAGTCAGATTGTTATTTAATATGAACTTTATGAACTCTCCTGCTGTCCAAAGCCAAATCTTCCAGATGGATATCACCTTCCACAGGGAATCAGGAGAGAACTGCAATTTAGATTTTCAGTTTGCAATGGGCAGAGGCAGAGGGAACACTTGACTAGCTCACCTACTATCACAGCAGTTTGACCTGCCCATATAGAAAATATACCCTGTAAAGGCACCTTCCCTCCCCTTGCCTTGTCTCCCACAGTGTAAGTCAAATACACTACTTTTACAAGGAGTAGAAAGGCAACATATTGCTGAGATAACAGGAAAACTATAATGGCTTTCCATTTACAGCAAACTAAGGGGAGGACGACACAGCTTATTTGGCAGTTTTTCTACCTTCACTTCCATTAAAAAAAGATTGTAGGAGGAGAAATTTGAAGTGTAGGCACAAATAACCCATCTGTATTCTGTTTGGAAAGTAAGGGCAGGTAGTTTTTTTTGTGTTGAAGATTTGAAAAAGAAGAAACTACATCACATATTGTTATAACAAGCTGCCTCTTTACTTTGGTACATTAGATAGCAGTCAGAATGATGCTTGCAGAAAAAGCAATGAGAAGACAGTCTGTGATCACACCCTTTCCTCTGTGGGACTTTTTATCTTGATTTAACTTCCATCTCACAGTCAGTGCCATAAATCAGTTTTACACATGTATGTACACATGTGTGTGTATACCCCAGGTTTGCGAGACATTACAAAACTTGCCAGCCTTTTCCCTGTCCTCTGCCAAATAAGTTCTAGTACCCCTCTTCTTTCTGTATTTGGTGTATGGAGTAGTACCACAGCTACCTCTTGCACATATGCACCCTACTGATAAGAATAAAAATGTAGTCAGTTCTATTTTGCCCTTTCCTACCATCGGTGTTTTTAAGTATTGTTTTTTGGGGTTGTATTTAATACTGGCCTGATGATACTTAAATCTGGATCTCACTTATGTGTGTATTTCTGAGGCATTTATTGTCATCCACCCAGTAGGTAAGACTTTTCTAACTCCAGACTTCCAAGTTTTGATGAAAAGCCTCCTAATAAATTCTGCAGGGCAAGTCCCATATCACGCATCTATTTAGAAGGGACATCCTAGCCAAGAAGTAATAATTTTGCAGCCTTCATTGGTACAGCTCTCGTCTCTGTACCAGTAACTCATGCCACAGCTTTTTAAGAGGTACACTCTTAATGACAGACCTCTATCTGCATGCCACTGACTGATGAATCCAGCTGCAGCTGGCTCAAATATATTTCCTAAAGTTAGAGGTACCATGCTAAAAAATTCACATCTTATTACCTGACCACTATAGTGGCCTTATACTGAAATTAAGAATGACTTCTGATCCTGAAAGTTTGGTGTTTCTTCTAACTGTATCTATTGGAGAGAACGAAATAGTACCTCTCAGACAGATCTTCCGTTTGGGAAGGTTAGCTCTTCTGGCACATGGTAATACGTGCTGGAGACTAAAATAATTTCATGTCCTTTGGCTGTAAAGAAGACGTTTTGGTTTTTTGCACATGCACAAAACCCCAGTATAACCTCATAACACTTTGGGAAATATATTTGATGGGGATGCTGAGAAAAAAACAGAGGAAGAAATATATGATAAAAGTTAAAACTTGTTGTCTTTTTAATGAAATACTTTTGCATAAATTGCCAGGGAATTTCACCTTGTTCATGAGCATGATAGAAAAAGAACTTCTGTTTGCTTCCAAAATCTTGGTAAATGTATTGATGTGTACCTTTAACCTTGCAAGGAAATCTGGTCTTTGAAAAGGAGACAAACGAAATTTTCCAGACAAAGCAAAAATCTAAACCTTATGGAGAGATGATGTAAGTTTTAAGATTATTTTCCAGAATAACCTTATATATGAAACATAATTTTTTGTTAGCCAAAAAAATAGCAGTCTTAGCAAAACTAGGACCATGAGGAAGCCAGGAAGTGTGATTTTTTTCTGGCTTTCTTCATGCAGGCTAGGACATATTTTGACCTAGGGTAGGTTTTCGCTCAAGACATCCATTTCCAAAACTTCCAGCCAACTGAGTTTAATTGTCAGATAATAAAATGTTCAGCATCCTGGTTGCTGAACTTTAACTGAGGATATCTATTTTCTGCAGTTTAGATGTGTTGCAATTATTTGAGAGAGCTTAAAAGCTCTCAAGTCATTGCCAAGTTAAACCCCAAACCTTTCTTCTCCCTTGAGCCAAAGGGACTGCATAACATGTATGGCTACAGAACCACCCGCTGTTCCCACAGCCCCCACAGGTGACCTAATGAAGTGAGTCTGCTCTGAGTCCCTGCTGCACTTACAGCTCGTGGCTTCTGCTCCGGAACGACTTCCCAGATCACCATCATGCAGGAATCTGTGTTAGTAAAAGGAAACAGCCTGCTATTCCCTTTATAATTGTCACTCTCTGCTAAAGTGGTATCTCATGCTGAACTTCAGAAGATGTAAGAAAATGCAGCTTGCCAACTTTATTAAACAGAGGACTGAAACTTTTCTTTTTTGAGTGGGAAGGAGCTGAAAATATTCCTTACTGAATATTGGGACGGTATGGTCAGGCTTACAAACCATTCTGATTAAGGAGAAAATGCTGATTCATTTCCATTATCTGTCAGGGTTATTATTTCCAGGGAGTGGTTTATGACACAGCTGGCACCAATACTCACAACCATATACAACACATCAACACAATGGCTGTATCATTCTGACTGGCCCTTGCTTGAGTTATAGTAATGCCTGCTGGCTTTGTCTTGTTACAGGAGGCTTGTGTCAGCAGTTCTGCTTCTGCATAAACCCATTTGTTTAGGGGATTATAATAACTCAGCTGTAAACATTATTCCAGAGTTGAATTATTATTATAAGAAGAAATAATACTAATAATATCTTAAATTTATATTGTGACTTTCAGCCACAAGAATCCCCAGGCACTTCAATGGATGCACAGAGAGTATCATAACTTTACCAGTCCCCTATCATAGGTTTTTTTCAGGATGAAACAAAACAGTGACTCTGAACTAAATCCATGGGGAAGGAAACATGTTTAACACTTCCTCATGAGCAAGAAGGCAAGTGCATTTATCTGTATGCCCATCCCACCCAAATATGCAGTGAGACCAAGATTGCATGCGATGAATAGGAAATCATGAGTGCTTCTTAATTTCAACTTTTATGTTAATGTAAAAATATTGGGTAGTATGTGATGCATTAAGGTTTATGTGCTTAACAAATCCTGTATTCCCAACAATCAGCATTTTACGGATGGGTGAAAATCAAATTGCTTCGAAATTAAACAAGAAATGCTCATTTGCCTGCCCAAACGGATAGTCAGGGCAGAAACCAAGTGGATATATAGGAGACTTGTGAAGCGAGCTTAAACCAGTCTGTCTAAGGAGGCAGAAGAATTGAAGATAAAAGAAGCATCTATTCTTCTGCTGTGAACCCTCTTTAAGAAGCCCTGTCAGATAGCCCTAATACATAAAACACTTTCTCTACACATTATTGGACTTATGCTATTAAGATAAATTAAGTTATTTTCACAAAAGCCCAAAGGACTGAAAGTCTGACATTGAAAACTGGCTGCCTGGAAAAGTTGTGATCCATTGGATGCAAGGGAGAACGTCTGGCATCCGTAAACACATAATAACCACCAGTAAGCTGAGAAGTAAGACAAGACTGGCAGTGGAGAACATTTTGGCAGCAAAGATTGTTGCAGCATATTGCTGCAGGACTTGTCCCAGAACGAGGTAGATCCCATCTTCTCCAAACATGACAGCCTGCCTGGGATCTACAATAGGGCAAAGTCAACTGAATGACCACGGTGGTTCATGCCCCTGCAGTGATCCTGTAGCTGCAGTGGGGATGGACAGGGTAAGGTCCTCCTTTCCTGCCCAGGAAGCAGAGCTTTAGCAATGGAGTCACACTATGTATTGGTCTGCAGAGACCTATTAGAACTCCAGTTTTTGCAAATGCGAGCCTATTAAACTTTGGAACAGTCAGGAAAAGTTTGCTTCAGTCTATTAGAGAATAATACGTGAGTTGTGGTTTAACCCCAATCAGCAACTAAGTACCACACAGCTGCTTGCTCACCCCACCTCCACTCTGGTAGGATAGGGAGGAGAATTGGAAAAAGGTAAAATATGTGGGTTGAGAGAACAATTTAACAATGTAAATAAGGTAAAATAACATAACAATAACAGTAACAACAACAACAACAACAATTTTAATGGAAAGGAGGGAGCAAGAGAAAGGAATAAAACCCAAGGAAAAAAAAGTGATACTGGATATAATTGCTCACCACCCACTGACTGACACCCAGCCAGTCCCTGAGCAACGACCCCCTACCCGGCCAACTCTTTCACGTTTATATATTCAGTATGATATTCTATAGCATGGAATAGCCCTTTGGCTAGTTCGGTCTAGCTGTCCTGGTTCTGCTCCCTCCCAGCTTCTTGTGCACCTGTTCACGGGCAGAGCATTGGAAACTTGAAAAGTCCTTGATTTACAGTAAGCACCACCCAGCAACAACTAAAATATCAGTGTGTTATCAACATTATTTTCATACCAAATCTGAAACGCAGCACTATACCAGCTACTAAGAAATTAACTTTATCATAGCCAAAACCAAGCCAGTGTTCACCCTTTATTCTCTACCATTTATGTCATGCCCAGGTCCCACACTTTTCAGAACACCATCACCTTTCCTGTGTTTTTATATATATACATAGATACCATTCTCTTAGTCTATGGACCATCACTATAAAAGTCTGTTGAGTTCACTTAGTTCATGACATTGGGCTCCATCTGTCATAACAGCCTTTCAGGGCAGGGGAGATGGTGCATGGTGTTGCACTGTTGCTTGCTGAAGCCAGTTCTGATTCTATCACCACTGCATTTGTCCGGTCTCATCAAAGTTCATTCTTCATTAATATGGCAACTGTAAATGAGTTGGGTTCAGATCCCTAAATCCAAAGTGGCAGAAATGGGTGCCGTGAGGAGCCCAGTGCAGCAAAGGGCATATAGCCACTGTATATGTGATAATATACAGTCTTATATAGCAATTAACATCATACAATTTAATTCATTGCCTATTCTCACCCAAAATCAAATCGCCTTGAGGCACACTCCAGAATTCCCCATCCTGCTGCATTACCCACTATGCGCACCCACGTCCTTGAGCAAAAGCAATCCTACAGATGCCTTTGCCTTTGCCTGAGGCAGGAGTAACCCAGACTGTTTTCCCTGACATATTTTAATGTGCACTACAAAAACTTTATCCCCTTCCACGGTATGTAAAAGTTCTGGTTGGACAGGGCCAGTTTAATTGGCAGACCCTCTACTGTTGACTAGCCTTGTGACTTTTGCTAAATGTGCATCCTGACGTTTGAAGGTCCCACCACCCATTGCTCTTAGTGTAGTCTTTAACAGTCCCTTGTATTGTTTGATTTTTCCAGAGGCTGGACATTTGCCACCACTCATGAGTCTGTATAGAGATAATGTATTGGCCATTTTTCTCATTCAGCAATGTCCAAAGGTAGGTGGTTTGTAGCGGTTTCTGTGACTTGTCATAGACTCCATACAGCCACCTTCCATCTCCAATGCTTTCCTACATCACTTCATCCACTGTCAGTGGCACTTCATCTCTCCAACTCATTGACTGTAGTGAGTTGAAACCAGGATAGAAGCTAAGCTCATACTTTTCTGACACAAACATGTGCAATAGTGTCCAATTTTTAAATGTATAAAAAAAGTAGAATGACTTTGGACACGTGCTGTCACTGGAGCTGCAGCACATTGAATCGCAGCCTGTGATGAAGACATGACCTCATAAGACTACAAAATGATCCCTGAATGTTTTGTCTGCGAACTCAGGAGCTGCATGAACCTCTGTATACTGTAGTGACAGACTACCCAAGCTGCCATAGGGAGCACTTCAAACAGAACTCCTTTGGGATCCAAGAGAGGCATTCCATCTATACAGGATCCTTGAGGCAGATATCTTGTTCCTGAATATGCCCACAATAAGAAATGTACAGATCCAGATTTACAATGTTCAGATTCATTTTAAATTATATCCATGATGGAAAAGGAAACTGGATGACAAAGCAATTTTAAATTTACCATGAAAAGAAGATCACTCAGCTAATATCTTCCTTTTCATTATTAAAATAATGAGAGAAGATTTAGGATGTAGAATTGATATCCATCTATAATATAACTTGACTCCTCGATGCTAAAAATCTCTGGGAAAAATTTAATGGTTGATGATAGTCAAGAGATTGAACTAGATAACCGTAATGAATCTTTCTGGTCTTGAGCTGTATTATTTAATTTTAAAACCATACAGAATTCCTCTGACTACAGCACTCGGTGCTGAAGTATTTGATGCACATGCACAAATTCTTTGCTGCAGTTTAGTCAGCATTTGAACCCACCGTTGACACAAGGTTCAAATCATTCCCTGCTCCAAAAGTTTGTGTGGTTTCAAATTCAAATTTGAATGATTCTTAGCCGAATTAGATGAAAGAAGGGAAGGAAAGACATTTGATAGTGCAGCTGTCACATTCCCATATCACACTCCTTGTCATTGGCTTAAAAGAGCTTTCTGAATACATGACAACTTAAAAATAAATAAATTGACACTTTCATAAGCTCCCAGGAGGAGCAACAAAGTTGTGATCTTTAACCAGATGAAGAGAATCACATTTGCTAAAGAAGAAATACTCTCCTACAGTTGTCTAGTTATGGCCAGCATCTCTGCCTGAGCTGACATTTCCTGAGCCAGAGTCAGAGTGACTTCAGTTCACAAGCACTTATTATAATAAACAAATATTGCAGTCATGCTGAGGCTGGCATTTTATTATAGAGGGTATTCTATTCCTATTATGAACAGCCAATAGTCCTTACATATTGGCTGATTCTCCAGACCTTTAGATATGTCCAAGGAACTAGCCAGCACAACTTCATTAAATCCCTGTAAGGAACAATTATAATCCTCATTACCTATTATCCCAGTTATCTCTTACTGCTCTGTTACCCACCTGTCTGTTTTCAAATATCACTTTTAAACCCATGGATGAGGGGCTTAGCAGCCATGGATACTGCATGGGAACCGCTGCCCCTGGCATACTAGATCAGATGCCATGGGTAACCCCAGCCTAAGAGCCGTCAATATTCTCTTTTACGGTACAAAATGTTTAAGACAGTCCACCATACAAATACACATCTTTATTTCATATTCTTATGTCAGTTACTATTAAGTCCAGGGTATTCTCAAAACAGGACAAAGAGGGAAGCCTAATCCTTAGGAAGGCATACTCTGTCAGAGAAAATACCTTAGCTCAGTACTGCAAGATCAGAGTTTACATGGTAGACCATTAGGAGGTCAGATTTATGGATCTTTAAACAAATAAGAAATGCAGAGACACCCAATTTCTACTGTGAGTGCATGGCCTAATTTTATTAGTCCCTGAATATGCAGGAATACTTTAATTCCTTTATGTATGGCCAAAGAGGACTAGAAGAATGTAGATCAGATGTTGGCCATGTAGCTGTTTCTTTTTCTTTCATCGGATTACTAAGAAAGAAATGTTATTGGTTGAACAACTCTTTAGCATCAGTATATTTTCCCAGCTTCACACCAATTACCTTTTGTACCTAGGAATGTTGTTTTCTTCAGAATCCCAAATGTAGGAAGTTTCTTTAAAATAGAAGCATGTCTGAAATATGTTTCAGACCAGAATTTTGATAAATGAAAACTGAATTTTGTGCCACTTTTCCAATGAGTTTCATGAAGTAATCCAAAGTCATCAGACGATCAAGTATTCACTTCATAGTTCCTGTTTTATGTAATAAACTTGTCCTGAGTTTCACAACAGGCTCTTCCTAAACTTCTGTTTCAGTGAAATTACTAGCTGCCTATTGGAAAGTAATGCTCAGGATCTCTTAGCAACAGAGAGCAAGAAAGCTTATTATATGCTTTCTGCCAGACTAAGATACTGGCGTTTCCTCAAGGCACACATTAGTGTCCCCAGGTCACCATCAAATCTCTGTTTCAGTGCATTGGTCCAGTCACTCAGACTAATTAACTTGTCTTGCCAAGTATCACGGTGCTTCTGACATCACATCACCAACATATGGCTGGTGGCAAATAACCTAGCTATTATTTGCACATCTGCTGAGTAATATTACGTTAAAACATTACATGCACAATTATGTTCAATTATATTAAACGAATCTGTTTCACGTAATGCTGAATCTCCAGGGCTTGTGCATCTTTAGTTACAGAAAGTTTAGTGCAGGGTAGCAGATGTTGCTGGTTTTTTAATTTGGTAATACATTTAAAATGTCAAGTGCACAACAACAATTTCATAACAGATATTCATTTTAGGCAAATAAAGAAAAGTAAAGGTTTTTTTTTACTTTTAAAGGCATTGGAGGAGTTGCACAAAATTTAGCAAGCCAGCACCTAGTCTTGGACACATGTGACCAAGCAAGGCATGTTTCAGACTGCAGACAAGTAAGCAATGTTTCTAATTTCCTTTTGGAGTCATTCCCAAGCTCATGTGCAACATGACTTCAACGTATTAGGTTCCCTTCTACCCTTTCTCTTCTAATGTTGTCTTATCTGTTTATCTGTCTTCCTTTCTGTGGAGTTTTCCTATATCACAGATTTCACTCAGGCATCTTCTTTTGCCCAAAGTCTGTTTCTGGAGGGATATATGTTCAGACTACGGATTAACACCAACAGTGGGACTGAGTCAGTAGAACGCCCCCATTGTAAGGTGCAAAATTCATTCCTTTCTTTTAAATCTTTCTGCCAGCCCTATCCGCAGCTCATGTATGCTATCCTGGCTGGTCACATTGTGTTAGCAGTCCAGCCAACACAATACACAGCATTAAAGCCAGAAGTTTTCATCAGGGATGACGGAGCCTTGGTTGTGATATGTAAAAAATAGCATGCTAGTGCTTATTGCCCAACTGAATAAGGGATCTGTGATCAGTCAGTAGTGATACTCCTTTAGTTTTTATCCCATAAGGTGTTTAACAGTCCTACTTCATCACTGTTATAGATGCACAACAAAGTATTTCACAATTCAGCATTGTCATACCAGCTACTAGAAAGTACTCACTACCCACTTTCATGCTTTTATAATCCTTGCCATACTTGTAGGTTGTTTATTCCTTGGTTTTCCTTCTGAATCACAGATAGGAGTGCGGGCCAACACCGAAGCCTGTATTCCAGTCCAGTTACAGGAACACCTGGAATAGAACTGTTTCTTTTATATTCTCACCTGGTACTGCAAAATAGATTTGTAAATAGTATGTATTTATGGAAGCAAAAGTGCTTTCTCAGAGAAATACTGGTTTTTTTTTGAATGCACCCATTACACAGCACAGTGAAGATCTATGGGGGCTCAGGGGCTCAGAAAGCCCAAGGAGGGGCAGGGCATCTCCTGCAAGACTAGGTTCACTGGAAGTAATGGAAAAGATGTCCAAGTAAGACTTCTTTCAGTCCATGAGGGATCAAACGCCAGATGAAGAAATTAAAACTTCAGGCCCTCATCCTTCACC
>JAVJGI010000057.1:71269829-71290786 GCA_035590275.1 Ibycter americanus | reverse complement strand
GTATATTCAATAACATGTTCTAAGCACTGAAATTTAGCACAGCTTCACTTACATTAATGAAGATATGTTAAGCAGCATAAATTGCAAATCTACCCTGAAAAATCTGAGCTAAAGAAAGCAGTAAATGACCTTTTAAAACTGAGAGGTGAGGGTGAAAATGAAACTGCTTTTGTGTCAGAGAATAAATACAGTTTTAGCAGCTTAACCTTATGCATCTGGGTTTGCGAATTTTGGCCTTAGGCTACAACTTCAGAAGATGAGCAGTTTCTCCTTGGAAAGCTGGAAGTACATGATTACAAAATCCGATGGGTCTGTATTAGCTTTGCTTTCTTCTCTGTTTCTTCAGCATCTCAAAACCGCTCATTGTTATGGTAACAGATACACAAATTGGCATGTGGCAGTCATTGACTAGAATCAGTTTTGCAGGAAATTAATCTTATCAAAGAAAACAATTCAAGTAATCCAGAAAGGCACTAACCAGAAGGTTTTCCTGCAGAATTACAAACTACTTCAGGCACTCTTCTCAAAGGCATACTCCCCTCTCACTGAAAAACTGAAACAGGCACAAGCCCATATAGCTGTTAACAAATATTTTTTAAGGAAAGCCAACTATTACTATATTAATTTCTTAATTCAAAGTTCTTAGGGATAATCTTCTAAACATAGTAGTTCACACTCTTTAGAAGTATAAACTTGTGTTATGCTGTGAATAGGATAACTTTCGGCTGTTCCATGATTCTTTTGTGTCTATGACTTAAAAAAGATTGCAGCATATGAACCAGCAAAGCCTCTTCTGAGGAACCAGTTGCTGTCACAATTAAAATGTTTCAGTATGCAGGGATGAGTCTTGTCTTTCCTCTTAGCCAACTTAAACCACTTTTTCTAACAACTGATTTCTTAAGTATCTAATTTTCTACCTGCACAGCAGAAAGCTGAGGTGTCTGTCTTAATGCTGAGGACACTTAAAGTTTAAAGTAACTGCAAAGTTTTTCTGTTTTGTAGCATTGATGCTCTAAAGGATAAAAATCTGAAGAACACAAGAGGCACAATGGAGTCTTGTGAACAGTGCTCCTGAAAAATACTTTGCATTTCCTGAGCATAGTCCCTTCCATTGTGTTAAAACTATTTTCTCTCCCCAAATATGCAACAAGAAAATGCAGCTGTTTATGGGATACACTGAACTATTATTGACAGTAATGCCTATACTTTTGGTTAGTGCTGGGTTGGCTACAGCTTCTTTCTCATCCACAACCCGTGCACATCTGTCTTTTTATCACAGACACAAACCTCTTTGCATTACACAGAACAGACATGATCAGTTCTGGTGATAGAGGAAATGTAGATTTTCTTTAAAATTATTTTCAATGCATCATTTCCTTTCTGAAGTTAACATGAAGCTGCTGAAGAATTCTCAGATTCCTTATAGTTAGTCTTAATAAAAGATGTATTCTACTTCTGCAGGGTTTTTACATTAATAATTAAGACAAACGCAATAGTAAGCCCCTTAGAAGGAACACTTGTCAAATAGTTTAATATTATCTATTCTGAAGCTTTCAGCTGAATCCAATTAATATTGCTGTGTGAGAGTGGAGGACCTTCAGCTGATGCTTTTCAAATCCATCAAAAATTGTAATGAATGCTTGTATCCACATTATGCCTAAGCCAAGTCCATCTTCCTGAAATGAAGGAATATAGGAAATCTGCCAGTCATAAAAAGCCACATCTTACATTTAAGTTGTTAATCCTGTGCTATCATTCGTTGCATGTAATTGGTTTCTTAATTGCATCTCCTCAAAAATCCTATCTGTTCAAAGTTCAGCAACCTCTTGCTGGTGGTACCAGCACAGTACTATCTCCAGTTAAATGTGGTTGCCTTTTCCAGGTCTTATCAGGATTTCAGTAACGAACTCACCGACATGCACCCATCAAAGAGTAACTAAGAGAAAAATGGGATGGCTGGTTTTGTGGAACATTTCTCATGCTTAAACGAAACCAGTGCCACTTTTTTGCAATAATGATATTTTGTTAACTTAGATTAGTAGTTTTCAAAGTCTTTTTCAGCCTCCCAGTGGAGATGTGCATCCCTGTATAGTGAACAGGCAGACTGACAGCAGACTGGATTTCCTTAGCCACTTCTTGAGAATCCCTATGTCTGTTTCATCCGCACATCAGAGACAGGCCAGTTGAAATCCATTGACTTACTAAATAAATGAAGAAGGCAGGACATGTGATTAGAAATGCTGGAAGAAGAAGAATGACAAAATGTCTAGTGAATTTATTTCAGGTTCATTGTTCTGCTGCAGGACTGTACCCAAGCCAGCAAACCCCAAATTTTTGAGTATAGAGATACAGCTGCAAAAACCACGAAGGCATTTCATGCCTTACAAAAATGTCCATTTGTGCAGTTGCACTTTCTGGGTAGAAAAATAACTCATTCTTTTTAAAAAAGAGAACAAAAGAGATAAACATAGTATGAATATAAATGCATGAAACTCATGGAAGATACAATGACAGGTTTCAGTTCATGAATGTGCTATAAATTTACTTAGATACTTTGCTTGCTGTGAAGTTAAATCTGCCAGTGGAAAGTGCTGACTCTTGTATCCAGCCATTCCTAGCTTACCCAGTCACTTCGGTGTCATCTTGGTAAGCTTTGCCACTTCTCTCATAAGCAGGTTTTCTTAGTGCATATTAAAATCCATGTAAACAGTAGCTTAGACTTTGATTTCAGTCTTCTGTATACTTCTCAAACAAACCGCTTTTCCAATTTAAGTAAGTACGGATGCTATTTGGATGTTTTGTGCTTACATTACACAGTGCTTATATTTTGCGTATACAGTTGCTGATTTTAATCCAGAAAGCAGCACTTCCATTGTTTCCATATTGTTAAAGTGCAGATTTTAACACGTAAGTTGGTAGATATGTCTAAATATGTAGGTGTATTATAGATGTCTGTAATATTTAAATTTTATCAGGATGGGCCCTCAGGTCATCATCTAGCCACTTAGTTGCCTGGACACAAACAAAAGAGCTGAAATATGGCAGTAAAATTGAAATTACTTTGGAGAGGAATGGGGACAGAAGAAGAAGATAGTCTGAAGAATACACATGCAGGGTAAAATAATTTATATGGCATCCTGGTTGTAAAGCAAACAGAAGTAAATGGCCCCTTTTAATAGGCATTGTTTTCCTGATCAAAACATGTCTTCTCTATGTGTAATATTTGTGTGTATTCATTAGCATGATTTATAACAGTTTTCTTTCCTGCTGCACTCCTACATCAGCAGGCAATTGATCATGTGCTGATCTATCATTTTAATGTAGAAGAAAAGCAGCATCTTGCAGAATCAGTGAACAAAGGTTTTGAGGAGAGTATCTCAGCTGAGCTAAGAAACAGGCACTTCAGTGAGCAGTGACTTGCAACTCAGTTCGAGGTACCTTGGTAGCTTTGAAAGCATTCTCTTAGATCACAGAAAGAGCACTAGATGAAAGCAAAAAGTTGAGGAGCCACTTAAGCGACGCCTCTGTGAGTGATATAGTAAAACCTTGCTAAAACTGAAACCTTTGCCAATCTCAGGGCCAAGCTGGGACATGTCTCTAAGAGCAGAGGCAGTCACCTCTTTGAAAGTCAGAAACGGAACTGGAAGTACACACAGCATCTGTGCAACCAAGATATGGAAAGAGAGAGCAAGTCTGTGATTCCGTTATTTCTGGAGAGAAACAGGTGCTGTAGTTTTGGACAAAGCCTCCATGAAACAGCATTTTGCACAGCTAGCTAGAAGACATTTTTTTCTGTGGATGCAATGTGATTTGTAAATATATGAATTAATTTCTCTAATTCTGTCAATTTAATCTCTCAAAATATTTTACTATTCTTGCTTCCTATGTGACAGTAACAACTTCATTTTTGACAGGATTACAAAAAAACCATGGTAGGACTATTGGCAAACAGGTCTATTTTCTTCTTATTTCTATAATGAAATGTAATTCTAGCAATTGCATCCAGGTACTTCTTTTACTGCTCTTTTTATACTTCTGTTGCCTAAAAGTAGAATAAAGTGTACATATTTGGACCAATTACATTTTCTGAAAGCAACATTCCACTCCTCTTTCTGTCAATCCTTTTCCTAGTAAGCATAAAATATTGTCTCTGGATCTCTCAAAGATTCAAACGAAAGTTGTGATGGTTAAATGCAAAATTTCACAGGTGAATTTTAGTGTTTGGTATTCTCACACTTTAGCAAGTCTTGGTTCCCTATGAGCACTACAAAAACATGTCAGCAAATTATTGTAAAAATACTACAAGTACAGAAATTACCTACTTTTTTCCCATTTTATTCACAGAAAAGTAAAAAAAAAGTAGATCTGAAATATTAATAAAAAAAATCAAAAAACTTTTCTTACAGAAAACATAACATGGCAAGGAATAGAAGATATTTGTGGAAAAAAATCAAAGTTCTGCTAGGACAGATCTACTTTTAGAAGCTCCTGTGTATACAGATCGGGTGATATTCTGTTCTGTGGTTTAGTGAACAGTGAGAGATTTCAATACCAAGCAAAATAGTAAACCAAGGGGTTCTCAGTGAGGTCCTGACTTAACAAAGTCGTTTTGTGCTTGAACAGCCCATGCTGTAGTACCAGGATGTTCTTAACCAAAGATCCTAAGTAGACTCTTACTTATGAATTCTCACTGTGTTTGTTTACTGCTAATTACCCTCCTTTCCTTGTCCCAAAGGCTTTTAACCTACTGTCCAATTTCAGTCAGACTTGGTAAGTATAAAGAACAGAACAATTTGGGGTAACATGACAGGAATCATGCTTCATTATTTCCCTTGCTTAACGGAATGATTTGTGAATTGCTGACAAGAAAATTAGGAAACTGCTTTTCACTCCAGCCAGGCTGGCCTGCACTTTCTGCCACTCAATTTGTCTGATATCAGCCTTTGTTACTGATGCAACATAGTTAAGTCCGGCTTTTGTTGAGCTTAGCGTCTTATGTAGCCAGTTAGAATCATAGAATTGTTAAGGTTGGAAAAGACCTTTAAGATCATCAAGTCCAACCATTAATCTAGCACTTCCAAGTCTACCACTAAACCATGTCCCTAAATGCTACACTTAACCCACCCAAAATACCTTATAAGACAGTTCGCTTTACATCTTTGCTGAATGAACAGAATGCACAAGAGCACCAGGCAAAATGAACGTATATCAAAGATGCACAGCATCGTAGTGTAAAGAACATCATTCATGCAACAGGCAGCCATTTAAATTAATAATGTGTAAATGTATGCAAGACACTTCTATTTCACAGAAGTGCTGCAAAAATTCTGGATTTTAAGAAGAATTAAGGGGCTGCTTTTAAATGCTCTCTAAATCATTTTAGTTCTGGTCTTCTGAAACAATAGTTAAGATTTCTATCAAGTTCAATGTATTAGCAGGGGATAATAAAGTGCTCAGGACTCAACCTTAAGAACTACTGTCAGCGTAGGAATGACTGCTGATATGGCTACAAAAGAGCCCTGGCTCTGTACAATCCAAGAGGCTTCAGTGAACACTAAACGACATCCCATCAGGTCTCTGGCTCAGAGCTGAATTTCATGGCCTTCCAACATTGTCCTGACACTTTCTGGATAGAAATTTGGCAATGAATTATACAAAACATAATGCTCTTTACCTTACTGTTGGAAATGGTTGTGTAGCTGCATCATCTGTGTAAAAACAGAATCTCGAACTGTTAAAAATCTAGAATCAATAGGTAAATTATTGAAAGATGGATCTGAAATACTTCTGAAGCTTTAGCTGGGATTCCTTGTCTTTGGCTTGAGATGATGTTGAGTCTGCAGGATAGAACTCTGTGTATTTTTTCAGATTTAACTTCTGAGCCAGGACAACTGAAAAATTTGAACATCATAAAAGCAGAACTTCTGGAATGTTGAGTCCAGCAAAGAGTTTTAAAAATAAGCAAAAAAAGGGAATGGTGTCATGGTTTAACCCCAGTCAGTAACTAGGTACC
This sequence comes from Ibycter americanus, assembly GCA_035590275.1. Classification (NCBI taxonomy): domain Eukaryota; kingdom Metazoa; phylum Chordata; class Aves; order Falconiformes; family Falconidae; genus Ibycter; species Ibycter americanus. The sequence goes on along the minus strand of JAVJGI010000057.1, from coordinate 71,284,773 downwards.
ACGTAGCCGCTCGCTCACTCCCCCCTCACCCTGAGGGATGGGGAGGAGAATTGGAAAGGAATGTAAAACTCGAGCGTTAAGATAAGAACAATCTAATAATTGAAATAAAATAAAAATGAAAGAACAACAATAGTAATAATAATGACAATGACCATTGTAACGAAAAGGCGGGAGAGGGGGAGAGGGATGAAATCCAAGAGGAAGGGAGAAAAGAAAACAAGTGATGCACAACACACTGCTCACTGCCTGTTAACCGATGCCCAGTCAGTCTCCCAGCAGTGATACACAGGACCCAGCCAACTCTCCCCAGTTTATATACTCAGCATGACATCCCATGGTATGGAATATCCCTTTGGCTAGTTCAGGTCACCTGCCCTGGCTGTGTCCCCTCCCCATTTCCCATGTCCCTCCAGCCCTCTCGCTGGCAGGGCCTGAGAAACTGAAAACCTCCTTGATTTAGTGTAAACATCACCCAGCAACAACCAAAAACATCAGTGCCTTACCAACACTGTTCTCACATCAGAGCCAAAACACAGCACTGCACCAGCTGTGTTTTGAAAAAGAGTATCTCTATCCCTGCTAAAACCAGGACAAGGTTGACTAACCCTTTCCCACTGCGGTCAGTGAACTGTGTAAGCGTATTTCCAGTTCAGCTGACATGTATCCCTTCCCTTCTGCTCTTCCTTCTGGTCCTTTATGGTAAAAGTCTGAGCATCACAAGTCCCGCAGAAATCATTTTAGATGATAATACTGAGTAAGTCTTTTTGTGACATTGGCAATGCTTACCAAACGTGGATTTTTTCTGTGTTGGTTTTTTGAATAGGAATTGATCTTTAATAGGCCATTGCTGATAAGCCTCTCAGACGGTCTGTACTTGTGCACCTCCAGCAAGACTATGAGCCTAGCATCAAAGAATATAGGTGTATTGTGGCTGCTTTTTGTCTGTAATGGAGGCCTGATCATGACAGGAGATCTCTGATGCTTGGAAAGTTTGGTGAATGTGGCAATAGAAGTTTTGCCGAACCGTTTGGAACTTGGTTGGCCCTCTTCTTCTTTTTTGACCCTAAAGCTTACATAAATATAATATTGAAGAAATTAGAAACTCCGTGGACAGCTCTGTGCCAAAGGCAGGAATATCAGATTTTGTCAAAATGCCAAGGCTTGGAGTTAATACTGATTTCCATGGAACTGAACCAAACCTCCAAGGTGAAACTCTTTCCTCATCTAGAGGGAGCTTGACCCTGCCCAGATCTTGTTCAGAGCAGTCAGGCTTCTCCTACTGCCTGGTGTATGAGGAGAGAGAAGGAGAAAGAAAAGGAAATATGGAGGATCCTTAAATATAAAGAAGGTCAAAGTAGTGCCATGTCATCTGGATGATTAAACCCAACATATGAATGAGTCTAACAGAGGTCATTACCTCTACAGCTCCTTTTTATTGGCAGGCTCAAGATCACATGAAACCATTTCTAGGTACAGCAGAGCTGCACCAGCCTGAGGTTGTTATGGGAGGAGCAAATGAGTTTCTGGGGAAAAAATACATAAATAATTGTTTTCATGGAAATGCCTTCAGAAAGAAGCAAAAATACTTCTAACACTATATCTCACTGTCTTGTGAATAGTCTTAAGAGGCAAACAACAACATGGCTTAGAAAGAACTTTCAGTAGTAACAGATAAATCAATCTGTTTTTAGACAAATACTTCAAAAGTTTTGTTCGTGTTTTAAACAGAAAAGAATCTTTGTTGTTCTTTCTTTGGCTACATTTCATTTTCCAAATGCTTGTTCATGTAGCTTTGATTCAATTGATCTCCATGACCACTTCTCATTGACACTCTATTTTGATCTTGCCGCAATTGAAGGGTACCCAAATACGGAAGGATTTTCTCATGCATGCAATGGAATAGTCATTCATTTGTACTAATTTTTCATGATCTGTCCTTTCAAAATCAGTAGCTTAGTAAAAAAAAATGGCTCAAAGCAGACCGATGCCAGCAAAGCTGCACCTGTTTTTGCTTTGGATTCTTATGCTTTACTGAAGAAGGAAAGAACAGAATTATTATGCACTCCGTCTCTGGTTAAAGAGATGATGAATGCTTAAAATAGTCTGCCAGTCAGAGAAGTGGCTACTGTACCAAAGCTGCAGGAACAAGTTATGGGTGTGGATCAGATGGAGTAATGAACATAACATGCAAGCTGTTTCTCCTAGGGTGTTAAGATTAAGGCAATCACAAGGTGTAGTGATTCTGCACAGTTTAGGCCATCAGTGCCTGAAACTTAGACTCCCATTAGGACTAAGTGTCCTCAAATATCTAGAAAATTCATGTTTCGAGTGGTGTCTCAAGTTGTCAAAGCCTTGTCTCTGTAATTCTGTGGTTAAAATACTGTTGTGTTTTGCTTTTAAATTAATTTAAGGTTCTAGTCATGCTTTCATACTTACATTTTTGCTGAAAACTTCATGTGAAACCGAGTGTCTTAGACCATCCTCCAGGTTTTTCTTCCATAATACATATATCTGTATGGCTTTTATGGTGATGGACAATGCGGTATTGATAATTATGGAGATTTTTAGATGTTGGGTTTAGGAGAAATCAAACCTACAAACCTACAACTTTGCCCAATTCTTCATAACAACTAAACGTGGCTACACAAACGTGTTCCTGGAAAAGAGTATAAATCAATTATAATTAATTCACAAGCGTTAACAAGTTCTACTATGTTATTCTGATAGTATTTGCCTGGGATAATCCTCACATGGCTCCAGTGGATCTTTGTTTTTCCAAGTTAAACTCTGGCAATCAAAACAGACTGTACAGTCTCACCGCAGAAAGGTAAATGGTAACAGGCTGAGAAATGAGAAATAGACACAAGTCAATATCTAGGCTTTTGTGGATGTCAAGAAGACGTGATCACACACCTCATGCCTAACTTAACAGCATGCCACAGAAACCTGTCTGAAGCATGCCTGCGGGAAATGCACACTGCCTTAAGGCAGACTTACTAGACAACTGTTGAAGACATCCTTTCAGGTCAAAGTTTGCCTATTTTGTTATTAAAGAAGATCAGAGGAATATTCACAAAGCATTTTTAATGTCATCATAGCTACAGTCTGTGCTTTTTGGCTCAAGTAACTCATTAATGGCATGAAAAGGAACAGCGAGCCAGCTCTTCTGTGAGGAAATTATGTGGTAATGATAAGCTGCCTAATCCTTCAGTAGAACAGTCCATTTTGCAGAACAGATAATTTCTACATAGTTGAAAGAACAGCATGAAAGCCCCTTGAAGACTGGCAGCTGACTACTGTACAGAGGGATGGGTTTCTGTTCCATGTTTTCCAGCCAGTCCAGGCTATCAGCCTAATAACTCTCTCAGTGCCTCATAACAGCTCTATGTGGACCCATTCAGAGCCCTTGATCACACCAGAAAGAGAATAAAGAGGCCTCCACACTCATGCTTAGGAGGAAAGAAACCAAAGCATCTGCTTCTGTGAAAGCAAATCTATATAGCTGCTAACAACACTTTACAGCAGCATCAGTGATGACATGAATACCAGAAGTTTGAATGCTGTTTCTCATCTTGATGTTCTTTTTCATTAGTCAGCGATGGAATAGCATCATGTAAGCTGCAGCTGTTTTGGGTCGGGGAGGGAGTAGATAGCTATCAAACTGCTGAAGTTCAGAATGGGCCAAAATGCTCAGAAAAATGTGTCACTCATTTGAAGCTGTTGAGAAACTAGGTTTGATGGAATCCAGACACACAACTGGGTTTAAAGTTCTGTTGTGAAAGGTGCATGTATTAAAATAGTGATAATGAGGAGTAAGCCAGCTTCATCCCAAACTGGGGTTTCATTTCCAGGCAAGGCAAGATTAAGCAGTAAAAGAGAAGAGCCTCTCTGAATAGCACAGAAGGAAAAGGAAGCTGTATCGTAGCCTCCACAACTTTCTGTGCACCCAGATGGCTGCATTGGCAAAGCTTGCGCACGGAGAGCACAAGCTGAAGCTCAGGGGCTGCACTATGTCTGTGTTAGATCCCTGTGAAGTGACTTGGGACCAAACAGGTTAGGAAATGCTAGACTAACCTGTAAGTGAAGTCTAGTACTACAAGGCGGAAAAGGTAATGACCTTTGAATCACAGTATTTTTGCAGTCTTACGTTGTTTGAGGGGCTTGGTAAAGGACAATTTGCTCTCATCTGGTTTACCGAGGAAGAAAACATGGTCTGTGCAACTGTGGCTGAGTTCATGACAAACAGACCTCCGAGGGGCAGTGGCTGTCACTGATCTCCAGGACCTGTGCAGTTGCACTCAGGGAATGCACAATATTCCCCCTGCCAAAGCTTTCACCTCTCCCAGTGTGCTACAGCCAGGTGGGAAGCTGGCAGCCTTCCTCCCTGGCCCGGCCACTAAAGGTATGCAGTCAATCAGTGGTGACTGAACACATCAAAAACCTAATCTGGCACCTTATGAAGCTGTATGGACAGTTTTTTCCAGATTCTTTTTATTCTCTTGGATTACCTGCTTTACTTGTGTGTTACTCCATTTGTTACCACATCTCAGGAGCTGCAGGGAAAGGCTGATGTTCACCGGCATCAGAAGTGAGCAGTGGTGACTGGGTACACTAACCCTGTGATTTGGGACACCAGCCAATAACATTGTGTGCACCAATGTCCTAATGACAAAAAAAAAAAAAAAAAGAAAAAGAAAAAAGAAAAAAGAAAAGGCCAGTTAGAAGCCATGCAATGATGGTAAATGCTCCAATATTTTATTCTGTAATTGAAAGGTTGCCAGGCCATGCTACACCACGAAAATACACATAGTCCATGAGTTCAGATCTGTTTTCAAATGACTGCTATAGTCATTCATGTAGCATTTGTACCAACAAACCCGTCGTACATGGTGAGCAAACACAGAGGCATAAATGAACCAACGTTGTCTGACCCGACAGAAAAACCTCTTTCCAGCACAAGCACTAATACAGACATGGGCACGACTGTAGGGAAGACTTAGGCTTGCTGATAAAACTCTCAAATTAAATGTAAATGAAGCTGTAATGCATAATAATTGTATTTCAGGTGATGGACAGCTGCCTATGCTTTACTGCTCAGTTTGGATTGATGGAAGCAAGGAATTGGGCTGAAATCTGACAAGCAGAAACCTGGCCTTGTGCTACGTTGTGTAGTGCATCAGACTACACAATTTCACACAGAGTGAGGAAAGCTTAGCATAACTTTAACTTCCTTAAACTTTCCTGCATCTAATCTAGAGAATGAATGTCAAAACCCAACAGAGATGAGTTGGCATTATTTGCCACAGAGTGAACACTTTCCTGGTGGCTTGTGGTTTGACTTCATGATTATTCTATTTGCTTTTCTTGAATCAATATACTACTTTGTGAAAAAACTGAAAATCAGATGTGAATGACCCCTCAGAAGTTTCTGTTACAACCTCACTGATCAGATGTCATATGTCTTGGATGGTGGCAGAGATATAATGTTCTGTGGGTGTTTGCAAGAGGTGTAAAAGCATATGTGCAGCATCCCAGGTGTCAGTGCAAGGCTGCACATCTTCCCTGCAGCACACAGATACAATACCCTAGGAGGGCAGGTTTGGGAAAAGATTTTGAAAGTTTTTTTTGTGAAGGGAATACCCTGTGTACATTAACCTGGAAAAGGTGAGCCAAAGAAGTACCCTGGTGCCACTACTGTGTTGGGGAAGTTGTTGCTATTGATGCTGTACTTCCAGCAAAACCAGTTTCATCACTGGCCATGGGGAATGAGTCCATGGGGTTATATTTGAAGAACTTGGATCTTGCACCTCACGTCACTTCCCAGTGCATGACTGTGATGTCAAGTAGCCCAAGAAGGACTAGTGAACAATAAGAAAGAAGCTATGAGATGATTGATTCTCAAAGGAAAAAGCTGCTGGCCGTGACACAACACCGGGGTCTAGGACTAGGCAAGACTCTTCTTTAGTTTAATGGCCCCAGTTTGTGATTTCCAGACCTGTACTGCCCTTTTTTCTTCTCTTTATGGTATACTTAGCCTTTCCATCTTTACTGTCTCTAAGCAGCATAACTCATGTGGACTGCTGTTCAGATTAGGAGGATTATATACAAGTCCCATAGCCAGTCTTTTGAATTTGGAAAACATCCATAATGGAATTAACAGAAAAAGAATATTTAAGCAGCAACAGAAATGCAAGAAAGAAGGTTCTTAATGGATGTATTCCAAATAACTTTCTGAGAGTTTCATACTGAAGTTGCAAATTCTCTGTGAATGTACGATTTGCTACAGAACCCAGTTTTTCCATGACACAGAAACATAAGTGGCACTGCTGCAAAATAAAACTGTTCTGATGTGTGTGTGAGCTCTATCTCCATACATGATGTCTATAGTACTAGGGTTTAAATGTAACAGTATATTTTAATCTGCTGTTTATATATCCCAGTGGGGGTTTTGTACATAATTTACTGTCAGTGATTTACATTAGACAGGAGACCAACTGTAGTTTTCTTTTGTATTGTGCCTGTTTAACTCATAATTGAGAATGAAAACAAACATGACTCTATTCAAAGAACTCAGTTGTGGCATCAAAGAGAGATCGTGTAAACAATACTTACCTGGTAGGATTACCTGCAAGGTGCAATATAGTGCAGGAGTAAACTTCATTAGATCTAAAGTAGGAGCCCAAAACACTTTTCCGAGAATACTGATGGACTTTCTGGCAGCTCACCATGGCAGTTACAATCCAATATCACAGCTGGAAAAACTTTGTATCTAAAAAAGCAAAAAATCCACCCCACTCCAGGCCTTATGGAGGTTTTTTGTTTCTTTGTTTGTTTGGGGTTTTTTTGTTGTTCTTTTTGTTTTGTTTTTCTTTTTTCTTTTGAAATGTCATCTGCTCTCGATATCACTTATGCTCCTACACAGTAAAAGTCTTCTGGAAGACCTGTTACTAAACATTGTCTTAAAATGTGTTGCTGAGTAAGGAAGGTTTTCTCTAACTAGAATTACTTAGAGCAACCATCTAAAGATTCTTTGAGAACTAACACAGTAAAACAAGACTACCATTTCTGAGGCAAATTAGGTTGTATTTTTGTCTTACTGAGGTGTACTTAGTTTTCTCTCTCTTTATCCTCCTAGACTGTTAAAATATACCAGTCATGAAAAAAAAAATATTAAAAAATAAATGTATATATACACCCCCCCCCCACACACACACACACCAGGGGAGTGAACAAATAACAAAATGTTGAAATGATCAAGGTCAATTGCAAGGAAAGAATGAAGAAAAGACTTTAAGTAAACATGATTAAGATTAACTTTTGTTGACGTAGTTTCATCACAGTTTGTATAGGGTTTTTTTTGTCATTAATTGAAGCCATTTAAACATTTTTTTCTCTGTCACGTCTGAAAAGTCAAATGAAGGAATCAGAACCTCTTGACCAGTCCAAGATTTTTGGGACCAATTCAGTAGGGCGGAAAAAATGAAAAGAAGGCAGGATGAATTTTATTCCAAATGATAGTGCTAGATGAAAAACCCCCCCACCAAACCATGAAAAGGACTATCCATACATCAGAGATCTTCCCACAAGGAATGCAAATCATAACCAAGAACTAATAATTATGCAATTCAATGGACAAAGATTGGATTTAAGGAGTGATGTTTCAGAAGTCACTGACTAGTGAATTTCCCATGCTAACAAAACACATAAAAGATACCCTGTTTGACTATTCCAGAATCAGAAAATCAGCTGGTCCTAGGTGGAAAGCTCTAAAGCATAGTGTAGAACTGATCAGTGGTAACGTCCAAGATGTTAAATGAAAGACCTATGTAATATGTAATATATTTTGGGACCAAAGTACCTTGTAAATCTGGAATATCTGATGTGGAAATCAGTAATTCTTCACTTTAATCATTTCAGTAACACAGAATAATTATGAACTATTACTACTGAAAGAATATTAAAAAATATGAAAAACAATTAAAGAAGGAGTGAAAGAAGCAAACAGTGCAGAAAATCTGCCACTCATTTATTTATTAGTTAAGCAGGTGTTCAGGCAATACCTTCTATTAGTAATTACATTTAGCTGATTTTTCTTTCTAATTACATTTTGCAATGTGTGTTGTTTTCAAGGAAAATCAGACTGAATTGAAAAGGGAACAACTCTGCAACAGGATGTCATTAAACCAGAAATGAAGCTTTTTTAACAGGAATTTCTTGAAAAGGCAATTCTATAAATTCCAAAGCCTTATCTGGAGACATGAATATGAAACAAGAAAAAAGTTAGTGGCACAATGGCCAGGCAGCAGAATTATAGTCCCAGCCTTTCAATACCTTTAGTTTGCGACCATTGAACAAAGGATGAAGGTTTAAATGATTCAATGCATGAGAAACTATGTGAATTTTAAATACAGAATGTTTGAAATAGTCTATGTCAGATGTTTCATACTCTTTTATAAACTCAAGATTTCTTCATTTTGCAATGAAATCAAAATTGGATGCGTGTCAAGGCTTCTGCATGGAGCATTGAGAAAAAATAATCACGTGAGTAATAATACATGTGCAGAACAAAGAGTTCAGCAAAATGTGGTTGGTGAAGGGTTCATTGCAGGCCTGGGAGATGGTTTCAGCTTGCAGACTGATTTGCTTCTTTTACACTTTGGCTTTCTGCATGTATTTTTCCCCCCTTGACTTTCAGAACCTGAAACAGAGTCCTCCTCTGGACCCTTCTAAGTCCCAATGCTTCCACAAAGCTCAGCGGAGTTAGGGGTGCAAGGAGGAAGCAGATGTGAAAATGTCATTTCAATCTGCTGTGACTTACATCTTAGTATAACTTACAACTTAGTATAAGTTATATATAGAACTCTTTTCATATTTCTGTGTTTCAGGAAAAATATTCTTACTTGGCAATTTGAAAACAGATGAAAGGAAAGTCTTGCTGTGTGGTAGTTAATATTGCTAAGGTAGTTTCTTTTGCTATAGGTGTACCCAGGTGTAAATCTGAAACTCCAGCTACAGGTCATAGCCAATTGCTGTAGTAGGGTAGATTCACTGGGATTCCCACAAGGGCTTACTTCAGGGAATGATGCAGAAAGCCCTGGCATGCTCATAAGTAGAAGAATTGAAGATACATACCATAACAATGAAATTACACTGTGTAACTTTGGTTTTATATGCCTTCTGAAAGTCATTCCCTGTCTCTGTTACTACAGTATAAATATTTCCTGCTGCTTCCATAAATACTCAGCTCCTCTTTTACCCTTGCTAACACCTTAATGTTAGTGTTCATATCACAGACTCCTAAACTTGAAGTAAAAAAATAATCTGAATTATACTTCTGAGATAGAGTTTTGGGTTTGGTGTTTGGGGTTTTTTTTGGCTTGTTTTTTTTTTTTTTAATTAAAAACAGATTTGTAGGAGCTTAAATGCTAATTGAATAGTAATTTATTTTTAAAATTACTCAAAAAATGAGGCAATTATGTTAGTAAATGTAGTGATATTGATATCTGAGAAGAGGCATTTTGACATGCATTTTATGCTAAAGAAATTCTAGCAAGACAGATATACCAGACTAAATTATGCATTCCCTTTCCTTCACAGAGAATTAGCACTTGGGGGGATGATTAAAATTTACCTGTTAAATAAAATTACTGAGGTTTGTGGGTGAAAAAATATCAGTCATAGAGGAAAAAGCAATCTTGGCTCACAAGTTTGTTCTGACAATTTATCAATGGCAACAGTGCTGCCAACAACAGGAATTAAGGAAACATGAACCAAGCCCCAAGAGCTGAATATTTCCGAGTCAATCTCACATCAGTCCTCAAAGGTGGTTATTGCCCAGTGTATGAATATTTTAATATATACTACATACTAGTTCTACATAGCCAGAAGACCAAGCCAGCAAAATCCATCAAGGTTACCACAAGGGCTGATATGGACTTCTCTCACAAACAATTGCTGTTTCTTCTCTCATTTTGGAAAAAATGCGCATCATCTTATCTTCAATGCTGTTTCATTGTCTAGACAAAGTAGAGAGAAAAAGGCTCATCTCCGGCCATTCTACAGAGGCCATTTGCAGCTTTAACACCTTCTCTTACTTGCATTTGGATCTCATCAGTTCCCAGCGCCTGGAACATCTCTGCTGGGAGGAGAAATGGGTGTTTGCTTGAGGAGAAGAGTGTAGCAAGGGCACTTGAGGAAAACAAAATATGGAAGATAATGAATAGTAGGAGGAAGCTGGTTTAATTTTGAGTTGCTCCTTCCCTCTCCTTGTAATACAAGAGGATGTTTTAAGCTATTTAACTGTAGAAAACTGCAGAATTATATCAAAATCATTCTTTTTCATCCACTATTTCATCAGTGTGGAACTTACTGACCAAGAAGTTATTAAAGATCAGAGTGAACGAAAATTAAAAAATTCTAAAATATTATGTTTGATCTAGTGTGGCAAATCTCATATACTACATACCCCTTATAATGATTCTCTCGCAGTCATTCACTTAGGTTGCCCTGAAAGCACCATGAAAAAGGTGTTCAAGTGGGCATTTGGTGCCAGATTTTGTTGTATCTCCTGACAACTTCATAAATCTTACTTCTGGAGGGAGAATTTATTTGTAACAGGCTGGAGTTAACTTCTACTTGCCCAAAACATATATTGCAGAATTTCTAAAAACTCGTAGGTCTTCTGTGGGTCTTTGTATACTGTGATGCCTGCCATTTACACAGCATTTCTTGCAGAAGGATATACATATTTAAATAATATTTCATTTTGAACTCACTAACAAAACATTTCCTTTCTATGTCAGAAGCTGAAAATAAGGTTTCTTTGAAATACAGATTGGATAGTATTTTAGTCTTCCTGTACAAGCCAGCTGTGTGCAGAGAGCTAGTAATGCAGTAATAGAATTTTAAATTCAGTTCAGAATTTTACTACATTCCTAGAGAGACTTGAAATAAAGATGCCAGATGCAGAATAAAAAATTAATGGAAGGATTCCCTGGCAGAATTACGTAAAGATGAGGAAAAAATCTCAAAAAACCAAACCAACAAACAAAAACCCCAAAAACCCCCACCACCGAAAAACCCACAAAACCCCAGAACCTTAAGGGCAAATTGTAACTGAAAGATAGTTTCTTCACCAAATATTTGGAAACTAGAAATTTGAAAGATTGGTAGATGTACAATTCTTTCCCAGCACCTTCAACAGACAGATGATTTTTTTAGAGCAGCAAAATGCCTGTGTCCTCTTTTCCCCTGAATTTGGGTCTACTGTCGCTATACACCTTCCATTCCCTTCGATTTCTGTTCCATATTCCCTGACATCCAGGCAGATATCCCAATGCCTTCAAGTTCCCCTCCTGCTCTGCTGCTTTCCACTGTTAAGTAATACCTTCAGCTGAGTAATATCCTTTAACTGCCAGCTGGAAAGCATGAAGAATGTTCAAGCTGCACAGTGCTGGATGATCAGTGTGCCAACCTTACCCTGCAGCTTTTGCTGTAGATAACACACATGAATTTTTCTTCTACACACAGCTATGCATTTTCTCAAGATCTGTTGGAACTCTTTCTCTGGTATCTTTTCATGCCTTGGCCAACTGAAAACTATGTAACAACAGGTGGTAAGTTTTCAGGGAACTGGCAGACCAATCTAATCATATCAGCTATGTCTATATAGGAAAGTAGGCTGGAACATGAAAGTAAGAATTAAAAGATTAGAGATTATCAGTACTGAATCAGTAGGAATTTTGGGGGATCCTGATTCTCAGTGGCCTCATGCTATTTTTTGCATAATAGTTTCTTTAACTTTATGCAGGTTTCCTCTGACTAGTCTAACCATAATTTTCTGCAACTTTTCTTATTTTAACAGGTCTTTTTTGAATGCAAATAATCTGAATTGGATACCATATTTTAGGTGTGATTTGGTGTAGTGGCTGAAATATTGCACTCCAGCTGCTAGAATTACCTTCTCTTCTTTCGTTATTCCCTGAAAGCATATTCACCACTGTTTGTGAATGAGATGATTGCAAGAAAAGATTAAAAAGAATATATGCTTTATAATATATATGTGTGTGGGGAGAGAGAGTGAAAGAGAGAGAGTAGTGATCCTCTGTCTTGACAAGAGAGCCATCACTGATATAGCCCTGTGTATATTAAGGCCAACATTATTCTATGTACATAGAGCAAACCAGTCTCTGCTTAAATTAAGAAAATACAGTAACAGTGATAGTCTCACACAATATATCAAGTGCCACCATGTCCCAATTTCGTCTGGGCTGGAGTTAATTTTCTTCCTAGTAGCTGGTACAGTGCTGTATTCTGGATTTAGTATGAGAATAGTGTTGATAATGCACTGATGTTTTAGTCGTTGCTACGTAGTGCTTACTCTAAATCAAGGACTTTTCAGTTTCCAATGCTCTGCCCGTGAGCAGGTGCACAAGAAGCCGGGAGGGAGCAGAGCCAGCACAGCTGACCCCGACTGCCCAAAGGGATATTCCATACCATAGAACGTCAAGCTCAGTATACACACTGAGGGAAGAAGAAAGAAGAGGAAGGGAAGTTCAGAGTGATGGTGTTTGTCTTCCGGTCCTGGTTTTGGCTGGGATAAAGTTAATTATCAGTAGCTAGTACAAAGCTGTGTTTTGAAATTAGTATGAGAACAATGTTGACAGGACACTGATGTTTTTGGTTGTTGCTGGGTGATGTTTATACTCAGTCAAGGACTTTTCAGTTTCTCAGGCCCTTCCAGCAAGAGGGCTGGAGGGGCACAGGAAATTGGGAGGGGACACAGCCAGGGCAGGTGACCCGAACAAGCCTAAGAGGTATTCCATACCATGGGATGGCATGCTTGGTATATAAACTAGTGGGGGTTGGCTAGGTCCTGCATATCACTGCTGGGGAACTGGGTGGGCATCGGTCAGTGGGCAGTGAGCAGTTGTGTGTGCATCACTTGGTTTTTTTCCTTCTGGATTTTATTCCTTTGTACCTCTCTTTCCTTTGCATTACAATTTTTGTTGTTTTTATTATTATATTTCATTTTATTTCAATTATTAAATTAATCTTAACCCACAAGTTTTACCTTTTTCCTGATTCTCTTCCACGTCCCTCCAGGGGAGGGGGGTGGGGAGTGAGTGAGCAGCTGCAATGTGCTTCGTTGCTGGCTGAGGTTAAACCAAGACATTTCCCAAGTAATTGTTATGCATGATGGAGCCCTGCTTTACTGGGGATGGCTGAACACCTGTCTGCTGAGGGGAAGTGGTGAATGGATTCCTTGTTTTGCTTTGCTTGTGGGTGCGGCTTTTGCTTTACCCATTTAACTGTCTTTATCTCAATTCATGAGTTTTCTCACTTTTTTTCTTCTGATTCTCTCCCCTGTCCCACTGTGGAGGGGAGTGAGCTGCTGCGTGGGGCTTGGGGTCTGTCTGGGATTAAACTACAACACACCAAAACTGCAAATCTAAATGTATCTCAAGAGTATGGTAATTTACAATGTACCTGTTATATGCAAGGTAAGGAAAACTTTCTATATCATTTTTAGGTAAGGGAAGATGCATAAAGACAAAAAGGCGCTAACCAAGACTCAGTCTCCAAGTCCATCTGCATAGGAGAGAACTGTTCTGTCCCAGCTAGCTTCATAATCGCATTGGACTCCCTTTCCATTTCAATGTTTACACAAATGCAAAGCGGAGACTACACTTGCAAAAATCATGAAGAAGAACAGCACAGTATTTGTATAATGTTCTCCTCTTTGTGAAAAACTGGTATCTGCAGCTATCCAATTCTTCAACAAAAAACACAGGTTAAGAGTAAGTGCTGTGGGAAAACAACACTTAAAGAGATCTGTTTGTCAGTTAATACATTTCATTAATATTTGCATATGAATACTTTTGAAAAAGTATCTTCTTCTTTTATATATCATTTGATTTTACGTCAACATTCAGTTTTTTCCATCTAAGGTTGGCTGATCCTGCTGTAATTTTTTTCAGAGCAGACAAACTGTGGTTTACCAATACCCATTGTATTCAGACAGCCAAATTCCATTAGTGACAAGGAAAAAAAAAAGGTAAGGTACCACACCAGCATAGGTGATAGATATTTGTAGAATAAAATAATAATGATATAAAATCTAACTATTATCAGCTACTTGCAGAGCCACTAGATCAGATCTACACTAAAATAAATGAACAGAGACTATATTTTTAACTGTACTTGGCTTGCCCTGCTTACTGTTACCCAGACAGTGTCTGGATTTCCTTGAGAATCACTCATGACTTCTCTAGTAAATTTTGATTCTAGTGTTTACCACAGTCCACAAGACTGCAAAAATAGTAAGACAGATCTGTCAAGGCTGGAACTACTGAACTCCAAAACACATTAATTTGCAATTGTGAGTTTCACTGTTCAGAACTGCTGTCTGTGTAGCAGTCATTATTTTTGCTGGGACACAGTGATGGGTGAAACAAAGATCACAGACTAGGACTACCATAAACCAGCGGCTAACAGTGCAGAAGCAGCCCACAATTAGCATTATTTCTGCATCTAGTGAAAATCTAAGAATGACTTCTCAAACTTTTTCCATCCACACTTTTATCCCCTTAAAACCACCATCTTCCCCCAGCCCTATACTGTACTCTCTGTAGGAGTAATCCAGAGCATAAAGCAGGCAGTTTTCTTCAAGGATTTTCTTTTCTTCCTGTAGTTGTGTTTAACAGGACTTGAGTCAATGGTTAGTCACCGAACAGCACGTTGTTTTTACATATCTGTGCCTGAATTTGCAAGCAAAAAGGTGCAGGGATAACCAAAGCCTTGTAAAGGATGTTGGTTTGCCTTGATGAGAACATGCTTGAGTCCCCACACTTAAATGCAGAGCTCCCCTCTTGCGCCCATGCAACACTCCGACTCACAGCCACGCTGGCTGAAGCAGATCCGAAGCTACAAGGGCTAAATGGGA
>JAVJGI010000057.1:71214331-71229627 GCA_035590275.1 Ibycter americanus | reverse complement strand
CGTGCCGTCTTTAACTCACTTGTAGGAAGTCTGAGCATTTGTACATTCATCCGTTATGAAAGAGGAGTACCGGTCTGTGGAAGTGGACTTCAAAATGTATTTGTGGGAGGTTCAGCACTGTTCTTAAAGGAATTATTGACAAGGATGCTGTGGTACCTGCTTTTTCAAGTTGCTCTGCTGGTTTTCACGTTTTCAATTTTCTCCTTTTCTGCAGAACTATTTCTGCTCCTCAGTTTTGTTGCACCGACTGCCAGGTAAGTTCAGGCTTGGCCTTGTGGCCAGCGTGGGGGGCAGCCGGTATACAAGTCAGAGGCAGGGGAAAAACCCTCAGGTATGCACTATCCACCTGCTTCTGAGGTGGATATGACAGGTATGGCAGGTATGCACTATCCACCTGCTTCTGAATATACGAGAGGGAAGCCATGTGGGTCAGATGCCTCCTCATAACCCAGTCCTTTTTCTCCCCTGCAGTAAGATAAACTGTGGTGTCTCCTTGACCTCTAGCAGAGGAGTGAGTCCTTCAAGAGGCAGGGTAGGCATTCAGCCACTCTGTTCTTAAAAGAACTGCTAAAAAGGTGCTTGTCTAGGTCTGACCCTAATACTGTATTCCTTGCTCACCCAAAACAGCCACAGTGAGTGTGTGTCCCACGAATACATACAAAGACGGCTATGTGGAGCAAGATAAAAGCTTGTCTCTGAGTCTTGCTGTCCTCACTTCTGTTAAGAGATGCCATATGCCTTGCCAAGTCCACAACAAAATAAGTAGGCTGCAAAAAGTAGAACATTGCTAGAGGCAGGGAGCAAACACTGATTCTTAAAAACTGAATACTGACTGAACTCAAGGCAATACACACAATGCTGACAGCTCTGCAAGGTGGTGCTCAGCAAGAGCAAGCGGTGATTTTTCTCACCAGCACACATTTCACATAGGTAACTAAGCACATTACTGTTCAGAAATCCTTGCAGTGCACTAACAATGCAATCACTTTTGACAGTCATTCTAAGTGAACAGGGGAATTCAGCAATTCATAATTAATCCTAAAAGAACAATTTTTTCTAGGTTTTTTTTGGGATTTTTTTCAAATTGTGTCATGTAATATGAAGTAATCAGATGCAACTGTCTAGAATTTAGGAGAATTTTTGCTTCTAACATTGATTTTAACATTTAACATGAAATGACTGCAGGGGAAATAGATTACTAGTTGAAAAAATGACAATTACAAGGGAAAGGCACATGCAAATGTCTTCAATAGGCAGTTCAGAAACACTTTGTTTTATCCCCATTTGTTTCTTTAACTACCCACATTAAGGTACAGTAGAGTTTTGGACTTCAGTGCGGTGGTTATATCAGCAAAAATAATTTCCCTGGTGTTAGAATTTAGTCAGGGGTTATTCCATTTTATTAATGTTCTAAAAACTGTCATAGAACAAAGAGGATTACTCTCAAGCATCTCTATAAACCTCCAACAATCTAGTTCAGAGCATAAAAAACAGGAAGCCAGAAAACCCAACTCTAAACTTAAAATCATACTTGAAGAAAGTTCTAATAACCCTTGCATCATCTTGAGTTTAGCGACCTAAAAGGAAGCAACCATGTAACCAAAGATCACCCCCTAAGAAAAGAGATTTTCAAAACTGCCTAGCGTTGGGTCCTACAGCTATGTTAGGGGTACACCTGGGGAGCGTAGCTGGATTTTACAACTTTTGGCACATTTCCCTTGATAAGAGTGGGGGATTGTTATCCTGCTTAGAAAATTTCTGCCAAAGAATGTGGATACTAATTTTAGAAGCACCTGCATCCCCTTATAGGTCAGCCCTACTTTGGTTTCAAAGTGCCGAAATCTAATTTTAAGATTGGACACAGGCTCTTAAAGCACGTTAATCTGAATGTTCTGTCTTATTTTCATATTCATTTTGACTAAACACATATACAGTCATTATTATCCTTACTCCAGGTTATGCCAATAATTTATAAATTGTATTTGTTATCCATCACTTAGCAACAAACTTATGGCTCATAATTGCTAGAAAATTGAGAGACGGCTGAACAAGTCTGTATCTTCCCATTGCTGAGAATTTAAAAATAAGAACAGTGGTATCAACGTTAAAGAATAAAGAATAAAATTTCAGTTCTGAATATTTTGAGAATGTGTTTAGAGTCATAAAGCAAAAAAAAGGTTACTTGTACTGAACTAACATTCCACTTCTGTCTTGTCTCCATTACAAAAGCTTCCTAAAACCTGGAAAAACTTGTCCCTCTTGCTCTAAGATACTGCCCCTGAAAGAAACATAACCACCTAGTTATTAAAATGGCATCAAGAATAGCTAAGTAATCTGTTCTTGGAAATTAGCTTTGCGTTTATGTGTTATCTACAAATATACAAGATGAGAATGACAGTGGCTAGAGGTTCGTTACATCTGGCAGTATGTTAGCCTTCTTGAGGCTATCATGTTTTAAACATTATTTTAGTAGTATAATCCCCATATTACGCATGGACAACCATAGTTTACTTGGCATTGGAGAAGAGTTCATTCCTAGTAGCAGAACATTTGTATGTTTTAATTCACTTGTATAAATAGTAAAATGACCATATTTCCCAAGGACTACGCAGAATGCATTACGTTCTCTGTTTTTGCCCAGTACACATTAACATTTTAACAGCAGCTTTGAAATTAAAATCAGGGCTAACAAAACCAGCTCTCTCTCTTCAATTAGAACTCAACTCTTCTATGCCAGCAATGTCTAGTGGGTTGCCTTCCCTGGGTGAGATCCAGGGCTACGTTACAGTAAACTGGTCCAGTGTGATATCACAGATATAAAAAATATTCCATTCTGTATCAAAACTAGGCACATGCCTTATATTTCTATGATGAGAAGATCAACAGAGCTGAGCATTTTTGCTCTCAACTATTCTTCTCTGGCCTTCTACACAAGGAGAAAAATATGTTATTTCTAATTGGTAATTACAAGAGTCTAATTTGGATTAGATGGTGGTTAAAAGGAGCGTGACATCACACTTGGGTCAGTATTGGTGGATATCTAAAAGCACAACCTCTCATTTGTATTGCTTTAAAATGTACACAGTATAGATGTAGATTAAAAAAAACAACCAATTTTTTGTGGTGTTGAACCAACTAGAAGGGATGATGCAAGGTTTTACCAAATGAGATCTATAGATACAAATTCCACTGTAGAGTATGTTTTAGACAAATGTGTCTTTTTCTTTAAGAATGTAAATCCTACACTGTAGGCTTTTTTTTTTTTCTTTTTTCTTTTTGTAGTGGTAGAAAATGTTGAACAATTGTCCATGAGCATGAGCCAGCGGTTCATTGCTGATATCCCCAGAATGCCTATATTTGCAATGCAAACAGTTAGTACAATTTACCAGTTCTATGAAAGGCCCTGACATATATGCCTCAAGGTCTGGAGGCTCTGCTGTATAACCACAAATAGTCTTTCCATTTTCATGTAACCTTTTGATACAGTGACAGCTGCATTAGGCTGCTTCTGCCTAGCAATTTCACATGCCAGGCTGGTTTAATTGGTTTTAATGCCACAGAAAAAGCACTGCTAGCAGAATACCATCAAATCATTTTCATATTGAACCTTCGTGGTCCAGCAACCTCCCCTTCAACCACAGCACCATTGTTTTTGCGAGGGACATATTCAAGGTCAATGCTGGTTTTGTGTTTGCCTTTCCCCCGGCTCCACAAAAAAAGAAGGAGTAAACAAAATAAAACCACTCCGAGGAATGTGAAACAGCCCATAGCTGTGGACACCAATATTGTCTTAAGGTCCAGAGAGAAGGTGTTCACATTAGTTCCATTGGAACTTGTGTCGTTGGAGTCTGTCATATACATGGGGGTCCTGTTGGCGTAAAGGAAACGGTCTGAAGTAAACCCCTTTACTGTAAGGGAGGCCGAATAGGTGTCATTCCCAGCTGCATTACTTGCAATACAAACATAGATCCCAGTGTCCTGGTCTTGAGCAAATCGGATCTCCAGGGTGCCATCTCCCAGCACAGTGGCTCTTCCATTCGATTTAGTCGTGATCAGCCTGCGACGGGGGGTAACCCAGGATATGGTAGGCTGCGGATCCCCGTCAGCATTGCACATCAACTGCACTGTCTGCCCTTCCTCCACTACCAAGTACTGCAGCTTCTTGTCTTGTATCTTGGGCTTCTTACAGGTGAAGTAAAAAGAAAGAGCTGTGCTGTGAAAGTCTTTGAATGACCTCTCTTTGACACTGTCTGGGCCAGCACACATCGGTGGCTGGCCTCCAAACTGCAAAGTGGGCTGCCTCTGTAAAATCCAGAGGAGACGGCAGTCACAGGCCAGGGGGTTGTTGTTGATGCAGAGGACCTCAAGGCTTTTGGGGGAGTGGAATACATTCTCTTCTAGGGTTTCTAGCAGGTTTTGGGACACGTTAAGCACACGTAAGAATCGGAGCCCTTGGAAAGCATGTGATTCAATGGTACGTAGCTGGGCCCCCACCACATGCAGCTCCTGCAGCCGCACTAAATCTGAAAGCATGCCTGCTTCAATGGTGCTGATCGGGTTGTAAGAGAGGTTTAAATGTGTCAGGTAAACCAGATGTTTAAAAGCAGAGTAAGGTACTGCAGACAGGTTGGTGTTGGTGATGGAAAGAGAAGTAAGGTTGAGACCGTAGAGACTGTTGGCAGGTAGCATGTCCAGGAGGGGCCAGGCCTCTATCTCTAGGTCTTTCAGGCGAAACAGTCTTTTAAAGGCATACGCCGGCAAAGCATTAATGTTGAGCTGTTTCAGATGCAGACTAATGAGGTTGTGGAGGTGAGAAAGAGCTTCTGTTGGTACAGCTGTGAGGTTGCATCTCTCCAGGGTGAGCTGCTCCAGGCTAAGCAGTCCACTAAAGGCCCTGTGTGATATATAAACCAAATCATTGTCCCCAACCTCCAAGGATTTTAGGTTATGCAGATCTTGGAACATGTAGTCCAGTAAAATGACAATCTTGTTTTCACTTATATCAAGCTTTGTTAAATTTGACAACCCAGTGAACACCCCAAGGGGGACCAGCTTCAGACGGTTTCCTTTCAGCCTCAGGGAGCGCAAGTTGAAGAGGTTGTTAAAGGCTCCGGGCTCCACATTGGCGACTATATTGTCACTGAGGTCGATCTCCTCCAGCAAAGGGTACGACGTGAACTCCTCAGGGTTGACGCTCTTCAGGCGGTTCTTGCTGAGGTCCAAGATTTTGGTCTCAATTGGAATGCCCTCTGGGATGGACATTAACCGCCTTCGGTGACAGCTGACAGACTTGTTCTGTGCTGAGCATTCACAGCGGGCCGGGCACCCAGCGGTGGGGCCCGTGAAGACTAGCAGCACAGCCAGACCCAGGAACGGCTGCCAGCATGATACAGCTGTGTGACGCATGACTCCACTGATCCGGTCTAACCCTCCGTCACGGGCCTGTGGGGATGAGGATGGAAAAGGGGAGAAGTTCAGTCTGCAGCAAAAGGAGCTCTCTGTCAATTTTACAGTACCATTTCAAAGCAGGAACATGTGTTTTCATTTGAAACAAAACAATAAAACCTATTGTGAATGGCAGCAGCAACAAAAGAGCAGATTTTCCTTCACTATCATTGGGTTTATCAGACGATCTGTTTATCTGGTATTTCTCCTCCAAACATCAGACGAGACGTAACAGATTTTCTTACTGCAAACAATAAAGGTTAGGTTTTACTTTTTTCTCACTTTCAGCAGGTCTCCTCAAGACAGTGCTATAGCTAATTGATGTGGAGTTAAACACTATACACTCTGCAAATAGAGCTAATCACATTTGTGGTAAGTTTACAGCATTGGGCCTCTGTGAAGTGGTATGAAACTAGGCTTTTGCCTTTCCTATTCACATCAATGTTTTAAGGCAATCCTTAATGATATATTACCTTCAAGGAAAGGAGATCTTTGACAATGAAAACTTTCCTTTTAACATTTATTGCATACATTACAGCTATAAATAGATGGAGCTCGTTTGCATGTACACATACACAATGGCTCAGATGAGGAAGGAAGAACTGGTGCATCTCTGATTAGAATTTATATTAAGGACAAACTGATTATTTGCTTTTACTGCACAGAGAGATTTTATGTGATTTTTTAGAAGCAAAGACCTGAGAAGGGTTTAGAGAATACATCTTTGTATTTCCAAGGCATGTAAACTAGCTCCGAGGGAGAGAAAAACAAGATGAGCTGGCTGTGTTTAAGCAGCACAATGTCCAAAAAAGCATAACAGATTCCATGGAAATCACAGTTAGTAGGAGATTTATTCATTCCTGCCTTCACATTAAAACTGAGAATAGTAGAAGACAAGATAACCTCTGTTAAATTAACTACCCCTCTCTAAAGGCTGTACTTTACAAGTTCAGTCACCAAAGGCAGGAGGCTTCTTCAAGGGTAGCTACTAAACCAAAACATTCAATGACACATTTCAAAAGAAGAAAAAAAAAAAAAAAAAAGGAAGAATGTAGAAAAAAGAAGAATGTAGATGTTCATCAAAGGAAGCTGTGTCTAAGACACTTGCAGAGTAAGGCACACTGCAAGCAAGGACTATGGAAATGCTTTAACTCCTGTGGTACAGCCAACTTGATAAGGCTAAGTGGTAGTACTGGGATTTGGGCTTCTTAACATTAATAAACCTCACAAGGTACCTCATGCATTGTGAGGCTTTTCCCATATTGGCTAATTTGGGCTTCATTTTAGTTGTACTTGCAAAATTATTTGCATAACTCCTGTGGGTAACTTCCTCTGAGATCTGGACAGATGACTATTGCCCAGCTGGTTCTACCCACAATGACAAAATTACCCAGTGGCCACACATTCACGGCCTGACATACATCTTTGGGCTTTGAGAATCATCTGGCTAGTGCTTAATTTTTCAGCTTAAATTTGAGTCAAGTTTTGTTCATCCGTGCACAGTCATGTGGATCATATATCATGAAAGAAATCCTCCTTTACGCAGATTTAAACAAATACAGTATATCAAAATTTATGATGCAATCAGACAGTTATTTTCACAAATAAGCTGTTTCAAGCACATAAAAATAATATTGAGTAAACCCCAGACTGATTAAGAAGAAACTCCCACCAGTAATTCTGCTGCAAAACCACCATACTTCCATGACAAACAACTTGGGATGTGATAACTCACAAAATCATCCTACCTGAGAGAGAAGGGTTGCCCTTCCAGACAGTGGATGATCAAAAGGGTGGGGATTCAACATACAAGAAAAAGAGCACATACTTGTATCTACTGATCTTATTGTATCATTAACAATTTTCAACAGAAACTGGGTGGTTTGGATTGTAAGCATTAGTATTATTGCAACTGGACTAAGTAATAAACAGATGTTGTGCTTTGAATGTTAAAAACTTAATTGGGTGAACAAGAAATTCACTTGGAACTGCATATGAATTGTGTTCTTTGACTGACCATAAACAAATGGTGCACATACTCCTCCTCTCTTAACTCTGTGGAAGAATCTCACTCTTGACTGATGTGGCTCCTTCCTTCCACTCTGACGCTTCTATAAAGAGACTATAATATTTCATATAAAATTGCATGCTGGTTTCACAAAGTACTCTGGGGACCTGGATGAAGACTATTCTTTATTATACTACCTACAAAAGCACATTTCAACATTGTCCTAGGAGGACAACCTGCTGAGATTAATTTAGTTTCCCTTTAAGTTGTAGTGTTGCAAGTAACTATTGCTAGTTATGTCCAGCTGTGACAAAGGTTTTCAGAGACAAACTTCACTTCATTAGGCACTAAGTTAAAACCAGAAATCTATTGAGGTTTGTGAGTTAGGTGTTTGTAATGAATTCAGATCAAAGGGGCTTGCGGGTGCTCTGGGCATTACTTTCAGAGCTCAGTCTGTGAGGTTAGCACTTTTATACTGATACTTTTAGCACACAGGGAATTAATTTCTTACCTTAGTCACCTACTGTAACAAGCATAAAGTAAATAGGTTCAGTGGAAGACAAGCACCTCTGGAGTGTTCATTTTATTTAGCAAAATTATGAAATGTTTTTTTCAGCTATCCAAGCCACTGGTAACTAAAATTTCTGAGTAGTATAAAGTAGATGGGCAGTATAAAAGATGATAAAAGGATTTTTTGTAGTTGGAATAAAGTAAAGTAGTGTTAATAGAGCACTTCAAATGTTAAGGGTTGACTTCTGTAAAAGCATGTCCACACAGATGAAGACGGCGATGCGTGCATCCATAAGGGTGCGTGCATGTATGTATGTGTATGCATCTGCTAACAAGCAAGATTCAGAACTGAGATTTAAGCTGGAGTAAAGTACACATCAATATGGAAAAATAATAAATTATATTAAATTGCATGTCAGAAACCCAAAGATTACTTGGGTTGCGAAGTACAGGTTAGAAGAAAACATAAATTAAATCGAGTATTTCAATTTACATTTAATTTATATTCAGATTACATTTACTGTGCCCAGTTCTGGGCCCCCCAGTTCAAGAGAGACAGGGAATTACTGGAGAGGGTCCAGCGAAGGTCTGCAAGGATGATGAGGGTACTGCAGCATCTCCCTTATGAGGACAGGCTGAGAGAGCTGGGCCTGTTTCACCTGGAGAAGACTAAGAGTGGATCTTATCAATGCATACAGATCTCTTAAGGGCACCCGCCTGACACTTAAGTGTCAGGACAAGAGACAATGGGCACAAACTGCAGCACAGGAAGTTCCATTTGAAGACGAGGAAAATTTTTTTTTTACTTTGCAGGTGACAGAACACTGGGACAGGCTGTCCAGAGAGGCTGTGGAGTCTCCTTCTCTGGAGACATTCAAAACCCGCCTGGATGCAACTCTGTGCAACCTGCTCCAGGTGAACCTGCTTTAACAGGGGGTTGGACTGGATGATCTCCAGAGGTCCCTTCCAACCCTGACCATTCTGCAATTCTGTGATTCTGTGACCCACATGATACTACCGTGCTTTCTGCTAAGCACATCTGCTACTACACCCTTAGCTTTGAACTGCTTTGTGCAAAAATGATTTTATCTTCATTATGCAGAAAATGTAACCTTACTTCATTGTACAAATAATGAACAAAAGGTAAAAAGGTCTAGCAAAGGAACTATGTTTAACTTAAAGATTTCTGACTCTGCAGGACAAGGTGAATGTTGGGAGAGGCCTACAGTGAACTTCGACCAGCTATTGCGTTTGGTCCAGTTTGAGTTTCACAAATGTGAAGAAGTATTTTAAGGACATGTCTGGTAACATCACTAGCAGGGCCTCCCTTGGGCCTTCAGTGTGAGAACATTTTGAAAGGATACATCTTCATCCCTAAAATATGTTTTGTGTCAGTGTGTTCAGATCACTTATGGTTATATATCCATTAAACAATGCTACTGTTTAAAAATCTGAGTGAAATTATATCATTAAAAGATATTTCTCACAACAAGATGATGTCGTGCAGTGTAAAATGATTTCCCACATTTCTTTAGACTTGTGGAATGTTAATTCATTGGCAACCACACTAGCACTGTGCTGAGGTATCAATGTCAGTGTTCAACATGACATCTTTCATTCCTGCTGAAACAATCCGCACTACATACTTTTTCATTTGTCAGTGTATGAATTCCCTCTAAACATCTGCAGGATTACCTCATTATCCTTCTTTGCATTGCTTTGTACACTTTTCTTCACTGTGATACATACAAGAAAGTAAAGTGCAGGCATGCAAGTATATATATGTATATACACATACATTGTACTATGCCTGGCACTGCAGGGTACTTCTGTAAAATTATAGCTTGTTAGCACAAATATTTTAATAAAATAATAAATAATTATGAACTGGTGGGTTTTATATGCTTGAATGTGAATGAGAACATGCAAAATTGTTTTCCCAAAATTTCTTGGCTATTTATCACACTTTGATACACTCTGGAAAATGAAATATAGCAAGGAATTCCTTATTAAAAAATAAAACTTCACTAAGTACCTCCTTTTTGTCTTTCTCTAGCTTTGTTTCTTAAGTTCAAAGTTAAGATTCAAGTTACTGTTGGCTGATACTCTTTTTCAACACGGGACCTCAGTCAAAGTTCAGCTATGTAATTAAGAAAGCTCATTAAATTTATTAGTTAATAGTTCTGTGTGATCTCACCCGAAACAGCCATCTTTACTGCTTTGAAATGCAAATCATTTTGCACAAAGTTCCGCAGCTTTGAATTGCCCATAAATGCTTTATAAGAATGTGTTTTTACCAGCACCCCATAGCTTTTACATTGAAGAACTCTAATAGAAAATAAATAGAAAGCAACCCAATGCTTCCTCAGAATGCTGTGCAATGCTGAACATCATAGATAAGAATGTGTCAAGCCATGCAAATGTGCTGTACATTGTATCACTTCTCACTCTCCCTTAGCCTAATTTTGAAGCCTTTATAGCTAAAAACTAGAGTGCATTTGACCTTGCTCCTTTCCTTGTCCAATCTGATGCTCTAGGAACTGTGTGGGACCAGGCTTTAGCCAAAAGAGGTGAGCGTTGGAAGATCTGTTTCTGTCATTAGCTGCATGTTTGTTGCTTCAGCTTGGTAGTTTTGTTCTTACCTTTCCCTCCCCTTCTCCCAGCCTTTCACACAATTAAAAAAACAGTAGATCATCAGGGATGACAATTTTGCCTGTGGCTGAGATCACTTAATACTTTCTCTTATAAAATTCCCTTTTCTAAAACATAACTGTATTAAATAAACTTTCTAGGATGAATTATTGCATGACAGGTATCTTACTTGTACTGACTCTTCACCAGAATGCTACCAGCTAATCCTGAGAACCCAGTGAAGTCCCTATTTTAAATGTGTGTGGTGGGCTGACCCTGGCTGGATGCCAGGTGCCCACCAAAGCCGCTTTATCAGTCTCCACCCCAGCTGGGCAGGGGAGAGAAAATATAACGAAAGGCTCATGAGCCAAGATGAGGACAGGGAGATCACTCAGCGATTACTGCCACAGGCAACACAGACTCGACTTGGGGAAAATTATTTTAATTTATTACCAATCAAATCAGAGTAGGATAATGAGAAAACAAATCTTAGAACACCTTCCACCACCCCTTCCTTCCGCCCAGGCTCAACTTTACTCCCCATTTTCCTTACCTCTTCCCCCTGAGTGGTGCAGGGAGACGGGGAATGGGGGCTGAGCTCAGTTCACCACACGTTGCCTCTGCTGCTCCTTCCTCCCCAGGGACAGGGCTCCTCACACTCTGCCCCTGCTCCACCATGGGGTCCCACCCACAGGACACAGACACCCATGAACTTCTCCAGTGTGAGTCCTTCACAAAGGCTGCAGTTTTTCACAGACTGCTCCAGCGTGGGTCCCTGCCACAGGGTGCAGTCCTTCAGGAACAGCCTGCTCTGGCATGGGTCCCCTGCGGGGTCACAAGCCCTGCCAGCAAATCTACTCCAGCGTGGGCTCCTCTCTTCATGGGACCACGGGTCCTGCCAGGAGCTGGTCCAGTGCTGGCTGCCCACATGGCCACAGCCTCCTTCAGGCATCCATCTTCTCTGGCATGGGGTCCACCATGGGCTGCAGGTGGATATCTGCTCCACCGTGGACCTCCATGGGCTGAGGGCCACAGCTTGCCTCACCATGGTTTTCACCATGGGCTGCAGAAAAATCTCTGCTCTGGCTCCTGGAGCCCCTCCTGCCACTCCCTCTGCACTGACCTGGGTGTTTGCAGGGTTGTTGCTCTCATGTATTGTTGCACTCCTGCCTTCAACTGCAATTTGTTGTGCCGTGTTTTCCCCTTTCTTAAACACGTTATCCCAGAGTTGCTACCACTGTCACTGATGGACTTGTTCTTGGCCAGTGGCAGGTCCATCTTGGAGCCAGCTGGCATTGGCTCTGTCATACATGGGAGCAGCTTCTAGCAGCTTCTCACGGAAGCCACCCCTGTAGCCACCCTGCTACCAAAACCTTGCCATGCAAACTCAATAGAAGTTGTTTTAAACTGTCTGTCCTTCACAGTGTTCCAAGCATAAGGCATCAAAACAGGTTGTTTATGAGCCTGTACTGAGGAAAAGCAAATTGTTCTTCCTGTATAAGATTGTTTCTTTCTCCTCTTGCTTGCTGAATTTTAGCAGTCCTGTATTTTGCAGCAGGGAACAGATACTGAGGAGTATGAATGATTCTGTCTTTGCCATTCCTGTCAGCAAATGTCACACTTTACCAAGCAGTAAGCCAAAACCTTTACTCAAACCTTCGCAACAAAACATCTTTGCTCATGTGCTCAATAGATAGTTACTGAATATGAGCAGCTAAAACTACTGCAGATTTTATCTGTGTGGTGCCAACTTTTGCCCAGCTCAGTGTGGTCTGAGAAAGTTTTTACTCACACCTTATCTCTCAACTACCCGTTGCAATTATTTTGGAAGACCAGCTGATCTGATCTTACTGCACTTTCCCATGATGCTGGACCAGACCAGGTAAAGGCAGAGGCGGTGAAGATTCCCTGCTGCTGTACTGCACCAAGGTGGCAATAGTTGGAAGCTTTGCCCAGGGGATGAATGTGAACAGGCTGGGAAGATGACAAATTGAAATGTTTTTAGGGACAGTCAAAAAACCCCATGAAAATATTAGACATTTAGGAACGCTCTTACAGTGAGTCACAATACCACAAAGAAGATGAATGAAATCCTTGCTGTGGCATTCTCTCACTAAACCATGCCATCTTGACATTCCTGCCAGCTGGTCTTTCTATGTAAAAGCCAATGTGTAGCAACGGCTTTACCCCACCAGGTCTTGTGCCAGCACGTTTTCTAAGTTTAGTGTATGGATCCCAAGCTCTATCACAGGTCAAGTCAAACCTGCCTATACACTCTACAAAGGAAGCTTTTTCTTTAAATCAGAGCATCTCAGAAACAATTCAAATGAACTATGGTGTACTAACTCCCCTGTCTTTTTAATCAAGCCTTTTTTGCTTATGCAGACATTTTGTTCTCCCTCCCTTCATTGATCTCTTCTACATTTCAGCATTTAAATAAACTGCAAAACATTAAGTAGCTATCTATCTGTATTCCAATAATTAATAGATTGGAAGAAGCCTTGAACAACAACAGCAGCAGCAAGAACCACCAGTATGCCAATCCATTGAATCGGAAACAAAATTTAAATTCAATTATTCTGCAGTCCTGGAATTGTTCTCTACTACTAAGTCATCAGAAAGAGTTTCATGAGCCAACACCAACTTAGAAGCTACAGTCAAGCTGCATTTGTTTTCTGAAGAAACAGTACTGGTTTCCAACAGTACCCTGGTTATACTTCTAAGACTGAGATCCAGACTGGTATCCCATTATAACAGACGTGACACAGAAATGGCAAAAAGCGAAAATAACAACCAGAGGAACATTTTGAATGGCTTATCCACTAGTATTATTGCAAGACTGGTTAAAATCTTTGTACCAGCTGTTATAAAACTAGACAGGTGTATATAGCTTTTACCCCAAACTCTTAGATTATTGTTTGAATCAAAGTGAAAGAAGCAAGTGTGCTAAACAGAAGGTAAGAAAAACACATAAAAAAAATTAATATGATTATACAAATTAGCTGTGCAAGGCTTAGAAAACGAGATCATTTGAAATTAAGTAAAGAAATTATGTCACCAGTACACCTTTTGTTTCTAACCTCATGTTTTTAAGATTGATTTACCAATTTCTTGCAATTGTCACAAAGTGAATCTCAGGAATCAATTTGAAAGAAAAGGTAATAAAGCTCAAGGATTATCTCACAGGACACATTTCGTGCATAAATAATAGGAAAAGAAAGTGGAGATATTTATGAGAATTATAGACAAAATGATGTTCCCATGGACATTTTTGGTAATTTGAAGGGGAAGAGATTTAGAAAATTTACAAAAAGCTTATATGAAAAATTATGTGAAGCATTGTAAAAGAGGCTTGGAGGTAAAGTAAAATTCAGATTTTCTTGCATAGGTTAATGATATAAGTCAACCTTTCAAGGAAGGTAACGCTACTACCATACCCACACAATTAACTACCTCACAGAAGCTGCAAATATTTGCACAGAAACAGTTTTTGACAACGAATTCTTAGTTGAGTAAATTAATGAACTCCTGTGAATAGCACATCTTTTCTGCCATTCATTCCTTCCAAATGCAGAAGCAAATTTTGAAAGGTAAAGTTCCTCAGAATTACTTCTGCCAGGTTATCCACTCATCTCTACTAAACACTATCCCTATTTTACTGGTGAAAAGTGATGTCACTACGAGCTAAATATTCAATGGCAAAGTCAAGAATACCACAATTACCATGGTTATAGATATCTTGATACACCTACGTGTCATAACTCAATAATGAAGAAAGATACAGATTCATGTCTCTGATAACAATGCAACTTCTTGGTAATTTGTACTACATTTTGTTGTGGCTGCTTAGTATTGGAAGAGCATCTAACCGTTGTAGCCAAACTCCATACCTAGACCTGGTGTTATCTATCTTTGAATGGTAGTTCTCCAAGTGATATGTGACTTCAAAAATGATGCGCATTATATTAAAAGAGTCCACATTTTTACTAGGTTGCTTTAACCCTAACTGAAACTAAACACAAAAATCATCAAGCTCTGTTTCACTGATGATTCTTGCAAGATTTTAATGTTCCAGATACTGAGAATGACTTATCACAGGGGAAGAAAGACAAAGTTATTGTAGTATAGATGGGAAAACCATATGACAACAAGGAAAGAGCTAAAGTTATTGCTCTTGGGGAATGCAGCAGTCATAAGAGTAAAGTTAGGATTTAAGTTAGGTGCAAGTTAGGATTCATTATTCCAAAGAAGACCTTGTGTTTCACAGAGTGTCTAGGCAAGTGAATGTTAGAAAGCTCTGCTGCCTAAAGATGCTAAACAGGACACTGTACAAGAGGATGTGAAAGTGTTAAATACTATACTCGATTTTCATATTCACACTAATTAATGCAGGCTGAATAAATTGACTCAAAACTAAATCAGTAAGAAGGCTAACTGCATTGATTAAACAGAAGGAAGGGAAGCTTTTGTCAACAACAGTTCTACATTAGAAAATCATCTTTCTTCATCTTGAAAGAAACTGTTTCTTCTCAAACTGTCTAGATACGGCAGCAAAGGTGACATCCCTGTTACCGGGACAGGATCTCCTATGTTGAAAAACAGGGATGGAATTCCTTCTGGTTTTAATTCTAACATCCAGCTGCTCCTCAGCTTCAATGAGAGAAGATCTTTGTGATGGAAACCTACTGGAAAAAAAAGGAAG
>JAVJGI010000057.1:71199748-71210598 GCA_035590275.1 Ibycter americanus | reverse complement strand
TTCCAATAGATTATTTTTTTCCTTTAAAATATTTTCTATAACAGTTTTGTTTCATTAAGAACGTAATATTCTACCAAGAAACAGTTTCAATGGATAATTTTCAACCAGGTCTATGTTCATGTATACTAACATGCATAAAAATGCACATATGCTTAGAAGTCTTTAAAGGAGAGCACTGTTTATACCATCTGTAATAATACTCTCTGAGAATAACATACTTGTCCCTGTCCTAAATAAAATTAATGCTAAAGTATCTTTCTGTTTTCAGAGCACTTTCAGATTGCCTAATTAAAAAAATAAAATAAAAAATGAATTCTTGAGTCTGCATGGATACATCTATTCATAATGATGTCTCAGTTTTATTCCTAATTAAAAGCTCATTAATATCAAAGACAATTGTAAGAAACCCTGATGAGACCAAATCATTTGTGATCTTAATACTGAAGGCACCAACTGAGATTCACTTATTCAAAAGCTACTGTATGTGCTGTGATAAATAAACTCTTATACTACAGCAAGCACTGATACACTACTTGATGAAGGCTGTATGTAATATTTCACTTTTTCAGTTAGCTGCTAGCTCTGAAATGTCACTTAGGCCAAACAGTAGCTGCAAAAATTGAAGAAAGGGAAAGAACTGAAGGAGGGTAATTTGTTTACTCTCAGAAACATCATCTTTTTCAGTATTACTGGACATGGGAGCAGGGAGGGGGATGCAAACAAGGGGGGTGCATGAACAGGAAGTACATCATAGGAGCTGTGCACAGGAGATCTTCCTTCATCTCCTCCAGTGAAAGATACCTTGCATATCCGTGTCATTTCTGAGCAGACACTACCATAAATGCAAAATCTCTATAATGACTGTGGAAAAGAGGCATTCATTTTACTCGTATCCTAAGGGAAAGTTTATGCCTTCTGAATCTGGAGGTGAAAGCATATCCACAAAGCAAAGGATACTGGTAATTTCCCTGTGTTGAAATATGTGACGTGACTTTCTCCAAAGTCCTTGCCAGTAAGCTATAATTAATTTGATTTGGAAAATTCACTGCAGTCTTAAGCTTTATTACTCATCCCAACAACGAACATTGTTAGAATGATCTAGAATTCAAGAATGATCATAAAAATAGTGTTTATTTGTATGTGCATGTATAAGGATATCAGTTATCTGACAATTGAAATTTTCTTTTTAGGCAGTTCCCCACCTAGGACTAATTACTATCATCATGCTTTCAGTCACAGAATTGTAGAATCATAGAACATCTCAAGTTGAAAGGGACCCATAAGGCTCATTGACTCCAACTCCCTCCTCATCACAGGACTACCTAAAACTAAACTGTATGACTAACAGTATCACCCAGATGCTCCTTGAAGTCTGACAGACTTAGTGCAGTGACCACTTTACTGGGAAGCCTCTTCCAGAGACCAACCACTCTTTCAGTGAAGAACCGTTTCCTAATGAACAATCTGAACTTCCCCTGAATCAGCTTCATTCCCTTCCCTCTTGTTCTGTTGTTGGTCACCAGAGGGAGGAGATCAGCACCTCCCCCTCTGCCTCCTCCCTTGAGGAAGTTGTAGGCTGCAGTGAGGTCACCCCTCAGCCTTATCTACTCCAAGCTGAAAGAAACAAGTGACCTTAGCCACTCCTCTTAATTTTTGCCCTCAAGGCCTTTCACGATCTTGGTCACCCTTCTCTGGACACACTCTAATAGTTTGATGTCCTTCTTATACTGAGGTGCCCAGCACAGCCCACAGGGCTCAAGGTGGGGCTGCACCAGCACAGTGTAGAGTGGGACAATTGCATCCTTTGACCAGCTAGCTGTGCTGGGCTTGACGCACCCCAGGACACAGCTAGCCCTTTTGGCCACCAAGGCACACTGCTGACTCGTATTCAACTTGCCATCAACCCAAACACCCAGATATTTTTCTGCAGGGCTGCTGTCCACCCTCTTGGTCCTCCAATTTATATATATAACCAGGATCACCATATCTCACATGCAGAATCTGGCACTTGCTCTTGTTAAATTTGATGTGATTGGTGATTACGCAGCTCTGTCACCTATTCACATCTCTCTGTAAGGCCTCTCTACTCTCAAGGGAATCCGCAGATCCTCCTAATTTAGTATCATCAGCAAACTTCCTTAATGTACATTTGATTCCTGTATCCAGATCATTTATAAAAACATTGAAGGACACTGGCCCTAAAACTGAGACCTGGGGAAACCCACTGGTGACTGGCCACCAGCCTGATGTAGCCCCATTTATTATAATTCTTTGAGCCCAGCTTGTTAGCCAATTGTTCACTGAATGCATTATGGAGTGATCTAGCTGTGTGCTGGACATTTTGCCCAGAAAGATACTGTGAGATACAGTGTCAAAAGCTTTGCTAAAATCCAAACCCCCACATCTACTGGCTTCTTCATTCAAAGGCACTAAACCTGAGCTCAGTAAATCTAGCATGGGGATTAAAAATATTTTTTTTTCCCACTGGAATTTTATTTACGTTGATTTGTTTTGAGAAATAATTAAAACAGGACACTGGGATGTTAGCTACAGGCCAGGACCATACACATAGCAAGCAACTGTTTCAGGTGGGAGGTCTAGATAGCAAAAACAGATTTAGATATCTAAAAGTGTCTTTAGGTAGCTTTAAGCACTTCGTGAGCTTCTTCTTAGCTGATCAAAACTAATCTCCATGATGTTGCAAAAGGTACTCAGATTTTATCCTTGAAATACGCACACTTATACTGCTCAGACTGAATTCCATTGATCAGTAGTGTAGAGGAACTTTGCTGCTCATTGCCATAAATCTCACTGGAATTACCACTAGTTAACTTTCCATATGGTTATGTGCCAGATGTGCAATTATTCATGGCTCAGGAGCTGGTAAGTGGGATGACTAACAAAGAAAGACAAGAAACCCTGTAAAAACTACAGTTTTCACTGATACAGATCTACTGTGAAATGATTATCTGTGCCAGTATTTTTCTGCATATACCGTAACAGTATTCATGACCTCTGACTGTTAACATGTACTAGGTAAGAAGAAGCCATAAGCCTCAGAATATTTTCGCTGTGCCCAAACTCAGAGTCCTCAAAAAACTCTAGATCTGTTGTTACCTGTTATTTGTTTTCTGGGTCTCACACAGCAAGATCATTCAAGAAATTATACTCAGTGTTTCTCACACTTGTACCTCAGCCAAATCCAGCTTTCATGTTTAAGAATGCAGAAAAATTATACTCGAAAAGGAGCAACTGGTCTGTGCAGATTTCTGCAGTATATCCATTTTTTTGTTGGGAGACCAGATTTTAGTTCAACATCTTTTACACCACTCACAGCCCAGCAAATCTCTGTAATGCAATAACCCTTGTTCTTGTGTATGACAGAAATACAAAACCAGTTCCCTTTCTTGCGCATGATATTTTTTTTCAAAGGTTTCTGTGCTTTTCCATTTGATTTCGTGATTCTGCATCCAACTGCATCAAACACATTGCAATGATGTGGCTTGGAGATTTCACTACCTTCTTAAATGAAAGTAGGGGAGGAAAAAAAAAATACAGCAGTGACCACTTCTCTGCTTGTTACTGAAGCAGCTGGTATGGGCATAAGAAGAGATGGAAATAAACCCCTGGTGGATGCTCAAGACAGACACTCTCTCTCTGATTACACTGCTTTGGGAAAGGAAAAGACCAAGTGTTGCACAAAATTCAGAGGATTCACACATCTTTAGGTTGGTGTGTTGTTTTTTTTTATGAAAAGGGAAGGAGCAATGACTATATATTGCCCTACGGCATCTAATTATAGATGCACAGAATTGAGTTACAAATCTAAAGAAAATCAATACCACAGCACAGTAGATGACACAAAACAGCAAAAGTTGTTCAGTGTTTCCACAATTCTGTCTTTGCTGGCTAAGTAAAAATAAAAATGATTTGCTATTTTCCTCCTTTCTTAAAGTTATCATAAATATTTGCTTATAAGCAGTTATATACCATAATTGAATGAGTACAAGAATAGTATAGTAATCACCCAAAACAGCATTTTCAGTCTCATTCAGAACAGACAGAACACAAACTGTCAAATGGCTGCAGTTAGTAAAGTAACACTCATTACTGAATACTGGAAGGATAACCAGTTCAGTCCCATCACAATAAAATCTAGGTATTCTTCTTCCTGTGCACAACCTCCTGAGCTCAGCTCAACAATTTTTTGAACGTAGCTGATGTAAGAAATGCAGGAATTCTCATAGGTTATTATTCTTCCTCTATATTTAATCTGTCTGGGACATAAACAAGTGCTGTATCAACCTATTCGGTTTTCTAACCAAGCAGTGACATTAGATATTACATTCAGACTTTTTTTTGTGACTTTATGCCTTACATCCCATGATAGAAGAAGTAGATACTTCAGCTCAAGACTGGGGACAGAAAAGATTTGCTGAAAGGATATCCCTCACCTCCTGTGCACACCAGTGATCAGACCTGTTATTTCATGGAAAACACCTCTTTTTCCTCGTAAGATTTTAGTATCTGACCTAAAATTATTCATAACATTATGGTTTTACTGTGATTGTTTTGAAGGCTGAACCCAGATTTACAGCACTGTCATATCAAGCTTCCATGGGTAACATCAGTAAATCTCTATTTACTAAACTACCCTCTGTCAGGATGTGAGGACTTATCTCTAGTATCTTATGTTAATTGAAAAAGTGCCTGGCCAAAGAGCTGGTCAAAGCCTGATGCTTCAAAAGATGTTTCAACAAAATGGTGAGAACTGCCCTCTTCCCTGGTGCAAATGTGAGCTCTTTTCTGCCTCTTTTTTCCCGAAGTGGGTTCAGAGCGTGGGAGTTTGGGCGGAAACGCATGATGTGGATCACTTCAGTACTGCAAAAGGTGAACTTGTGGCTTGCACTGGCAGCTCGTGAGACCCCAGTTCGTCTTGCAGGTGGACACCCAAAACCTGAGTGTTGTTCTTATGCAATCATGGATATGAGACCCACTTCTGACGTGCTCGTTTGTGTGGGCAGGTTGTTGGATGGCAATCGCACTGCTGAGTACAGGCATGGCATGCTAAAATGACATTGCAGTTTTTGAAGACAGTTGAGTGAGTGGTCTCACAGAGTAGCTTCACTTCCAGCAAAATCTTCTACTGGGTAAGAGGATGAAAACAATCTTGTTCCCACTGCAGTCAGAACAGCTTGCCAGTGGTATCCTCAGAGGCTGAAATGCTGCCATCCAAATTCCAGTTAATTTCCTCAAGCAAGTAATTTTGCCAATGGCTGTGCACTTGTGTACAAAGTGTATGGTGAGAGACAATACTAAATAATACTAAGATTTTATTCACTGTCAGACTTTCCCTAAGTGTGTAAGCTTTTCTGCAGCTTTGATGCATCAAGTACAGTCTCCTGCAGCTGGATGGGACTTCCTCAGGTCGTTAAGGAAGATACAGAAATACTCTCTTTAATATCACCAGCAGTGGGTATCTCAGATCCGTACACTGGATTTTCTTTCCTACTTTATTATATAAATGGAGTTCAAATAAAAAGGTCTTTCACTTCCACACAGGTTCCTGTACCCTCAAAGGCAGCAATATCACATAATACTTAAAAGCAAATGAATGACTGAATACAACAGGATGACTCACATAGATGAAGTCAATCAGGTTAAGGATAACTGTTTACTCTATAAATGATGTTTCTTTTTCAGTTTCTGTCTCTCTAACCTTCCTATAACTGTCTGGGGTCTTTATTTTTCCCTCCATGATAGAAAATCTTTATATTTTTTTAATAAGCTCAATCCTTTCTGCCAGAAAAAAAATAATCAGAAAATGTTGTGTGATCCCATCTTCTGCCACTCAGTACAATACAAAGCATACACTTAGTAGGCAGAAACAGAAAAAAATAGTACACTTCTTAAGTAAGTGCATAGATGCACTTAGTACGAATGATACTGTCAATTCTGATAAGCTTTGAGCCTCTAAGTTTTAAGCTAAGCTTCTGGACCCCAGTTAGAGAAAACAAGCCCACTTTTACAGACATGATTTCAAAATGTTGAATTTGAGAAACTGTGAGCTCTAAAATATAGAAGCAAAGACACACCAAAAAAGTTTAAAAAAGATACAAAAAGAAAAAAAGGGAAACAATACAATATTATTTTTATAAAATTTTAGGATTACTTCATGCTAAATTTGTGATTTACAGGGATGGTCTGGTTCTTGAAGACGGCGTTAAGTCTTCTGTAGAAAACTGATAGATCAGAATGGTGCACACTAAATCTCAGTGCTGTGATTCAGAACTCTCCTGCCCAAGCTTCATTTTCAGTGTTTCGAGCTCCGACAACCACCTGGGTAAGGAAAGCTGCACACTTCAATTATCTTCCAATGTCTGACAGAGAAGAACACAGAGTTAATAATGGGCATTGTATCTGGTGTTTGAATCAGTGATTCAGAATGCCTTATTCTGCATTCTGCTTGCAGGTGTTGGCGAACTGAATGTTCCCAAAAAGACTTAGGAAAACTATTGTATAAAACCAAGAACTGGTAGGCAGTTCAGCACTCTGTAGGATGTTTCATTAAAAATAAAATGAAATAAAAATACATATAATACTCTTATTGGGAGAGGATAAATTTATTCCAAAGTTCAGGTTACACAGATTATATAACATTAAAAATGAGGGGGGGGGGGAGGGGCGAAAGTCTATATGTCAGCTATGAAGCCTCTGGCTAGTGTAGCTGAGCAAGTAGCTGGCTGTTTGCGCACCAGCCATGCTTGCTTCTGCATTTCTGGGAAATTCATATGTGAATTAGGACATGTTCTGGAATAACTTCTGGATCAAAGCCATGAACTGGGATTTTGACCAGTGATGCTGAAGACCTTTTTCATTTTCGGTGTTGTTTGAATTTGGGTAACTAAAGGTCCACATTTATTTCATTAACAGCCGCATATTTCAGGAAAAGTATTCTCAGCTATTACTCTGGGAATAGTTTTTCAGCCAGCATTTTTCAGCGGGGTCCCAGGCTAAGATCCTTTACTCTGAAGATAAGTATCCAGTTTCACAGACAGCTTAGCTACCAGAAGTGAAAGAAAATTCCTAAAAGTTAGGTATTTATTTTGTCATTTGAAAGCACTCCAACGTTCTTGAAAAACCATTGATGTAAGAGGGTGTTCCATACAGCAGCTGCTGCTGTCCATGTTTCTTTCTGGTACTCAGACTAAGGATTTGGATCTCTAACATCCCACTGATATTATCCAGGCAGATCTGTGCACAGTGACAGGGGAGTTGCAGTAGAACCAACTACAGGACCATGTTTCTGTCTAGACCATCTCTTAGTTTTGGCCTGCTCTATGGAGAAGGGAAAGGAGCACAATGTTAAGTGGCTGATACCACTAAATATGAGCTACCAGAGTTTGGTAGGTCCTATCTTTTCTTTTTGGGGTCCACCAGGTGAATAGTTCTTCCTAAGTCTTAGCTAAAG
The DNA here is from genome assembly GCA_035590275.1 of Ibycter americanus. Taxonomy (NCBI): domain Eukaryota; kingdom Metazoa; phylum Chordata; class Aves; order Falconiformes; family Falconidae; genus Ibycter; species Ibycter americanus. The sequence continues at coordinate 71,203,127 of JAVJGI010000057.1, read as the reverse complement.
CCCAAGCCATTTGAAAAGAAGCTGACTCATTTTCACATGGATTATTTTAATACATATACGCTTGTAACTTTTAAGTATCCTACAGCTAATTCGGAAACTAAAATAATTTGTTTAATATACTTTCAGTTTACATCTAAGAAAAGGCAGATGGACAGGTGATTTACAGTCAGAGAACATCATGCTTAAGTGACTTTGAAGTCTAGTCGTCCACCCAAAAGCAACATGGAATAATCTACACATACAGGTGCATTACCAAATGAAGTTGAGTTTTGCAGCTGAAGAGGTGACAGCTTGACAGCTGAGCTTTTGCAAGAGACCACTTCTAGGCTTTCACTGTGCATCGCTTCTGAAATGCAACATACAGACTTGTGAAGGCTACAAGATCCTGGGACTCTTTTTATTTCAGAGATGTCCTATGTAAAACCAGTCAGAGGGGGAAGGTCACTCTAATCTTTAATTAAATGAGGATTTTTAGATGACTAGTGTGCCATCTGAGAGAGAACAGAGTACAAATAAGTACTGGCAACAGCATGGTTGTTTCTTCTGTGAAGTTTTGACTCAAATTCTTGTGGCTTAAAACTTAAAACTGATGAAGAAAATACATTGTATCTAGCTACAAAACTGCCAGCATAGTTTGTTCTTTCATACTAGTATCTCCATTTTCTTTTTAACATGAACATATTTTAAACAAGAGTCACTTGGCTGCCAGTTCTGTTAACAGTTAGGAAATCTAATGCCTGAAAAGCTGAAATGCAAGTCAATTAATACAGTTGGTCGATATTGCTATTTTAGTGAAAGGAACTTATGATGGTAAATTTTCATTGGTTCTGTTGATTGGTATATGTTTACTGTCGATAAAGAGGGCGGTTCTTTTTCAACACTGCTCTCTCTAACTTTGCTTTAACTGATTTATATTGATACTTGACACACACTGATATGTTTTTCTTTAAGAAATGCTCAGTCTAGCTAATTCATCTTATTTTCTACATGACAACTAGATCCAAATACCTATGTGTAACCACTGTAAAGATATCATGAACAAGAATTTATAAGATTGAGTTACCATCAGGTAGATCTCTAGAGAGTGAAACTTGGAGTTTGATCAACATTTTACTGAATTCTGTACTATCAAAAGCACAGAAGAGGATTTTAGGTAGTTGCAAAGAGTGCTGCTATCTGCTTTTCATTCAAATAAGCATGCCATTGGGACTCTGACTGGCCCTTGTCACTGGAAGCGAAAAGAAACAGCCCAAACCTTCTGGCTTATGCACAAATACAAAGAGGAGAAAATAAGGTGCAAATGCTGTTTTTTCCCCTCTCCCTCCTCTGGGACTGAAAGAGTATGTTCTGGTTGAGCATTTCTCCCTTTTTTCTAATATATCCTGCCATATGGAGGAAAGAACAGAGAATGAGCCACTGATTTCACATGAGGTAAGATGAAGGGGGGAAAAGGCACAGAAGAGATAGGAACGGCAATCTGAATGCAGAACTGAAATCCCCCCAAACAGTTCCAAACAGCAGTTTGGCTAATGGCCATAATTTGGAATGGCTGTGCATCCTTAAAAAAGCACAGGGGAGGTGGGTTGAGAAGTGTATCAGTCTGTGACCCACTTTCTACTGCCTGGCTAGCATGCATGTCCTCTGCATCCCTTCACACAATCTGGTGATGCTTGTGGGAGGACCTTCTGGTCGAGAGCTTCTGCCGTATGGAACAGCTTCCCCAAATCTGTCTGCTTCACTGAGTCACCATTTCCAGTAAGGGCTCAGTGCTCTTCCTCCCTTTTAATGACTCTCCCTGAATTATTTAATTTTTAACAATGCAAATGTTTTATTCAGCTATGGATATCAACCACAACACCATCTGACCAAATGAGCCTAGACAGCGAAGTTGTGCTGAATTACACTTCAGGCATGCTCAAACTCTATATGACTGAGTAGCTTTTTAGCACTCACAGAACTGTAAAAAGGCCTAATGATGACACTTAAAGAACAAGCCACACATGGCGTAACAGCACATACAGAACAACATCTGATTGGTAAACATTGCCTCTATCATCTCTCAGAAGGATGACCTAAAAGGAGCCTTGAAACTTTCCTAATGTCTTGAGGAAGAAAAAATTATCTTAATTTTGGCTTTTCCTTTCCAGAATAGCCCTCTACAAATTAAAAATATTGGGACTAATAAAAAACCTGAATTGTGCTGTTTCTGAATAAATAACAAGCCTTATACAAATCCTATAAGCCAAATAATTGAAGCTTATGTAATTGCTCTAGAAACTGGAAAATTCCCCAAACTCTTCTGAAATTTACGTTTTGAATTCATGAAATCTCAAAACTGGGTAAGTGGGTTAAGGCTGAGGTTGTTGCACAGACCTAGGCAGCAAGGGGCAAACAATGAGCAAACTACAGTTTGAACAAGACTTCCATTGTTAGGAGCACCTTATAGATTAGGTGTTTATCTGAATTTACTTGAGGAGTTTTAGGTATGTCCTCCTTTGCAGAAAAGGAAATCTTTGCAGTTTTATGCAATCAAAGTTTTAGACAGTGTCCTGCCATGCCATCTGGTGCTAGCTGGTTGTTCAGGCAGAGCATTTGCCCTGTGTTCATGAACTGTTTTCGCATGGGTATAAGCATGTACTGCACTAGTTAGTCTGAGGTATGATCAATAAAAATCACAAAGCATCTTTAAGAAAGACCCAAAAAGCCACTTTTGCATTCTACCACCTTAATTTGCCAAGGTGATATACTGCTTTTTGTACTCATGTGTTATTCATAGCTTTTCCAGTGGAAATGATAACTCTGCTCCCTTGTCTCAAATGTAAATTACACTTGCACAATATGAAGTGTGAGGCGTCTATTGCAGTCAGCTTCTGGAAGTACAAGGACCTTAACAGAGACAATTTTAATTAAGATAGCATTAGAGGTCAGCACTTCACATTTCTACTTCATTGGCCTTTTCAGCACTTCACTCCCCTGCTGGGTAATATTGATATATAATTTACAAACTTTTCCCTCTATCATATTCTAATCGAAACATGCTGTTAATATACCAACAGGAATACCTGTTCCCTGCCATAAATTTCAGAAGCGATGCAAAAAAATCTCAAACATATTTGAGTACCTCCGTTACATGACAAATTATCTGGAAATATACACCTATATCTGCATGAAATTATATTTGTCATTTGAGGAAATGCTGAATACATAATTCTCAGCTCTGATTTAGACCCTATTTCTCAAAACAGCTGCTATACTACTTGAAATATCTTTATCATTAACTTAGCAAGACACTGATGAATAAGTATTTCCATACATATATTCAGCCTGGTTCTCATGTGACTTCAAAGTCTCTTTACACCACTGGTGAGACTGAAATTTT
>JAVJGI010000057.1:71174607-71199074 GCA_035590275.1 Ibycter americanus | reverse complement strand
CTTGATGTAGGAAGAACAAGAAATGAGATTACAAAACTTTTAACAATCTCTTTCTCAAGTGTTTACTCTCAGGCCTACTTTCTGAGCACCTTGTGGGAGAGACAGGGAACAAAGAACCATTATTCAGGAGACAGGACAGCATCTTTGTACAATATTACAATACTAGCGCTTTGGACTAGTGTTTCTTACACTTGAGCAATTGGTTAACTGGTGATATGTGGAGCCCTCATCATCCTACACACAGTAAAACTGAGTTGAGAATACAACCACGAAAGACAGCAATGGCTGAGGTTTAATCAGAAGACTATTAATGTCAATGGCAAATTTTCAATTGCCTTTGGGAAGTCTTGGATCAAAGCTGGGAGAAAAACCTCTCTCCCTCATGTGAAAGAGTGCACAGGTCTTTAAGAAGCTGTACAACAAGATATTGATAGGCTGAGGAAGTGTAAAAGGAAATCTCATGCTTATGAAGACTAGAGAAAGTTAACGATCTTGAAACCTGTCCAGGACAGGTCTGTTTAGCGTTCACTTGTTTGAAAGCAGAGGATGCTTATAATTCATTCAGTCTAGAATTAACATAAGTATGATGAAAGAAGAGGATTCAGAAGTTCTGTGTTATGTCATCTGATGAAGTCAGAGAAGGGAAAATCATAGCTAACCAGTCTGTTGTCATCTGTGGAAACAGATTTTGTAACAAGGATTGCCATCAGCTATGGAGTATGTTATCCCTAACTTTTACAATCAATGACATTATGGGAAGATAACTTCTGAAGACTATTTTTGTTTCAATAAAGGTCCTTTGTGTGGGAAAGGAACGGCCTCAGACTTCTCTAATAATATATGAATGGCTTTGTATCATGACTGAATGTGACACAGCAGCAAACCCCTAAAATGTCAGTACAGAGAATGTTATCTTCTGAGAAAGACTGTTTGAAATCCATCCACACAGGAACTCAACAGGTCTTAGCTGTCGCATTCCAGCCATGTGGGATCAACCCTTGTTTCTGCTTTTTGATTTAAAAACCTGTGAGCTGTTTTTTTTTTTACTATGTAACGCTATTCACTTTAAAGCTCTAGACTGAAGGGACCAACTCCACTGCAATTGTATCCTAAACTCTCCACCACCAGGTCTGGGCAACCTGTCCTGTAGTTTTGTGACTATCTTGATGCCTTTCTAGCAACTCTTGTGAAGCCTTTGCAAAATAACTCTGTAACGCTGCTCTGTGCTGGTAGCCACAGTGTCTGCTGGTGGCTGTGAAGGTGGTAATTGCAGGATGCAGCTCGAGTACAGAGGAGCACCTTGACACAGTGAGCCATAACTTGTGCTTGATGAACCATGCTAACCTTCTGACACCTTTGTCTTTTCTGTTTCTTCAGAAGGCAGCCAGGACCCTGGCAAACTCCAGCTCACTCACTCTTACCACTAGGACGCTTCTGGTGTTGCTGCCACCAACAAATGAGACATAATGCTGGACTAGATGGATCCCTGCTTAACCTGGTATGGCTGCTTTTATGTGCTGCAGTACAATATGACCTTGTACACTGTGTATGTACTGGTTTAAATTTCACCTAGAAGTTGACCTGTGGCTTCATAGGAAAAGCACTTTGCATGTAAACGTTCCTTAAGTGCCATTTAAGGGTCTCACTTTCACAAGCATTATTGATTTAGTGGGAATTATTTAGTCCCAGAAGACAGAAAAATATGGTCATGCATCATACCTATATGACGAAAGAAAACAACTGTTTGCATTACATTTAAAATGCTTAACTTTAAACAACCAGAAATGCAAGAATAAAAAGCATTTCCCTGCTTTAATACTGATAAAATAATAAAGTTGATATATGGAATTCAGGATTTTAAGTGACCCTCTGCTGTTTGTTTCTGCAAACCCTGATTATAGCAGTCATGCAATAATCAACAACCTTCTTTCTTCTCCTGAAAATATGTCACAATATTTAAAGCACTTAGGCATTTTTTCCCCCTGCTTCATAGAATTGAGAAAAAGTACAGAGAAGGGTTGTAGTGCAAAATGCTTTAAAATGTAACACTGAAGCAGAGAGGCACTGAGAGTGCCTTTCCTCAAAAGCCTTGTGAGCTTATCAGCAAGTGGCAGAAACAATCCCAGTTTAATTTACCAAAGCCACAAGGTGTCCCTGCAAACCTATGGCAGCAACGGCTCTCCCAAGTCTTGCTGGCAGATACAAGCACACTTCATAAACCTGTCCAAAGAAAATACAGCACTACCAAACCAGGCAACTGTTCTTTGCAGCATCATCAGTCCAGCTGTGCATCACTTCATTGTACTGTCCATTACTTTTGTCTCACATTCTTTCAGGGATGTGGTACCTGCAGGCAAGGTCAGTACTAGTCAACTGCACCATTTCCTGTTCATTAAATAAACCAGGTATGTCCTTGGTAAATGTTTTCTGAAACTGCAGGTTTTCTGAGACCATACAGTTTTCAATCAAAAGCCAGGAAGATTTCTGTGGTGTGTATCACACCAGGTGGATCAAACTGAGTAATGCAGCATTTATTGAAAAGGGCACAGATGTTCTTTCAGTACTGGCTGAGTAAGACAAATATATCAAGGGATGATTTTTTTTGCTTCTCCATTTTTTCCATTCTTTTCTTTTAAAAGAATTGATTCAAATATGATTTGCCTTAAAAGCTCATTTTTGGGAAGGAACAGATTTTACAGTATTTCAGATGCAGATTTAGGGACCTTTTAAGCAGCTGTAAAAGATTTCAGCATGTTGCTTTTAAAGAGCTTATTTACACATACAAATAAGTAAGATTTTTACTATTGGCATTACTGGGAGCAGTGCTCACCCAGTGTTGCATTTTCCCCCTATTCTAGGGGCCTCTCTATGCAAAACCAGCCATTGAGTGGTCTATCTTACTTCTGGTACTGAAAGAAAAATAATGTTTACATTCTGAATGTAGTGTTGCCAGTTTCATACAATAGCAGATACCTCTCTCCTACTTTTTATAAACCTAGTTATTCACAAACCCAAATATTTTATTCACTGTTTGCATTTGGTCTATTTTTGCCCTAGGAAAGAACTATTTTTTTCCTCTAGTGAAACAGAAAAAAAACCACCAAAAGCAAAAAAAAAAAACTTAGACAGCAAAAACCACACACCTCTTTCCCCAAAACCTTTGGCATTTTTATTGATGCCCAAAATGCCTAGGCACAATGATGCCTCACTGGAACTACAATCTGGCTATATCTTGCTTCTGTGAGCTGGGATTTCTACAAGCTGGAGTGCTTCCCTCTGTGGTGTATCACCGTCTCTTCCTGAAAAGAGAGGGTTTATTTTATAAGAATAATAAATTATGTTATACTGGGATAGAAATAGTTCTGCCAGAAAGATGAAGCTACAGAAAAGCATTGGAATATAACTGTAGATCCCACCAAAAAGAAAAAGAAAAAAGATAGCAACATTTGGAAGTTTTACTGAAAGCTTTCTTCTTACAGGGCATTTGAAAATATACATATGCTATTTACAAAGCAAATTGTATTCCTGAGATTGTTTTTTCAAAAATATTTCAGTGGAAGGGGTTTTATTTTTTTCCCTCCCACTTTTATATTGTCATTTGGTTTTAGAGTTCCAGGACTTTGATATCAGGCTTCAGAAAATATTCTGTTCATTTTTCTTCATGAGTGATGATTCTTACTTAAATACTGCACTTCATCCACTGAAAAAATCTCCCCATTTTCACTAGCAAAGTCACACTTAGTTTGCTGTGGAAATTCTGAAGAAATTCAGTATGAATTTTTCAAGATTCAATGACTGACTCTTAAAACATTACAGCCCTTTAAATCTGCAAGGCAGTACAGTTTAATGCCATGGCTATAAAAGCAAAAAACACAACAGATTTTCACTCACTACTCTTGCTTGCCCTCTAGGTACGCTTTAATGCATACACAATGGTGAAATGCAATGGAGGTAAATGCTTAATGAATACTGTCAGGTTATCAATACTTACTGTGCAACAGATGGTTCTCAGGCAAAATAGGAATACTAAAATATTTAAGAAATCGCTATTATTTAAGATAATTTTCAAACATTGCCAGAGAAAATAAGGAACAGTGGAGAACACATTTTTTGAGGCTCATCTCAACCTTGATTTCTTTAAGTTGCCAGAGCAAGGAAGCAGAGAGAATGCATAAACGCATAAAAAGGGATTATCTACCTTCTATAATGTAGAGGGATGCCACTGATCAACCCTGAGAAAAGTAAACTTATGGTTGTGACCACAACTTAAGAAATCTCAACAATTACCCAAAGACTACTACCATTCCTCCATCAACAGACTTAAAAGATCCACATTCGGCAAATCTTCATTCTTGCAAAGATTTTCTTGCTGCTAATGCCTGTTCCTCTTTGGGACAGACCAGAAATGAACATTATGCAAAATTGCATTACCTACTTTGGTTGATAGTGGTTAATTTAGAACCATGGCCAGTTGGATTGTTCTGCTCCTGATGGATATTTACAACACAACACGCTGTTGTGACAACATTCTTTGTTCAATCACAGTATCCAAAGTATTATGATACAAACAAACAACCTGGTGCAACCTCCCCTACACTGGCCAAAGATGTCCTCTTAGTTCATTGTTGACATTCATTTATTGCTAACCCTGACACATTTAGCAAGAATATTTAAACTGCAATACTATCAAATGCAAGTAAAATTCAGGTCAGGTGCTATCGGCATACTATGCAGCCTGAAATCAACACACTAAAAAGGAGTCTCTCTGGGAATCAGCTTCAGCACTGTGAAGAACCTCGATGCAACGGAATTAAGACCTAGAACCATTTTTTTTTCTTTTCTTTCCTTTGCCTTTCTTTTGCTTTGCTGCTTCAGTCAACACGCACACAGTAAAACACCATTGACAACCTTTCAGCGGTGCTGTGTTTCAAAGATCAGGCAGATTTCCATGGCCTTCACTGGAGCAGAGCTGGGGGGAAGGACCAAGCTACAGGGCAGGACATGTCACTGCCTGCAGCAGGCAATTCTCCTGCAAGAATAAAGTTGTATGCTAAGAAGCAACAGGATAACAAAGTAGCAATGGGAACAAAAAAGAGGCAGGAGGGAATAAAATTAAAGCAAACCCATAATAACATAGGAGAGGCTACAACCCAAAAAACAGAGGAGCTGGGGGGAAAAGAAAGCTAGAAAGAAAAGCATGTGTGTTCTTCTAAAATGTAAAAATATCTGAAGAGAAAGACATGAAAAATACCGAATTTTTCTGGGTTCACGAGTTTATTACTATTTTGGAAAAACTATTCCTATTCTATACAACTCAATATTAATCCATGCATAAAATGGGACTTGCCACCTTAACTAAATTAAACAAAAAAGGAATAAAAATATTGCTTAACCGCAGAGTGTTTATGGCAAGGTCTATCATTCAAACAGAAGGAAAAATAAATTAATCGCTTTCATTAAACAGCAAATTTTCACAGGTTGGGAAAAAAACTGAGTCTCATAGTGAGGCCACTATCATGTGCAGAAAGGTTTTAAGGCTCAGGCTGGGATTCAGAAAATACAGGCATGTATCTGGCCTTTGTCACTGATGCTCCACTTGGGTCAGAGTCATTCTCAGTTCTTGGTCTTGGGTCATTCTCAGTTCTTCAACACTGCATTCCTCTCACTGCTTTCCTCATTTGTGTAACTGATCTGTAAGCCCTTTGGGAACTGACATCCTCTTGCCATGAGAGCATGAACTGCTGAGAGCCTTTTAGCTCTCAGCTAAGTGTTAACTGCTGCCTCTTCACAATCCCATAACTCACACAAAAAATACTCTTGACTTTCTGCTCAGCACATTGTGCCGTGGACCTGGTGATGGACTGTAGACTGATGCTGCAGTTCAGCATATGTGTGGTACCATATGCGCTGGTACCACCAACCAGACATATACAAATCGTATTGTGTCACCAGCCTATGCCCTGTTTGCTGTCCAGCTCCATCCAGGGTCTCTCCTCCCAGAATGGTGCTGGGGGTCTTGGCTCTCCCTCACTTCATGTGGTGGGGCAGACCAGCTGAGAGTTAGGGAAGGGGTGCTTGACTGCAGAGGGGTGTGGGACAAGGATTTGCAGTTCCATCTTGTGCTGCAAGCTTTCCCATGACTGAGCTCCCATGCTTGGGGGCCATGGTTACTGGTTAGGACTGGTTGATTTTAAGTAGGGATTAACCAAGAAATGAGGAAAGAAAGATCCTCTCTCCATCCCCAGCCACTTTAATTTTCAAGAATACTTCAGACAACAATTTCCTTAATATTAATACAGTGAAATGCAAGTGTTGTTGCCATTTGCAAAACACAACCTAAATCTCATGATTATTTCTGAACTGAAAGCTTGTTTTTTTTGTTTCACCAAACCCAGTGCTGCTCTGGCTTTTGCTGCACATAATGCTATAAGGGCATTTTTATTAACATATGAACGACATGTACTCAGACGTTTCTTATCTTTGTGCTTTTGATCCTGTAAGGGGGTGAAAGCTGCACTGCACTTAGAAGCATTCTTACAGGAAAAATGAGGAATGCAGTATTTATTTTTTGTTTTCATTGAAAATATTGCTCATTGTTTCTTCCTATGTTGTCATCAGCATAGCAGAGTCAGAACGGGAAAGGGTTCAAAGGAGTGAGAAACTAGCCCATGGAAGGAGCTTATCAACATCAGACACCACAGTCAACTATATACAGTATTTCATCATCCTCCACATTCTAATAAAACCACTATGATTGATACACTGGACCCAGCTCCTAATACGTCTTTGCTGCGAACCACAGACTTGGTGGCTTCAGAGTCACACCAAGAAGCCTGCTTGGGTTGATAAGCAATTATCACTGGGATGAAAGGATAGGAGATAAAGTCTTGGTCTATAAGAGAGAAAGACAGTACCATTCACCTCAGTGTTATCAGTATTTCAAGGTAGTTACCTTTGAGGAGCAAACACAGGGGAAGGAATTTATCTAACCTAATAAGGAGTCTGAATGCAAATTAAATACTTCCACAAAGAAAGGAAACCATTATCGTATTTTCATGAGCTTTAATCACAAAAATCTTCTGGACTTTCTGAAAGGAGAGTCAGGCTCCAGATTTTACAATGGAGCTGAAGCAGCAACGCTGAGCACATGGAATGGAAGGCTAATAAAAAGGATGGATAGAGAAAAAAGAACGTGAAAAATAATCCATGTGCATGAAGAAAAATATTCATACAAAATGAAGTTAGAAAAGAACAGCAAGCTAAAAAGTTTATAGAATTGCATTCAGAGATTTGGATTATACTGAAGCCATGTCAAATAGTACAAATCCTCAACTTGGAAAACTCAGCAAGATTTTAAAGATGAAATTTAAATGTATAGTTAATGTAGGTGAAGTTGCTGCACAGATATTAGTGTATATTCACTTTGTTCTTATGTAAAATATTTTACCTTCCTCTGTTTGTGTGTATCAGTGATTCCTCCACTGAGAGGTCACAGTTTCTCTACATATGATACATGAACACACTGCATCTCAACCCTACAGTCTTTTCAGAATGAAAACACCTAAGCCTAATTATAAACACCAGTCTCTGCCACCCAATAAATGGGACAAAACTCCCATACCAGACAAAACACCAAACAGAAACTGGTTTCCTATAGGTAACTTCAGAGATAGGGAAGTTCTAGAAAGTTGTTCTACTACAATATTGCACTCCTGAGTAAAAACATTAAACAATTACAACTTAGGCACCAACAGTCACTTCTAGCTATCTGGTATGGTAGCTGGATCCAATGCCCTGCTAAAAGGAGTGGTCAAGATGTGCAAAATCCACATCTGCCAGTTTGCATTTACAGCTGTGGTACAGATATGTAGGCCTTTGCTGTAGCCATCTTCCCTGAGAGAGCCCTTTCAGTAAGAGCATTATGCTTAGTTCAGAAAACTGATTATACCTTTTATTGCCATTAATGATTTCGTATAATCTAGCTAAATGCTTTTTCTTGAGATGTACTTCCAGAAAATCTGCAGCTCAGGCAGCATTTTCTTATAAGCAAAGTCAGCAGAACTGAACAACCGCAGGCATGTGTAAGAACATACGAGCAAGGTAAGCCAGCATCCCAGCATCCAATCTCACCATGGCTGTCACATATTATAAGTTTAGCTTTACTGGTGTGCCATTTTTAATACACATCTGTTTCTGTGTCACTTTTGTCGTTGCAGCAGTTTATTTGGTTTTGCACTACTGAGAAGCATAGATATAAGTCTAGAGAAGGTGTTATATATGCTATATAAAGGAACACCCAATTTATCAGCTGGAAGCTCTCATCTATTTAATAATTCTCCAAATGTTTGTTTTGAGTTTTGCAAAATTCAGAATTTTCAGTTTGGTTAAGTGTCTTGAGTCTAATTTTAGGTGACCACAAGACCAATCCTTTGGGCTAGCAGAATCTTTCCCATGTCATCTCCAGATTAGGGAAGATCACGCAGCTGTAATTACCTAGTAGGTAACTGACACACTATGAAGATCATTTTTTCTGTGAATCTTTACTTCTGCAATGCACTTAAGCCCTAAAAATGAAAAATAAGGAATGTGTTTCGCTGCAGTGTTTCAAATCACACATCCAGAGACCCAGTCAACTTGGGAATCAAGGCCACCTTGCTCACCCTGCTAGCATCCACATACAGAGCTGAGACAATAGTGCCAAACTCAAACAGAAGATCTTCCCAGAAGATGTGAGAAGGAGTTATCTCTAGTCATAGTTCCCTGCTATGCAGATGTCTCTTACCGGGTTCAATGCACAATGCTGCTTGCTCAGACTTGTTGTTATAATCTTATTTACCTTCTATCAATTTTTACTAGTCCTGACAAAAGCTTACTGTATTAACACTTTAATGCTTTCTTCCCATCCTTTCTTTTACACACTTACATGCCCTTTGTGCTACTCTGCAAATAAGACATGCTGCTGGTATTCTGCTCAGAGCCCAGGCTCCAGATGCCAGGCTGCAAATATTTGCATACACTGATTATGGATACAAAGGAATGTATCCCCTGCTCATATGAAATGACGGAAATCCATTGCACCCTACAGATCCGTGCTGTTTTTACTAGCTAGCAAATCTGTTCCTCTGTCATTTACTATCACAACAAAACACATTAAACCAGTATGTTCTATTTTCTAAAAGAAAGAATTTACCTTGCAGGGATTCAAAAGTCCAAAGAAAACATCATCCTATTATCATGTTTTAACTTCACACTGTAAAGTCTCATTCAATTTACAACTGGTATCTTAGCGTCTTTGTAACCAATATATTCATGTCAGCAATCAGATCCATGAATATTTTTGTGTTTAATAGGTATAATTTCCATGAATCACTAATGGAATCAGTAGGAGGACATAATATGTATGCAAAAAAAAATGAGATGGTGCCCTTCAGAATCCTGGAGGGATTTCATCAGCACAAAACAGCCTGTTTCTTTATTCTACAAAGCCAGGGGTTTTCTCCCAATCAGTTATTTCACAGCAATCTGTAATGCAGCTCTGGGAGGCCACATTGTTGGTTTTTTTTGTCTTTTTCTTTTTTTTTTGCTTCCTATGTTTTGTGAGCAATATTAAAAAAAAATAATAAACCAACTGTTTCAGTAAAGCTGAAACTTAGATGTCTGGAAATAAATCTGTTTCTTAGCCTGAGAAACATTAAGCAGTTTGACTAATACAGCCATTTTCACCCCAATTTAATGCAAGGTGATTTGCTGAAAGTGCTCAGGTCCTACATTGGCTCTAGAAGGCTGAATAATTTGAAGGTAAATTAGTTCATTAATGCTTTCAGAACTTGCCAGTGCATCACAAATAGAAAGGGGCAGGAATCATTCAGTCACTGTAGAGCTTTGGTTCAGTCATATACTGTAAGCAAGATTCAGTACTTTGAATTTACTTGAGATCCTCATTGACTTTAATTCACTTTGAACCAAGGACTACACCAAGCCTCTTCACATCCAGGTTTGTAGACCACATTCTGCCTGTGAGGCATAACCATATACACTTAAAAAGGGAGTGATTTGTTGTAGCTAAGAACCCTACCTAGTCATAATTGCAGGTAATGGGAAACTTTTTCTTTTCCCTTAATGCTCACAAGGCAAAAATCAGCAGCAAATGCTTGCTTTTAATTATCCATACATATCTGTTCTCTTTCCTGCCACCCATCAAAACTCCCCCCTAATAGCTGGCACTTCCAAAGAACAGCTATGGATGTTATTTGCAAATACGCAGCAATTCATTTGAGGAAGGAAAGCGGCTAAGAATACTGATTTATCCTGGCTGGCAGCACCTCCATTACGGGAAGGACATGTATCAGTCTGTAAGAGTTCCCTGTGATGCTTGGCACATACAGAAAAAGACAAGATTTTATCATTGTCATTCTTATTAAAAGGGAAACACTACAAATTCACTGACCAGCTGCAATGTGGTGCATACAGTGGATCAGCACATCCAACACAAATAGCTTTCATGTCAACTGTGGCTATATCTTGCATCCAGCATCTGAACTAGAGCTGGATCACGAGAAAATCTTACTGCTGGCTTCTCAGACTGTATATTTTGCAGCAACTTCAAGAAAACAATATATGGAAGCAAGGAAGAAAGTGTTTTTCCCATAGTGTTGAGTCAAGCTTTGTACATTTTGAGGCATCTTTCTTGCTGCATTACAATGAGCTCCATGTCATGTCCATCTCTACTACGGCACAGCTAATGATTGGCTTCCCTTCCCTGGTACTTGATACAATGCCTAGGCTCACATGCCATCTGAGGCAAACACATGCTCTTCACAAGTGTAATTTCTTGCATCATGAGCTTCCTTGTGCTACGCATACAGATATCAGCCAAAAAAACTTTTCAGATTTACTCCTTTTGGAGTGCAAAAGGTGGGTAGTAGTTACTATTCTTCAGTTAGGTAGGTAATTTAAAGACAGCTTCCTGGACCTTGTCTACTCTGTTTCCTTGAGTATACCAAGCGCCAGGGAACCATGGGCATTTTCTTTATAAATGATATAGGCAAGGCAAATCTAAAGCCACCTTTTGGTGCAACAGGAAAGGAAAAACATTACCTACATGAAACTTAATACAGCATAGACTGATAAGCATCCACTGACTGCACAGCACACACAAAGACTAAGAAATCAACTGGAGGAAAAGACAAATCAAGAAATGTGATTAACTCAAGGAAGTGATTTATTTAAAAAAATGAGTCCTCAGCAATGGTAAAATAAGCATTCAGAATGCCCCTAACTTGTTCTTTGAAAAGAAAGAAGCCCTTTGCCACCAACGTTAATACTTCAAATTATATCATAACCACCTCAGACATAGGTATTTCACTTTCAATAAGGCCAATACGAATCATGCTTGTTGTGACATCTCAAGCAGCTGTGTTATTGTGGTGGGCTGACCCTGGCTGGACACCAGGTGCCCACCAAAGCCGCTCTATCACTCCCCTCCTCAGCTGGGCAGGGGAGAGAAAATATAACGAAAGGCTAGTGGGGTTACAATAAGGACAGGGAGATCACTCACCAACTACTGTTACGGGTGAAACAGACTCGACTTGGGGAAAATTATTTGAATTTATTACCAATCAAATCAGAGTAGGATAATGAGAAAATAAAACCCAAATCTTAAAACACTTTCCTCCCACCCCTCCCTTCTTCCCAGGCTCAACTTCACTCCACATTTTCTTTACCTCCTCCCCCTGAGCGGTGCAGGAGGATGGGGAATGGGGGCTGAGCTCAGTTCATCACACGTTGCCTCTGCTGGTTCTTTCTCCCCAGGGGGGAGGACTCCTCACACTCTGCCCCTGCCCCAGCGAGGGCTCCCCTGTGGGCGCAGCCCCTCAGGCCCAGCTGGCTCCAACTGCTCTGCGGGGTCACAGGCCCAGCCCCAGCCTGGGCTCCTCTCTCCAGGGGGCCACAGGCCCTACCAGGAGCCTGCTCCATGTCAGGCTTCCCACAGGGTCACAGTCTCCTTTGGAGTACCTACCTGCCCCGGCATGGCTGTGGACCTCCATGGGCTGAGGGGCACAGCCTGTCTCACCATGGGCTTCATCATGGGCTGCAGGGGAATCTCTGCTCCGGCACCTGGAGCCCCCCTGACCCTCCTGCAGCACTGACCTGGGGGGCTGCAGGGCTGCTGCTTTCACGTATTTTCACTCTTCTCTTCAGCTGCAATTTGTTGTGCAGGTTTTTTTCTCCCTTCCTAAATACGTTATCCCAGAGGCACTACTGCTGTTGCTGATGGGCTTGGCCTTGGCCAGCGGTGGATACATCTTTGAGCTGGCTGCCGTTGGCTCTGTCGGACATGGGGGCAACTTCCAGCAGCTTCTCACAGAAGCCACCCCTGTAGCCCCCCAGCTACCAAAACCTTGCCACACAAACCCCATACAACCGTGTAAACAGAAAGCTTATGTATCTCATAATTGTGTTACAAGCCAGAAGATGAGATGAATTAGTAGGTGGAATTCCACAGCAGGCTCAGCTCAGTAGCCATTTACAGGCATATCTGCATTGCAGCAAAACAACAGTGATTAGGACCTTTTTCACTGATATCCCTGCTACTCTCGCATAAGTTTTTCTTTTTGTGACAGCAGCACAGAAGAAAAACAGGAAGTCTGAAGTAAATTGCAATTGCATTATCATGTTAAAGCTCATTTCACCATAGCTTTCTGAACATGATCTTCTGTTTTCCAAGACCCACTAAAGCAATAAAGCTGAATAGGATTCCTACAAGCTCTCTAGGCCAATTCATCACTGAAACCTGCGGAGTTATGCCAAAAATTAATCTGGTGCCTGAATTTAGTCATAAATGAAAGATTTATTCAAGTTATTAAATAATGTATTGTAAACACACCGCTTTGAAAAGCAAATCACTTACAAGAAATCTATTAAGAGATTCAGATTGCAAGGTTACCTGACAACTTCATACAAATATGTGTTCCTGATTTGCAGGTATTATAAAGAAGACTCATTAAATTAGGTATTCAGTTCAAGTATAGGTATCAGACTGCATTTAATGAATAAGATGGGAATAAAAGGGGTGAAATTGGGGCACCTATAAGACAGCAATTCTGCACAAACAGAATTTTAAAACATGAGAGGTGAGTAGAGGAGGAGACAGGACACAACGTGTGATTCATATTAGAGGATTTGTTTGTCCTTGTTATAAAGAAAATAAATTTACATTACATGAATGCAAATTATTACTTTATGGAAATAACAAAGGAGCAGAAGTATGAGCTTCTGTTAACACCTGCACACAGCTAAAAGGCTTATGACTGTCTGGCCCCAGTGCCTGGAAGACTGCTGTGGTGGGTTTACCCTGGCTGAGCACCAGGTACCCACCAAAGCTGCTCTGTCACTGCCCTCCTCAACAGGATGGGAGGAGAAAAATATGACAAAAGGCTTGTGGGTCAAGATAAGGACAGGGAGATCACACAGCAACTACCGTCTTGGGCAAAACAGACTTGACTTGGGGAAAATCAATGTAATTTATTACCAATCAAATCAGAGTAGGATAATGAGAAAATAAAACCCAAATCTTAAAACACTTCCTCCTTCTTCTCAGGATTAATTTTACTCTTGATTTTCTCTACCTCCTCCTCCATGAGCGATGTGCGGGGATAGGGAATGGGGGGGCTATGGTCAGGTCATCCGAAGTTCTCCCTGCTGCTCCTTCCTCCTCAGGGACAGGGCTCCTCACATTCTTCCCCTGCTCCAGCACAGGGTCCCTCTATGGGACACAGACCTTCATGAGCTTCTTCAGTGTGGGTGCTTTGTGGGGTCACCAGTCCTGTTGCAGCCTGGGCTTCTCTCCCTATGGGGCCACAGGTCCTGCCAGGAGCCTGCTCCATTTTGAGCTTCCCATGGGGTCACAGCCTCCTTGGAGCATCCACCTGCTCTGGTGTGGGGTGCAGCATGGGCTGCAGGTGGATATCTGCTCCACCATGAACCTCCACAGGCTGAGGGGCACAGCCTGCCTCGCCATGGGCTTCACTACTGGCTGCCGGGGAATCTCTGCTGTGGCACCTGGAGCCCCCCCAGCCCTTCCTTCTGCACTGACCTGGGGGGCTGCAGGGCTGCTGCTCTCACGTATTTTCACTGTTCTCTTCAGCTGCAATTTATGGTGCAGGTTTTTTTCTCCCTTCCTAAATACGTTATCCTAGAGGTGCTACCACCACCACTGGTGGGCTCGGCCTCGGCCAGCAGTGGGTCTGTCCTGGCATTGGCTCTGTTGGACATGGGGGCAGCTTCTAGCAGCTTCTCGCAGAAGCCACACCTGCAGCCCCTGGTACCAAAACCTTGCCATGCAAACCCAACAGAGCCAGTTTTCGAGAAAAGAATATATAAAACAAAAACTGTGACAAGAAATTTCTAGGTCTTCAAATTTTACTCAATAGTGGAAAAGAGCAGACGTTAAAAGATAAGTCTTCAGATGGTCTGTTTTGTTCTACTAATTTTATCTTGCAGATCTGGGAAGAAACATTGCTGATTTCTAACAGGGGTTTTTTTTTGCAATGTGAGCTTTTTAGAATCATATATGCAAACTGGAACAGCATAGAGGATGCAGACAGAATGGAATACAAGGAAGAAAAGGGAATAAATGGCAAAATGAAGAGTACATGACTGGTTAACATAAATTTGACAAAATTAGAATAACCTATAATTTCCATTCAAACACATGTAGAACTGAACCTCCCAAACTGAAATATTTCTAGCAGCATTTAGTCACTTGATTTTTTAAAATTGTATGTTTACAAAAATATCTTGTAAATCTTATTTGCCAGACTCCTGCTGCAAGAATTTATTACTTGCAAAGTGGTTGGCTGCAGGTAGTTGGTTCTCTGAGCACCACCGAGTAAGATGGAATGAAGACAGGGATTCTGGACTAGGTCACAGGAAGAAAACCTTTGTTCTGAGTGAAAATAAATACATTATGACGTGTAATTGGGTCTGTCTGTGACAGATCCTGAAACACCATATACAGTACGTGTAAAAGAGTAATGCTAAAAGGGATTTCTTCCCTTCTAACAAGTAGATCTTGAGATACAGTTAGGAAACTTGCAAAAGCTACAGAAGAAAGCAGAAAATACTAGTAGATAAAGCTGGAACTACCCTTGTGAAGGTCTTGTATTACTTTTTTTTTTTTCCTATTTTCTATTCTTAGTCATTTGATTACTGATTTAGTGAGGTGCCAGTGGGTGCATACACATTTGGAGGAAGAACTTTGTTATGAGGAATGCAAAGTACAAAATTTACTCTTCGACATCGCACCCAACCCCTAACCAATTCCCACCCCCTGGAATTTATCCAGCAAAATGTGACTTTTCATATAGCTTTTCTGGAGAGTATATGTTGTTAGAAGGGTATGTGGGTTACCATCTTGGCTCAAATTCTTTAATCTTTCCTTTTCCCTTCTGCTGCTGCAACGTTTTGGGATACTTGCAGCAGGAGGAGGTGAGAAGTAGTAAAAATCAAGTGAGAGGATCATTTTTTGAATCCTCAGTGATCCTTTTAAGGTAGTGTTGCATCAGACTTATTGTCCCAGCTGTAGTTAAAATAATTACAGAGCAATTACAGTCTACAGAGGAAGAATGGTGCGATCTACTCAAAATGAATAAGACAGAGAAAGTACTATTCCTTGGGACTAGAGAAAGCCACCTTATATGCATGTTACCATCCTACAAACACAACAAGAGATCTAGCATGTATGGCAGCTAAAAACACCAGGCAGCACTAAATATTTCCCACACACACAGAGACAGAAAGTTCCTGCCTTAAAGGTCTGTCCTCAAAAACTGAAAGGCTGGTGCAGAGAATCTATGATACAGCTAAGAAATATCTTTTTCTTTTCCATCTTACCATTTTATACTACTTAAATACACAAAGTAGGCAGAATAATAAGATTTTCAAAGATATTTAAAAAACCTTGTGATTTCTGGACTTATATTTGCAAGGATTGGTTCTGCACTTAGGACATGATCTCACATTGTCCATAAAGGAAAAAGTGAAACAGGGAGGGTTGTCTGAATTTCAGGAAGTCTTCAGTTCCTAAGTGCTGAATGTTCCTTTGAAAATGGGATTAGAGTTCATAAGCTATTTGATATACATGCACACTGCTAACTACAATACAGTACTGAGATACTTGATCTGGCTCTTGTACGGATAGAAGCACAGTTAAAACTAAAGGCAGACCTCTCAATGCTGTATTGCAGCTCTTAGTGCAAATTTACCTTAGTCAGACAATGATTATCATTGATTTTCAGAGCTCATTATTCAATGCAGCTGACAATCTGCATCACTATATATGCAAACTGATGTCTTGTTATTCAGCTTGAAAATCATGGTTGCCCACCCACTTTGCATAAAGGAAGATTCTTATGGAATATATGCATGGACTCAGTGACATTTTACAGCAGTTTTGCTTTCTAATTAGCATTTAGTTGAATTTCTAAATATAGTAATCACACCATTAAAACGTATGAATTTCCCTGTCTGTAGAAATGGTAAAGAAATAAACCTTGTGAAGTCAAGGTAATGCTACTATTGTGCATTATATGCACAAAATCAAGCCTTTCATCCTGTCTCTTCCCTCCTGCTCTCCTGAAGATTTTTTGATCAGTTATACCTTGGATCATGATTTCTAACCTCTTCAATACAAATTGGCATTGCATTCCTTTGTGGCTGCATTTTAACACACGTCCTGGACATCCTGCAGACCAGAAGCAGAACACAACAAGGAGTAACACATAGGGCTGTAGGTGTCTAAGTGACTTGGTGTCTAAAATTACTGTGGTGCATTCTCAGCTTTCTTCTTTGTTCCTTTTAGAAATGGATCATGCAGACACCCCAATAATTAAATCATTTACTTACTGGGGGTTACAGCAATTGGTAATGATCAGGACATTGCACAATCAGCAGGCTGCACTCATTTGTTCTGCTGCTTAACATCACCACTGTGAGAACATCATTGTTTATTATAGCTCACAGGCAGTAATCATTTCACATAACACGAGGATTTTTTTCACTCAATTGCTTTCATGCTTTAGGCTGATGAGAATAATCATCATGCAACAATTACTTGCACCTCTACAGATGATGCTCAGCAATTCAGGTCACTGAATATACTGTATATATATTTTTGTGGGGGTACATATTTTCCTTTTGCACCTTTTAAGGGATAAAAATAATATTCTGGACGGTTGTTTTCTTTTCCCCTGTGCTAAGAACCCTTACTAAAATCAAAAGACTGTGTCCAGTAGCAGGACACCTTTCAGTTATCATGTGAAAGAATTCAGAAGCTAAAGATGTAGATGAAGAATTAGGTAAACAACTGTGACCTGCCAACATGGACACAAATTAAATAGCTAAATCCACTGGGCACTGACTTGGTTTGAGGGTTTACTTATGAATAATTCAAGCTGTACCCATTTTAACTATTGGCAGCTGAGTATACTCCAGCAATCTTTTCAGCCAACAGGTATAATAATGACTATATTCTTCAATGCACCTTTTGATCTGTTAGTAGTACTGACCATAAATACAGATCTTTCACCCCAAAAGGTTTGCACCTGATGTCCAATTCAGCATTAAAAATAATGCTATATGAGCTTGTAATTAATACTGTGAGTGATTTTTTGCTCAAGCAAAGGACGCAAAGCAAGCATAAGGTTGAAAAGTACTTAACTGAAGTAATGATGATTTGATAGTAAGGGGGTCAAATGCAGGACTTCAGCATAAATTATCATAAAGAGGGAAATTTACACAGAAACACTTCTGTCCGCAACAGGATTTTGGGCTGGTTTCTCTGTACAAATCCATTGAGTCAATTCACTCTAAGAATTCCAAATTATAAGATAGGTCAGAATCATGAAGGCAGATGTCTGGGAGAAGACAGCAAACAATGTCACAGAGTATTCAAATATGCTTCATAGTTTTGAGTATATTTTGGGGGGGTTTGTTCCTTTTCCTACTTTCCTTCTTATGGATGCAAAGAAAGAAGAGGGGTTATCTGTAGGTTTTGGCAAAGCACATATGATTGCAAGGCACAGAGATTCAGGAATCAGCATTTCTAGGCAACAGGATACCATGGAAGGTGATACAGAAATGACATTACAAATTTATTAAGTCAAAATAACTTTGTTGCTAACCAGGAGCAGACGAAAGAACATGAAATGAAACTGTAAGCACAGGTGTAAATTAGACAATATATGGGCTTGAAAGTATGATCAAGAACTCCAAAATGAAAAAGTGAATGAGTTTAATGTGGGAACTACTCTCGATGGTGGCAATATTTTGAACATACTGGAGAATAACATGTGAGAAATTCAGCAGAAGACTGTTGTGCTAGTAGTCACTTTGTGGTGAGACAAAAGCCCTTTAGACAGGGCAGAAGAATAAGGAAATTACGGTATTTAAGGGAAGGGAAAAGGAAGTAGGGCCCAGGTTGGCTTGAGTGTATGGGAACAGCTGAGGACAGAAATGACAGAGACAGGTATCAAATCAGGTCTTTTCTGTAGTTATCGTATTAAAATATTGATGACCACGATAACTTGCTTAGTACGAAGGAAGACACAGCAACAAGAAATTACAATGAATTCTTGTTCGCACAACATAAATTATTTGCTTAAGCTGCGGCAAGGCACTGCATATCAAAAACTTGTTTTTATAAGGCTGGATATATGAGCAATCTCTTTGTACAACTGTGAACATATGGGTATTTTGTATATAAAATCCTTTTGCATATACTGACACAGTTACCCAGTAGCCCATTGCTGCTCAAGCTGGTCTGTGTTTCTGATACTTGCTGACCTTCTGCTGCTGCAGCTGTCATGGCTAGGGCCTGTGCAAGTTCCTGTACCAGTTAATTATAAATGAAAGACACTGTGAAGTGTGGAACACCTGTTTTTTTGCAACTCCTGCTTCGTGTCTAGGCCCACTTTTTCCTAAGTCTTCTGAAAGCAGAATAGGTCAAGTCAAATCTTTCTAGTTTTATTACCTGGTCAGAGAGGAGAAATTCTCTCTTGTCCAGAGAACAA
Organism: Ibycter americanus; assembly: GCA_035590275.1. Lineage (NCBI taxonomy): Eukaryota > Metazoa > Chordata > Aves > Falconiformes > Falconidae > Ibycter > Ibycter americanus. The sequence continues at coordinate 71,180,004 of JAVJGI010000057.1, read as the reverse complement.
CATTTGAAACTCCAAACACTGCTCAGAGCAGACAGTATTTGTTAGGGACTGGGGCAAAGTGTGAGTAAGAGAAAGACAGAGAAATCTGTAACCACAGGAAGGATACAAAGAGAAAACCCAGCAACCCTATTAAGCCTGAAGAGTGGTGGACTTGTGATCTACATAAGCATGAAATTATACTTCTCTCAGTGAGTCTGACCCTGACATTGACTGCATTCATGGAACCTGTTGATTGATGACATCATATTTATTCATATTTCAGGTAGCTCAGTCATTCTGTAGAGCCAATCAGGTTTTTTATCTCCTTTTCTGCCACACCTGGTTACGCTTATTGAGTGAGAGAAGTAAATTCAGTCTTCCACAATGCTAGACTATTACTGTTCCATGAGAAAGCTAATCATCCATCACAGAAAATCCATAAAAAGATGGTATTAGGGGTTCTATTCTTAAACCATTTTGCAAAGCCATATCTTACTCTAAACTACTCACCCCCAGCAGCCTCCTGCTCTTACAAAGGTGGTCAATCACAGAGATGGCATGGAGAAGCTACTAAAGCTGTCTAGGTGACCAAGGGCCAGAAAGCAGCAGGATACTGCTTCTGAGCAGAGCAAAAGTTGAATTTAACAGGTAACTTTAGAAAGAAGAAAGCACAGATGTGCTGTAAAGACTGAAAAATATTTGAACTGTGGTTTCACTAAAACACACAAGTGGCATAAGTGTCCAGTCAACATCTTACTCAGATACAGAAAAAAAACAACCACCAACCCTGAAGGAAACCCTTCTGAAAACATTACACTGTGGAGAAGCCTGGTTGAAGGCTTCAACAGTACAGAGATCCCAACCTGTGCTCCATTAAATGACACACAGTGGTTCCTCCCTCTTCTTTACAGCTTCTCAGCTGAAGATAGTGAAAACTCGAGTGCCAGGACTGAAGGAATGCTGAGAAGTAATGAAATAGTCTAGCAATACTGAACTATAGTGATAACTTAATTATGGAAATAATTATATTACCATAATTTAATAATGGAAAGCGATATGTAGAATGTAAGAAAGCCAACATGGAAATGACAGCACTGGTTTCTTTTTTAAACCAATGACAAGTACTCATACTTCAGTGTTTACCATTTTCATTGAAAACAAAAAACCCCAAATTCTCAAAAGAAAAACCTTTAGCTCTTCTAAGAGTAGAACTTGAAATGATATTGTAAGGAATTGGTGTCTTTTGATGAGTGACAAGAAAACCCAAAATGAGAGCACTTCTGAAAACAGTCAATTGATACTATTAATCTGTGACGTTTCTAGAACATAATTATGTCGGTATAAATTTGTGATAACTTATGTATTATGATGCAGATAACTTGTTAAAAAACCATCACGCCTCAAAATAGGAAGCTTAATGTTACCATACTAAGTCATACATTGGAACAACAGTGAGGGTCAACCTCTGCCTTCATTGATCAGTGTACAGGAAATCCCTTCATATCTGAAGCCTTTGAATTTCTATATGGATCTTTTTTAGCCAATTACTTGAATGCAAAGCCTTTGTTAACTACTTTTAAAAGTATCAAATAGAGTTTAAATTTTAAAGAAGTTAGGGACCATTATGACCTTTTGATCAGACTTTTGTTCTAGCCTCCAAATTCCAGCGAAAAAAATTTCTTAACAGGTTTCTGATCCCAAGAGTGGAACTGAGGCTTTGCCTGTACCTATCCTGCACTAGCTTAGCTGACATAGCTCAGAGCATAGTCATCATTGGAGCTGGGCAGGGAATTAGCAGCAGAACATTTACTGAATTAGCTGAACTTCTTTTCAGGTTCAGTTTCTCTCAGACAATTTTAAAATCTAGGTTATCCTCAGATTCTCATACAGGTAGTTTTAAAATCCTGTCAAGTTTTAGTTTCACTGCATATTAAATAATTAATTTTACTTACAGTTTGAAAATGAGCAGGTAATGCATAGTTTTTGGGAGGTTGTGCCCAGTGTTTTGAGCATGGACCCTTCCATTAAAATTCTTGCTGCTCCATCATCATTTATGTTTTATACTCTTCAGTGTACACATCCTCCTTTCCAAAACCTAACACAAATGGTGGGTGAAACATATTTCTTTTATATTCACTTTATGGGTCTTAGAACTGACACCAAGGTAAGATAAATGCTTCTTTCAAGGTCCTGAAGGAAGCCTGCCTTTGAGCCAAGAAATGCATTTTTTTTAAGTTTCAGCACAGTACGCTAATCACCAAGAATTCTTTTTTATCATTAGCCAAGTGGTGTTCTGCTCTTACAATTACTACTGCTTTGGTTTTCTGGAAAAATGGCATGTTAAACAGCCCAAATCTCTTAAAAATGTTGCCATCTGTAAGCCTAGAACTCTTTTTTTGCTTGGCTCCAATTGAAAAAAAAAAAAAAAAAACCACCACAAAGGGTCAGTGAACTGTGATCAGTGAATTTGTCTTGAGTCACTTTGTATTTCTCTCCTGATTTGCTCTTCAGAGAGATTCATGAAGCTGGACTGAAGGAGCTTTATGTGAGCTGGTGGGACTTTTTTAACATGGGCTTTGAACTGGTGAATTTTATTTCAAAAATGAAAGTGTTTCTTAAAATTTGATCCAAGAAATACTCTAAAAGGACATAGACTCAATTAGTCATAAGGCAAGTGTTTTCTTAGCTCCTAAGTGAGCCAACTGGGAAAATGTAAAGTGCTGTTCCCTTTATTTATGTATTTATTTATTCATTTACTTGAGCAGTACTTGCAAAGGTTTTAAGCCACTTTAGCTCAGTTTTGAGACTTACGATGTTCATTCATGAAAAGACTGCAATACAGATGGAATCAGGACTTCTGACCAGTCTTGCAGAAAACACATACCTGTTTTTCATTGATTGCAGAGCATAGTCATTTCCTGTTGGTCAGTGTATACTACAGCAATGTTTTGTAGTCAGTTGTTCAGAGCATACACAATAATGCGTTTATGCATTATAGCATACAGCTAAAAAAATCCCAACAGTTTTTTACTGACTATTGGTTACATCTATTCACCAATGTTTTTTATAATTATGGAAAATAATTCAAATCCTTTGTCAACTTGGTGAAAAAGTATTTGTATTTCTACTTTAACACACTTTGTATGTTCTGAACTGCAAAACTAGGATTTCGCTCAAACACCTTAGAATTATCTACCTGTGAACTGAAATTGCAAAAAGACATGGTTATTTTTAAAACATACCATAACATTTGCTGTTTGTGATATTTCCTGCAAATTCGCCTTAGTCTCTCAACAGAGAGGCAAGCACCACCAAATACCATCTCAGGCAGAGGAAAGCAGTCTGCACTGTTTCCATCCAGCAATGCAACAGTACTGTTAACAGAGTGGATTCAGATTTGATCAGATTTTGAGTTTTATTTAGCTGATTAAAATAATTCACTCACTCTTTTGAGGTGATAGGGACACCCAAAAAAGCATCTAGCAGTAAACAAGGACAAACTACCCACAGAGGAACTGAGAGCTAGTCTGACATTAACTACTCTGCTGCAGTTTATCAGGTCAAGGTTTTGAAGGGCTTCATCAGCTACCTCCTGTCAAATGTCAAAACCAAACCATTGATTGTAGTAAGAAATTCATGCTGTACTGATATTTTAAATACCTCCTGAACCTACTACTTTTCCTACTGCAACTTCTAGGCTTTTACTCAGCTGTTGTTTGTAAAAAGACAAAGGGAAATATGTCCCTTGTCTTAGTCATAATTTATTACTTGTAAGAATAGAATTTGTTTAAAAAAGCTTCAAGGTGTTTGGGGTTTCTTGTTTTTTTGGGTTGGGTTTGGTGGTTTTTTTGGTTGTTAACAGGCACAGAATATTATGTACTGGGTGTCGTGAGAAGTTTTTAAGATTAATTTTTTCTCTTCAACTTTAACATTTTTAAAATATTCTAAGCTAACTCATACCTCCTTGAAACTTCACTATACTGCTTTCTCAATTAGGGTTTTTTTTTATTATCAAGTCAGACAGATTCTTTAAAAGTTAGCTGAATTTCTCTAAATCCCTAGTGTTGGATAGTTTGTACCTTCAATAACTATATTGAGTTCTTTTGTATAGAAAATGGGATGTAGTGGTCTGTTGTTGTAGACCAGAAACAGTACAGATAGAAAAGCCTTCCTAGAGAAAAATTGCCTTCTTACTGCTTAAAGCATTTTTATAATTCAATTGTCTGACAAGATTTATAATGCAGTCAAGGATTTCTCTTTTTTTCAGACAGTACTTGATACATTAAATAAAACAATCTAAAGTTTCTCCCTTGGGGAAAAAAAACAAAACTCAAACCATCACCAAAACACATCATGTTATCATGTGATGGACATTTTTAATTTTTATAGAAAGGTTTTAGACAACTGCTTCAGTAAGATTCACATCCTACTCAGAGCAAAATTGAGAAAAATGAGATTCTCATAGTCCTGTGGAAACATGCTTCCTTATGTTCTCCTCTTCCCATAAATTCCTGAGAGAAATAAAGCCCAGCAGTCTTCTGTAATGACTCTGTAATGATATATATATGCAAATCATGCTTATTTTCAGAGGATAGTGCTTCATTAAGTAGTATAGCTTAATTTTCACGAAGGCCAATACCAAACAAGACTCTAACTCATTTGGTGGTTATTTCTGCGCTTTTACAAATTTCTTCTTTTTGTGTTAGTCTGAAAAGTATGGAAGAACTTCAGATGAACTCTGATATCTGGCCTGAATATATATTTGGAAAATCCACTTTCCTTTTCATGTTTGAAAGTGAGGATATATGCAATTATATATATGCATATATATACATATATACATTACCTGCAGAAACGAAGGAGAATCACAACCGCAATTGGCCTACAGCAACCCAGGCATGCCACTGTCATTCCATGCATCTCTTTGCTAAAAGCTAGATGCTTCCAGGTTTTGGGTTGGAGCCAGAGGTCCCACAAGCAAGCTGCTAAAGTGCTCAAAAAGGCAGAAGGTAGAAAAAGCTAGCAGATAACAACTTGTAGTTGAAAAAAAAATCTCAAGAAACTTGTCAAGGTATTTCTTAAGTAATTTCCCAATATTTTGCTTTTTGATACTATGTGAAACATTGAAGTGGTTATCTGGAAATTGCCTAGCAGCTGCAAAAAGGCGAAGGATGCATACATGGAAGACGTTTGTGGGCTTTTATGAATGTTCATGGGTAAGACTTCATAACATTTTAGGGGATAACAAGAACTGCTTGTAATTTTTCAACCATAAAAAGTTTTGTTAAAGTACCTTTCTGTACAGTACAAGGCACTTATTTCCCTTTCTATTACAATGCATTCCAACTAATCACCTGCTTTAGCAAACACTAGTTTTATAGGGTTTGTATACATACTGAACTCGCACATATATGTTAG
>JAVJGI010000057.1:71157666-71168035 GCA_035590275.1 Ibycter americanus | reverse complement strand
AGATAAAATTTTGGGATTAAAATGTCATTTACACTTTGGCAATCATACAAGGGAGGAGGGGGGTTCCATCAGCACAGCAAAGGATGGTACTTGATCCAGACTCCCTCTTCTCAAAAAACAGTCTTTTTGCAGTTGTGTTTTTTGAGAAACATGAACACCTGCTATGGCTTTCAATAGGATGCATATTTTCCAGCAGCTGAAACTCAGATCTTTTCAGAGGATCACAGCTGACATCTTTCCTGACCTAGGCAGATACCAAAGACTGGTGGAAAATTTTGTAGGGAGGCAGGTAGGCCTGTCTAGGGGACTGAGCAGTGATAGTACAAAATAGGAAGATTATGCCTAGTCCTTTCCCAGTATTACAGTCTTCCCAGAAGAGGTTAACCAAAATCATAGAAAGAGATCAAAAGACACAAGTAGCCATGAAAATAGGAAAATGGGAGAGTCCCCTCTCTCCAAGCTTGCTTCTCCATTTATCTGTCAGGTGGGTGGGGAGTTCAGTGACACCTGGGCCAAAATGGGACCCCACCACCATACTTCAGACTTCTCAAGCTCAGCTGGTGGCCGGCTCCTCCAGTTTTCTATAGCATGGACAACATATTTCCTGAATTGCTCCAAAATCCCAATAAATGAAGAGAGACTCTGGGACACGATCTGAAATTTTTGCAGGCCCATGTACATTTCAGTTGTGTCCATGCACATTTCAGTTGTAAAATGCAAAAAAAACTTGAAAAAAAAAAGGTGTGAGGGAAAAGAAAAAAATTATTCATTATTTTTTACAAGCTGTAAAAGAGCAGAGCACTTTGAATGATAATAAGTGCACTTTGGAAGTGCAGGGAAGAATTACATGAGCAGAGCCTTGCCTTTTGAGACTATGAGCAGGGCTAATAAAGGGCAGGTTTATTTGTCAGGAAACAGCAGCAAATCAATTGTATGAGATCACTCAAACTGCTGCTCCCCTGCTACGCTACGCTACCAGGCAGGTGGCAGTTCATGAGCTAAGCCCCACTTGCTGACACAATTTGTAAGGTTCATTTCCCCAAGCCTGGGAATCCCTGTCCCCAAATGCACACCCAGGATGCAGCTTCTGCTTCCCTCCTCATGAGAGACTTCTCACACAACAGACCCAATTTGAATCACTGTGGGAGAGGACACAGCTTGAGCAACCTTTTGGTTTTCATAAAAGGCTTCAAGGGTATCATTGGCTGTCATTCCTCCCATTGTCTCTTTCCAAGAACACAAACTGTCATTGCAATGCACATGCAAATCTTGCAAGAAGGAAGTCAGTACAACCTGGTTATGAAATGGAAAGGCTACATCTTGATGACTGTAAACATGAGTGATTGTTACACTCAGATGAATCTGCATCCTTGAGATAACAAGATGGTGCATTGCTGACAATGAGAAACTGCACTAATCTAGCCTTAAAATAAGACATGTGCATTCACTGGCAGGTCTAAGTCTCCTAAAAATACTGCCTAGACAATAATGCCGTGTTTGACTTACAAATGGGATAGGATCCAGTCACAAATTAAAAAAAACCTCAACAAACCACCACACTAAAAGTCACGTATTTAAAACCAAACCAAACCAAAACACCACCACCAAAATCCTGCAGTACCTGGCCTTTACTTGTAGTAAATATTAATTTAGTGAATTAATTGGTTTTAGTCATTGAGAGATTAACATTATATCCCACGTGGAGAAATATACTGTGGAATATCCAGTCCTTCTCACCGGTTAGACTATGGTTGTAGAGGGAAAAGTTTCAAGATTTTTGAAGTTTCACAAATATTAGCACTTTTCAAGTGCATGTGTGTTTTCCATAATTCACCTGTGGGGTACTATTCAAAAAGCATGGTCTTTTTTGAATTTGCCTTTATTTTTTTTTCCCCCAGATAAAAGAGAACAACTTAGCAGACTCAAAATTGATGCCTAAAAAGGTCAGTCTGACACAAATGGACTGTGCTATTTATAAAATATTTTGTATTTGTACATTCAAAGTTTTCCATATTCTTCTTATTGCATTTAAAATTTTCGAGAATGACCAGGCTTTCATACTTATTTCGTAGTCTTTTGTAGGAAGAAAGAATATCTATATTTATTTTAATTTCAGAAGTTGCAAGGCTTGAATAAACTAATCAACCTACAGATTCTGAATTCAGATTATGGTTTTCTTTTGGTTTTTTTTGCTCTAACTGTTTGCTGCAGATCATTATAGCTTTGTTAAATAAAGAGTGACACTGAAACTGAAAACTTTTTGAGCTTCCTAAGAAAATTTAGGTTGTCACGGAAGACGTCCTCCATACTTTTGACATTGTGAAGGAGACTTCATCCATAGATATTACTCCTAAGCATACTGGTACAAATAAAAAATTATTTGTGTGACAGCTATAACTTAACACTGAACAAAAACAGTGTTTTGGAAGAATAACATAAGAATTTGTAAAATCTGGATTTTTTTGTGTACCATCACTGGCAGCTTTCCTCTGTGGCCTCTCTTTTAAACTTTACTCCATGGACTGTTCTTCATTTAGATGTATTTTACAACACGGAGCATTTTCAGACAGGATCTTCAGAGATGCCGTAGGTGTTCCTTGCAAATTTTATCTCTGGTATCAGAGTTCTGTATAAAAGGTAGCCATTTCTGTGAAAACATTTTTAAATACCAAAACATTCTGGCAAAGTTTTCGGAGCAATTTAAAATGTTGGCACTTGTTTGATCGCAAAAGCCCTAATCATTCGTAGGGCTTTTCCCCACCTATAGTTTCTATGACTCCATTGTGCAATGCAAACAAGGCAAAAAACATTTCCCATGTGTTGTTTTTGCTCTTTTTAAATCCCACAAGTGCCCTCTGGAACATGAGTAGATCAACACCATGATACCCTATATCAGAGAGAAGCTGGGGGATAATGAGTCTGTATGTAGTTTCAATCCTGTAAACAGTGCAGTCCCATGAGCACAGTGCTCCGTATGGACTAAATAACTTTGGATTTGCCTATAATGCACTGCAAGACATAGTGTGTGTGCAATCTCAGATTCTGCTTAGTGTTGTGGGGTTTGGTACAAAAATCACGCAGAAAGACAAATGGGGTGGGGGCAAGAACACTAGTTCCGCAAGAATTTTGTAACCCACAAATCATAACACCACTGGCCTTGACTCAGCAAATGGAGCTGCGCTTCCCTAGATCAGTTGTCAGAACAGACTTTTTGTCTTCATCAACTTCACTGTGAGTGAAGACTTCACTTAATGCTTTGCTGGCCAGAGATGGTGTGTTCACAAACAACAACGTGCCTAAGCACATTGGACCTCACACAAAGCTCTTAATTCATCTACAGTAAAAAGATCCAACACCCCTCAAAAGTAAATACATTTGTAACTCAGGCTACTTCAAGCACAGACAGAGGTCTCTTAGAAAGACAGTTCTATACACACTAAAATGGAAATACATCAATTCAGCTCAAATATTGTAACAATTTCAATTAAAGACTGCAGGTACATTAGTTTCTCACTGAGAATCCACATAGTGCAAATATTCAAGCTCTCTTCTCAGAAATGTATTAAAAGCCACGGAGCAGCCTTTAAATTGTTACTTTTTTCTGCTTTATTTTCCTGAGCCATCTGCAAGCCTCCATGCAAAGTTTCAGGAAGCTCTCTTTCCCCATCCCTCCCTTCCTCCCCTACACTGGCTGCGTTTACACAACCAAATTTGCTGGGATGATCCTTTTGCAGAAACACTCAGCATTAAAAGAAGGGGAAAAAAAAAGATCAACTAATAAAAGGTCAGATCATTGAAAGGGTAGCAGCAGTAGCAGCAATGAAAAGAAATTGTAAAAGATGCAATCAGCTTACCATTCACTTTTGCTTCCTGCTGCCCTTAGTGTTTTCTGAAGTGGACAGCAGTTAAGTGACAGCTTTCCTGTCTTTTGAGTGCCTTCGGCTGCAGGCACAGGCATTTTCACGAGTGCTGCACATTTAACCTTCTTCAGAACACTACCTTTGTAGTAAATAAGCCCAACTGAAAAGCAGCTGAGGTTTCCAGAGCCTTATGACATCCCCTGCGGGCAACTGCAGGGCTGAGTCATGATGGGGAATGAAGATGCACGCCAGTCTGGATTGTCTTGGTATTTTAAACCTAGTAAGTGACAGATAGAAGACCCCGCTGACTTTGAACAATAGACATGCAACACCTCTGGCACAGATGGCGAAAAATTCAAGTGGTCTTGCTTGCTAGCAGGGTTTGGACACTATCTCATCAGTTTAATTAATCACTGAGGAAAATTGTTCAACACTGCTCTGATTATAAAATAATGGGTCCATCAGGCACAATTAGAGCCCAGTTGAAACACTGTAGTTTGCTTGAAAACTACTCAAGTAAACAATTGCTGGTCCTGGATGGGGATCCTTTTCTAATTAATCCATAGAGAACTGAGGTATTAGCTTTTCCTCAACAAGGTATTTCCTAATATGTAATAGTATTTCACTTGTGCTTCAAGTGTCCTGGCAATTAAAGGCAGATTTTCACATAGGTTTCCATCCATCCATAGCACCCTCTTAGAAATGCTTCTCCTTGTGGCAAGCCAAACTGGTGTGCTATTACATCATTCCCAAAGCTACCACACGTGACATGAGGTAATAGCATTAGGGAGAAGGAAGTGCTCACAGTGACATAATGTTCCAGAAGGCATGTCTTTGGTGACAAAAGAACTTACCGGAAAGATTACCCAGCTACTCCATCAAAGGAGGGAGGCTTGGACACAATAAATTGCATTCAAGTTACGTGAATTTTAGGTATTAGCAAGTACCTAAAAGGAGAAGAATATCTATTTGTTTGGAAATTCAGCATTGCTAATAGATGCATAACTATGTTGAATCTAGTATCAACATTTAGATGTCTGATCTCAAGTTTTGAATACAAAAGAGGGCTAACTGGTTCTGTTAATGGCACTTAACTCAGTGGTGGGGTGGAAAATACACTTGAATATAGCCCTATAGAGTACATGGCATAACAACCATATGCAATGCAGGACCAGATCAGCCTGACTGGAAGGAGAAGATTTTGGTGCTTTTACTAGGGTATGAAAATGGTGCCTTCTGCTCTCATTCTCTCTCTTCAGTTTTCATGTATGTATCTGCATGTTCAAAGGCAAGCAAATTTTAACTCCCATTTTCCACATGTGCAAGCTGAGGCACCAGAGGCCTGTCTGTTAAAACACCCATTAGCAGGTCAGTTTTGGAAAATGCAAAATAACTCAATTCAAGCAAGTCATCAGTCCTTTCAGCAGGAACTAGACATAAATGGTGCTGCTCTTTTCATTCACAAATTGACATAATTCATGTTTCTCTAATGATGTGCTCTTGTACTGAAGTTAAACTTCTGGGGCAATTCAGAAGAGCTTGAGACCTATCACCAGCTGGTGGGAAGAAGTTCATGTCACATTACTTAACTGATTCTTGTCCAGCTAGGTTAAATCTGCTTACTCGACCGATGTGTTGCCTTCTAAAACCACCATTATACATCTGAGCATACTGAGCATGCACCTGAGTTACTGAGAGTTAGTTACAAGGAATTTGTATGGATAGGCTGACACTGTGAGGGAAAAATAAGGGAGGGTTTTACCCCAGGTCAAGGTCCATTTCAAAGAATTACATTCTTGATGTGAAGTGTCACTTGATTCAGCCTTCTAGCTAAGAGAATACCTCAAAAACATATTGAATTCTCCATTCAGAGAAGGTACTGCATGTAGGAAGCACCTCATCTGAGACCAAGACCATAGCTATAACAGCTATGCAACTCATCCTTGCTGTTAGCCCAGCTTTGTAGTCTGCAAGGTGAATGTGACATGTGAATGTGTTGTGACACATTCAAGACAGAGCATTTGTTAAAAAGGAAAAAAAACCAACAACCCACCACCTTAACGTATTCAGACCTTTACATGCGATAATGCTTGCATGGAGGTGTAATCTGCTGAGAAATCTGTCTGGTGGCGATGGGAGTCTCCATGGCAAGTATCCTCACAGTGTTATCTTCAGCTGGATGAGGAGGTGTTTGCCAAACTTCTGTTCTGCACAGTTCTTATAACCCAGTTGACTGTGGTCCTACAAAACCACCCCAGCAGAAACATTTTCCATTTTAATGATCTCCACTGTCATCAATTATCTTAGCTACATATGAAGGACTATTCTACATGACCATTTCTGAAGGAAGAGTTTCTATTGACTATTTACAAATGCATGATTTGGCCACTTCTGCAGCATGAATGCTCTAGGGAAGTCTTTGGTTCACCGCACCTAGGAAGTTAACCCAACCTGTTTAAGCATACAAGTAAGAGGAGACACAGCAGCAGTTTTCTTGGGGAAAAGGAAGACCTGCCTGAAATTCCTACCTGTAGGACCCCTGTACTGATCAGTCAAAGACTTCATTGTGAAGATTCAGTCAGTCACCCATTTCCAAGTGGCTTGATATTTTATGCCCCTGTTAAACTTTTCCCAGCTTTATCAGCATTAGGAATGATCTGAAGCTAGCCTGGAAAGTGGCTGTCTCATCTACCAAGGAATAAAGAACTTCCAGATGGTACATGATTTCTTTCAAGGTGACAGACACCCCAACAGGCCAAGAGTTCCTCAAGCCACTGCAGAGCCCTCTTTCATGCTCACAAAAGTGTAATTCCGGGTTAGTACAGGTGAAAATATTGAGAGACATCTCTCTCTCCTTTGGCCAGTACAGTTTTGTTGAAAGCATCAAAACACTGAAACGAGGGCATGAGACTTATGTTGTGCTTACTGACTGTTACCTCAATGGCAAAACCAATAAAACCTACACTTCTGGCTTGTCAAGGCTGGACACTATGCAGAGATTTCTCCAGCATCTCACATACTTCTGCTTGTACAGAAGCAGTGCTTCCAGTTTCTGAAGCTACAAAAGTACTGTTCCTCTTTGTGCCTCAGAAATAATGATTTAGAATATAGAAGCAATTATTTTCTAACTAAATAGAAATGCAAACTATCATAACACCTTTTTCACTATGATACTGCACTAACAGTCAGTTGAACAGGCTTTTTGTATTCTTGGAAATTCTCAGACTTCATCCAGGTTAATAACAACATCAGTGCTATGAATTGCTTGGCTCTTACTGGATGCCTTAAATCATTTGCCTGTGTCAGTGAAGCACAGTATGATTTCCTGCTGCTCTCCTTCAGTAGCACCTTAGATTGCCATGTACAGTGTAGTTTTCAACAGTGGTCAAGTGTGCAAACTGAGTTTTCTTGGATTAATTATAATCAATGGCAAAATATAGCATACAGCTTCTTAAACTCTCATTGACATACATGTTCAGTTCTTTAATTTTGCAAGTTCCTCCTTAATCAGAGCAAGCTATGGATGTTGGGCTGAAAGTGACAAAACTGGCATTACTGCATCTATTTTGTAAGCTACATGATTTAAGCTGGTGTTCTTAGTCCAGCTACTGCTGAATCCTGCTGGGCAATTTCAGAAGAAAGGACTGTAACTTGACAGATAGAGTTAAGCCCTGATGGCTCAAGGGTCTATCATTCAAGGAAAGGAGCCGGCTGCTTGTTCTCTAGTAAGAGGACTTTTGGTATAAGTGCTGTTAATCCAGCAGACTGCACCAAATGCAGACAAAAAGGATCTCTAGAAGGAAAAAAAAAAATCCTCTTTGCATACTCTTACGTTCCTCAATGAAGAATGGTTGGTTGCTTTTGGTTCGTTTGTTTGTTGGGTTTTTTTGGGTTGTTTTTTTTTTTTGTGCCTGGAATTCTATGCAATAGAATTGGTTATATTGTGCTGTGATACTTATAATAAGGCCAACTGGGGAATGTTTTTCAACAGCGTGTCACCCTCCCACCCCTGAAGCTGTCTCGTGCATCATACTCTCCTGAGTTTTAAGCCAGAAATTAGATTGGAAGAGCAGCAAGCCTGCAATATATTCATCTGAGTATCATAAACATCCCTATACTATGTTCTCTGTGTAGGAAAATAAAAATCACTCCTCCTGCTTAGCCTCCCCCCACAGTTTTTATGTAGAGATTAATGATATGTGAGAGAAAACAACCCTTTGGTTTTTATTGGCAAGATTTCTTACCCCCTGAAGCTGAATTTGTCTTCCCTAGAGCCATCAGAAGTGGTCTTGAAAATCTGTCTCCAGAACTGCTTTTGGCGACCTGTTCTTGCAATCCCCAACAACCTCAGGATGCTTGTCCCCAGTGTCAGGCAGCATGCTGTTGATACATCCTGAGTGTTAATGTGTTATTCATATTTCTCAGTTCATCAGTGTCTCAGCTTGTTATTCTCGCTGTTTCCCAGAATAATAGAGCTTAGTGAGGCAATTTGTGCTCAGCTTCCACAGTGAGTGCAAGTAACATATTCTATTCAAAAATGTTACAGAAAAAAACAGCAACTATGTCTAATCACCTTTCCTCTAGAGATTTAAAGCACAATAATCTTCTTTCTAACTGTACTCAACTTTTTTTTTTTTTTTTTTTTAAATAAAACTTTCTACTCTAGAATTGCTCAGATGCTCCCTTCAGTGGAACACTTTTCATACCTCACTTTGGCTTAGCTCCTGATGGAGACTCACTTGTGATCATGTTGCACCAGTGTAAATAAGGAATAATGCCTCTAATGTCAATGGAGTAAGAAAGGAGAAAGTCAAGCCCTTAGCGCCATGTAACACACAAAGTTATCTACACCTTGCTGATATCATAGCGACGTTGCTCGTACACTGACACGGCTTTGCACTGGAATGATTTTTCACAGACAAAAGGGGAAATTTCTGTGCCAATATAATCTACACTAAAAATTTCACCTTATGTTGAGAGTTGATTTAAAGCATTAAAGGATCATAATGAAGTGTTTTCTAGGGCAGGCTGCTCCAGCACAACCCAAATCAAATGCTCCAATTTTGTCAGATTTCAGTGCACAGGAGGAATGTAATTTTCTCCTGCTATATTGTCTGTTCAGCACAGTATGCAGACCTGCATTCATCCTCTCATGTATGCATGAGATCAAGTATCATGAGGCATGAACAGAATTACAAATTAGATATTGTAAGTTCTTCAGCCTCCATCTTTTGCTATGTAGCATCTCAAGTATTGAAAAATGAAAATGTACATTGAAATATAATAATTAGAGATATTTTCATCTTAGACTTTATGTAAGATGGAATGAATAAAAATTTAAAATAATGTAATTGACAGACATCTGCCTGCATTATCCATGATATACAGATCATCCATATTCTTCTAGCTATGCCCTGTGAAAATGATATAAATTCTTATTTTGATTTTAGAACTTAGCGACCAAACTGCATTGATTTAATGGGAAAAAAAATATTGTTCAAGTTAAGGTCTCCATGCAAAAAATTTAAAAACATATCTGGTTAATGAAATGATTAAAACCACACTATGATTCTTTTATCTCATAGTTAATATTTATATTAACTGTTTATATTGCTTTAATGTAACCATTGCAATGGATTTATGTGTTAATTTCCCTCAAATTTCATAAGTTGCACACGGGATAGCAGCAGAGAGGAACTGCATGCAGTACACAGGTCCTGCATCAACTTTGCAGCTACTGTTCATTGATGCCACTTACGGTCCAAGTAAGCATTACAGTTTGGCATCTCTATGCCACCCTCCGAATCATTAAGCTATCTGCTGAACATAGGCAGGTTTGAATTTTAGGGTCTTGGTTAACAATTGTCCATCTTTCTAAGTTTGCCATGTTACAGCTCTGTTGTTTAGATTGTCTAATAGCAAGTGTGTTTGTTGCAAAATGAAGTGGCCGATACTTACGCTCACACCTTCATATCCTATAGTCTATAAGCTGCAGTTTCTGTGAAATCACTTCACTGAGGAGCCATCTAGGATGCTCCAGACATGGAATAATCACAGAATAGTCATCTGTGTTACATCAACAGACTGTTTTGTTCTTTAAACATCTTTTCAGATCAAATCAATCATTTTCTCTGTACATGAGGCTTGATCAAAATGTTAATAAAATGAGCCTGACTTATATGTAATACTCAGGATTCTTCATGATCTTGCTGTGCTTCATGAGGCCAAAGAAGCTTTTTCCAGTCTTGCACTTGCAAGCCAGCTGCACTACGTTGAAAGCAATAGTGCATGTGCTAACCTTAACCTGCATTTAAAATATGTACTTGAGAAATGGATTTAATGCTACAGAGGTGAAGTGTTAACATTTGAAAGTGAACCAGAGGAGTAAAATCAGGTTTGAATTCCTTCCGTCTAGCCATCAGAATTGGTTACCTTGGTGTATTGGACCTGGCAGAGCCCCACAGCAGCCCTCACAGTGCTGTGCCTGCACTGGTAGCTGGAAAGGTGGT
>JAVJGI010000057.1:71147158-71157576 GCA_035590275.1 Ibycter americanus | reverse complement strand
GTGGGCAAGATCTTGGGAGGGGACACAGCCAGGACAGCTGACCCAAACTGACCAAAGGGATATTCCATACCATATGATCTCTGCTCAGATATAAAAGCTAAGAGAAAGGAGAAGGAAGGGGGGAAAATTGCTATTTACAATGTTTGTCTTCTGGAGCAACAAGTACACATACTGAAGCCCTGCTTCCCAGGTAGTGGCTGAACATCGCCTGCTGTTGGAAAATAAAGACAAAATCTTTTGTTTTCCTTTGCATCTGTGTGCATGACCTTTGCTATTGCTTCATTAAACTGCCTTTATCTTGACCCACAACTTTTTTTTTTCATCTTATTAGTGCCCCTCAACCCCCAACCCCCAACTCCCTGGGCCCATTCTGCTGAGACGGGGAGTGACAGAGTGGCTTGGTGGACATCTGGCATCCAGCTAAGGTCAACCCACCACACCTGGGATATTTGAGGACATGATAACTTTTCCTGTGCTGACTAGTTTCACACTGGTGTGGCAGAAAGAGTACGCTCAGGATGAAAACTGCACAAGTTCTCTCTGACATCTTATTTGAGAATAGGATCTTACAGAAAAGAGCAACATGCAGCCAGAATCTGTCACATTTAGAGCTTCTTCACTGTTCCCACTATTCTTTCTTGTTTTCCGGGGTTGACGGCTTAGGTCCATGAGTAATTCCGTTATAAAACACTGTACACAAGATATAAGGCCAGGTTTACACCACAAGCAGCAGAGAACTTCTGAAGAACATTCTCCAGCTCTACCAGAAGATTTATGGTGCACAAATTCAGGAATGTTTTTCATTCTGAAACCTTTCACCTAAAGAGATATCTGTGACTCTTCAAATGCTGAAGGAATGATAATATAAATAATACGGTGCAGGTATTGTTGTGATGACTCTATGGACAATACCTCCAAAAGTTATTTTGAGAAAGAAAACCTTCAATATTTCAATATTAAGCACAAAAAGAAGACAAACTTGCAAGATTTAATAAATAGGCAGAGATGTAAATTCAGATTTTCATGAAGAACATAGACTGTAGATGTTAAAAAACATCCACATTTAAAATTCAGCAGTTCACTGCTTCTATACTTAGCTCAACACCTTGAAAAATTTGATCAGGACCTGCTACAGGATGCTTTCTCCTATCTCCTGGTATTACTGTGTTAACATATACAGGTTTTCATAGCAATGAAGCAAATCTGCTCCTACAGACAGAATAAAATCCAGCAGAGATGTCTTCTTTCAGAAGGATATCTCTAGACTTCGAAGAGTCATTAAAAAAAAAAAAAAAAAATTCTTATTCAAGTAATTTTCCCAGTTTTTGATGAAGTGCAGACAGAACTACGTGATGAGGAAAGGAAGAAATATGAGTCTCAGATATATTTTTTATGCCATGAGGAGGATAACAGAACTGGTGAAAGGTCTGGAAGGCATGTCTTATAAGCAGTGGCTGAGGACTCTGGGTTTGTTTAGTTTGGACAAAAGGAGGCTGAAGAGTGATCTTATTGCTCTCTGCAGCTTCCTGAGGAGGGGATGTGGAGGGGAAAGTGCTGGTCTCTTCTCCATGGGATCCTGGGACAGGATGTGCAGGAATGGTTCAAAGCTGTGTAAGGGGAGGTTCGGACTTGGCATTAGGAAACATTTCTTTACAGACAGCATGGTCAAACACTGGAACAGGCTTCCTAGAGAGAGAGAGGTGCTCAAAGCCCCATGTCTGTCAGTGTTTAATAAATATTTGGACAATGTCCTTAATAACGTGCTTTAACTACTGGTCAGCCCTGAAGTTTTCGGGCAGTTGGACTACATAATCGTTGTAGGTGTCTTCAAAATGAACTATTCTATTCTAGTCTAGTCTAATCTAGTCTAGTCTAGTCTATTCAAGTCTATGTATATTTTCTATTGCCCTTAATTTTAGATTTTGTCAATTACATAATTTATCTTTTCACATTATTTTTACTTCAGTCTACCACTTTGATTCCTCACAAAGATTAAAAAAAATATTTATAAACATAAGCTTTGATGCTAACTGGTCTTTGAAAAAGGAAATAGAGATTTGAAAGCAAAGCAAAAGATAAGCAGTGATACGTAGTATTGTATGTAATTTATAATATGCACTGAAATAAAAATGGATGTTCCAGATGGTACAGGATTAAGTACAGCTCCTGTATGGAGACTGGCAGTGTGACTTTGTTGGAGTTGGAGTTTCTAGACATTGGAGGTTGAACTCTTGTGTTGTGGACAAAGTGGTCAACCAGATGTCCCTGAAATGCAGGTGCACGAGGTGCAGAGGCACCAGCTTGTGTCCTGCCTGTAAGAGTTGCAACAGCTTTGGGGTCACTGTTGTCTCTTCCCTTGTAGCCACTGCCAGAAGCCCCAATGCTTGCTTCTTTGCTGCATGCGTCCGCTGAGTTTCCATCTGAAAGATTTTGGTAAAGTAACATGCTCTGCTGGGAAGCATAGTTACTCAAAACTAGACCACAGTGATCTTTGATCTGGAAAAGGAAACCATTAACTAACTATACTCCAAGACATGAAACATAACCTATAAGACTTTTGACATTGGGTTGGCAGACAGGGAAAAAAAGAAAAGAATCCAAGGTACAGTTATATTTTCATTATGAAATCAATTTTCACAAGTAGGCTGTGGTTTTCAAAACACAATGCAAGATTTCAAGATAATGTACTATGCTTTGGTGTTTTCTGATTAACAAAAATGTTTTCTCTTTGCTTTTATCCTGGCAAAAGCCCCATCTTTTTTTGGTTATTGTTGTTTTATGCCAGCCATTGTGTTTGTCTTTATGAAGTCTGTGATTTAGAAGAAAATAAAAGTGTGCTGCTAAAATCATAGATGTCTAAAAAATTCAATCAGAAAATAATAATAATAATAAAAGCTCTTACAGATTCAAAGAGTTACAACTGGTAGGGTAATTGTTGTTTCTGGAAAAACAAGGATGTCTTTTCTCTCTTTCAGATGAGTAATATGGGTTGGAAATCTGGTACTATCTATCTTTATTCAAGTCACAGGATGAGAATGAATTCAGTTTAACGTAATTGACAGTCATACTAAGGAAAGAAAAAAGAGAAAGGAAATTTGTTCTTGTCAACCTGAATTGCTTAGTTAATGGGATTGTTAACACATTTGAACTGTGCTCTCTTTTTATGCTGCAAGTTATTTCTGATAGACTTATCCTAATTTACAGATCAATCCTGACATGGTAAAGAACACAAATTTAATTTTGACTACAGTGTGCTGAAAAGTTAGAATTTTCATTCTGGCAAAATATCAGTGAAGAAAGGTTACTGTGAAATTTTGACAGTATCCAAACTTGGTGGGGATACTCCACAAGGTCTTTCAATGAGATGGTTCCTGTGTCTAAGGGATTTATAGATGCTAAAGATATGAAAGCGAAGATACCTGGTGCAGAAGCTTATAGGACAGGGCCATGAACGCACACAGCTGTTCCACAGTGCAATGATCTTAGAATTTTCCATACCAATGTGTAAAGAAAATGTCCTCTGTTATCTGATTCAACTTTGTCTGCCTCAGAATATTAGATTGGATCAATGTGCCTCTCTACACTTTAGCATGCTGTCATGGTTTCCCTGTATATTGTGTTGGGAAATGTTCACAAAATCAATGGAGATTTTTTTACTTCATGCTGTAGTGATTTGCACTTCGTCTTCAGTGATTTATACTTCCCTTAAATGTCTTACTGCAGATACTCAAGTACTCTCCTACATGTTACTATTCTTTTGGTAGCATAATACTATCTACATATTACAGAGATCAATCAGGATCACACTGTGTACAAACTATTGAAACACAAAACAAGCAATTCCTTGACTTTGAGAATTAATGAAGTCTTGTGTCTAACAGTGTTTTCTTTCATGTTTGAGCTCCTGTGTGCTTCTCAATGATTAGAAAAAAGTGTACTTAGTCTGCAGACTCTTTTTTACTGAAGGCTTTATTAGGATCCTTCTCTTCTTGTAGGGTTGTTTGTACAAAATTAATAGGAAACTACTAGCTTTTGAGATACAGCCCGCTGTCAACTTGAAATTGAGGAGCTTGCTTAAACTTTGTTGGTAGGAGATCAACCCCATTGCCAGAGAGCACAGCCACTATAACCTCCTTCATTTAGGAAACAAGGCTATCACAGATACCTATTGCAAGGAGTGTACAATTTGAAAAAATTACAAAAAAAAAAAAGAAAAAAAAGAAAATCAAAAAGGCAACCCTGAAGAACAGGTCAGAGAATAAGATTGTTACCAGTGTGTGAGAACTGTCTCCTCTAGCAAGTTGTCATGAGAATTATGAAGGAATTTGATGGAGGGTAATGAGATTCTGCAGGTGTTTGCAGGACAATTCCAGTCTGAATAGAGGGGCAAAGAAAATCAAGGAGATAAAAGTTATTACTTGAATTGACTTATCATAAAAAATAAATCAGCCTTAGATATCAACAGGTAGACCCTATATCTGGGCAATTTTTGGCAAGGTTTTCAATTCATATTGCATATAATATAAGAAACAAGTATTGCTGTTACAAATTTATTTGCTGCTGCCTTTAAATGAATGATGGCTACTGTTCTTAGGTGAACCAAATAATCTTTCAAAAAGCCTAATTACAAAGAAAACATTTGGATTATTCCAATGTGAAATATAAAAATACATAAGCTTTTCTGAACAAATCCTTTGCTTTCAGCTATCACATACCTTCAGCAGACACTTAAAGATCCTTTTACATCTTATTTTGCACTGCAAAAAAAGCACAATGACAGCATTTCCTGCATTTTTCAACCTCTAATCTTAATATACAAGATGCCTTGACGACAAAATTCTGAAAGAAATTTCAGCTTTTATGGCTTCTAGCAGTCCCCAAAGACTGCAGTAGATGATCAAAGCCTCAGAGACAGGGATAAACAGAATTCAGTAAGAATAAGAATGAGAAAAAAAAATTAAGAATAAGCATAAGAAAAAAATTAAGAGTAAGAATAAACATAAGAACACGAAAGAAGGCAAAGGTTTTTTTATCATTTTTACCCTTTGTAGCTGAAAATTAATCAGAAGTCAGTATTTCTGTTTAAGGTATTGGAAAGTCTTTGATCAGTGCAATGAAATTAAGGGACTGAAGAACTGTTGGTAAGTTGTAAACTTTATTTTATCTAGCTACTATGTAAGTAGTAGAAGACTATTTCCAGGGAAAGGCTAAACTGGTGTCTAAACAGTTTCCTCATTAGGGAAGGCATATGGCAATAGATGATTTTGTTCTAGTCACAATACTTTCTTTTCAGTCTTGCTTGCAATTTTTCCTTGCTGCTTTACTGTTTTCAAATCTTCCAGTTTCCAGTAGTAGAATCGATGGATTCTAGACTTGTTACAGCTGAAGATAAAGACTGCTAAGCTGCCCTTTCATAGTCCACAGTACTTCTATCATTCACTGCACTAGGAAAATGATCAGTCCCTCTATGTGAGAACCACTTTATTTTAAAGTTGAGCTTGACAAAATAAATTAAAAAAGCCCTCCACAACCTCAAAACATGTGAATTGCTTACTGCTAGCTGGGGAGGAGGGAGAAGTAATTTCAGAAGTTTTTTGCTAAAAGGCACGAACTCAGAAACAGTCAGCCCTGATAACTCACTTATGTTTTCCACTGAAAAAAATATCTTTATATTTTTGAGGTTTAAATGAGAGCTGCTCACAGACAATTCAAACTGTAGTGAGCAAGTCACTGTAGGCTGGCATGAGTTCATACCAGCATCTTTCTCTGTCAATTTCCCTGTCAGGCCATCCTCCAGTTCACTCTGTGGGTGTGGAAGTGGAAAGAGCAGCACAGCCAGAATGCATGTGGGTCTTCCCACCCTCGAAGGGCTCTCCAGAAGGTCCTGGTCCTGGCAAAGAGTGATTAGAGTCAATCACACTCCACCTTCCTTCCCTCCCATTCCTCACAGCCAGTGAACAATGCTTGAACACCAAGAAGGACACAGCCATGCCTTCAACTCACCTTCCAGTGCCAAATTTTTATTATCTGGCCAACTCTGTCTGTTGGAGAGGGTTACATACAAGAGTGCAAGAGAAAATTGCGACTTGGGCTAGTGCAAGTCACCTGCAATCCACATGCCATCCCCTACTGAGGTCTGCCAAGGTGCCTACACGTCCTGCGAAACACAGCAGCAACTTTTTCCACTGCTCCTACATACATTTATGTTATGCAGGAATAGCAGAGGTAGGAAAAGAAGTGGAACAAAGCACAGACATAATATTGTATAAATAAGAAAGATCTAGACGCGTTTTGCAAAAAACAGAAAGGAAGATAAATGGGTTGTCGTCTTGCAGGAAAACGGAAATAAAGGTAAAAATACATGGAAAACAGCAATCAGAAAAGAAGAAAGGAAGAGCGAAATACTATAGGTTTTTAAACCAGGTGGGGTGGAAGAGAAGTTCTAAGAGAGAAAAAGGAAAATTGTCTGATACTGAGATATGACAGATTGGAAAGAAAAGGGAAGTATATAGGAAAGAATACGTAGGAGAGAAGAGAAATAGGCAAATGAAAAAAATGAGGCAGGTAGATGTGGCAGAATAAGAAATCAAGTCACCAAAATGAAGGAGAAACAGAAAAGGGGAAAAGGACAAGAACAAAGCAGAGTGGAGCAAAAGTATCAGGATGAAAAGAAAATGAAATGGGAGATATAGGCAAAGGGTAAAAGGCAAGGGGGCAGCTAAAGTAAATAACCTTGGGATGGACTAAATTTAATTTCACCTACTTGGACTCCACAATTTAATTATTCTTTAGTATGTTTATAAATGTTTACTGGATAAGTGTCATGTTACAGGTTACACAGCAAGGGAACAAGGTTATTGAAGTAAACAAAAACAGTTTTGAGAGGTCAGAGATTTTTCCACGATGGTGAAATATTATCATTACCTAGTGGGAAGTAGATTAAAGGATTGCGGTGTAAATTAACTACCACAGTAGGTTGTTGCTTTTAAAACTTCTCAGAAGTATTTTAGAGAGGACAAGACTGGCTTTTGACAGAATGGCTAAGGAGACTGGTAGATGAAGGAAGAAAAGTATGAGTGTAAGGACTTCACGTGAAGATGGAGGAGCACAGTACATCGGAACTGTGGATATGTGCTTTGTTGTGAAAGAAAATTAAAAAAAAAAAAGAATTTTTGCTGAGACTTGAAAGGTGAGTCAACTGAATGGAAGGGTGTGGAAGGGTGGAATGGGTAATTTGCTGAGTAGACTGGTATGAGGGGAAGTGGCACAGCTAGTGAGGTGTAACACGTCAAAAGTTAAACAGAATTGTGACTTCTTAATAGCTATGGTGTACTTAAGAGAGAAAAGGAAGCATTTTTAACACTCCTACCATTCCACAGGACATAGCTTAGTAAGGATTTTTACAGACATTAAAGAACAAAGGAGAAAATTCTCTCTTGCTCACTGAATTGGTGCTGTTTCAAAACTAAAGTGACAACAAAAGAGTTTCAAGAGAGGTACCTTCTTGAACCTTCACAGGTGTTGCAGAAGTGAATATAAGTGTCCCCTAAGGGTAACCTGATTTAGTAACTGAAGTCCCAATGTCCAGCATGATAGATATGTACCTACCTTTTGATTTTTTACTTGAAGTCTTGGACGCTTGTTGGAAACCCTACATTACAGACTGCAACACAGAAAACATATATCGAAACTAGCCCTGTGTAAAAAGCAGGGTAAATTCTTAAAAGCAGTAAGATTCTTTTGCTTTTGGAACCATCCTTACTATAGCTATGTTAGTCTGCTGTGTAGGCAAGTGAACTTCTTGAAAGAGGTCACTTCCATGCTTTTGGAAGTGTTCTCTATTTTGTTCTCTATTGTCAGTGATGTACTTTTTTAAAAAATCATAGAAGAGAAAAGAAGAATAAAAGTGTAGATCTCAAGTTAAAACTCTTGCCCCATGTTGATACATGCTGAAGATGGATTTGTAATGATTAAAGGTGAAACAGTCCTTATCCCTACCAATTAATTATGTGTTTAATATAAGTTAATCCTTATTTAATGAGGTCTGAGTCATTAGAATCAAGTTTGCATAGATACAGACAGATAGACAGATAGGTATAATTGGTGCTACAAAAGTGTAACTTTTATTTGTGAAATGAAGGTCACAGCTAGAGACAGGCACAGTTTTATTATTAAAGAGATGCCAGACTCATTATTGATATACTGCCCAGGGTATTGCTGTGATAATTCCATAGTTAAGACTCCTGAAGGGTTTGACTAAAAATGTAAATGATTATTTTTCTTGCTTGGAGAGAATGACACATTGTATGCACTGTAAAGTTAATCTTTAAGCAGAACAGAAAGTATTGCCTACTGAGTGGCTCAGGACACTGCCTCCCAGAGACAGTAACTCCTCCACAGACAGGCACAGCAGTCTGTCCCATGGTCAAACAGTCAAAAGGAAAAAGTAAATAAAAAAGAAGATAGAGGGGAAGAAATATCCACTTCCCTTCAGTCTTCAGAGCAGCTTAATTACAAAACATAATTTGCCTACAGTGGGGTAGAGGAAGACGTATGTCCCAGATTCAGAAGACTACCCAAGTCTTTGTGTAATACTGTGTACACAGCCCTCATGAACTTCATAAAAACTATGAATTTGTTTTCAGGTATTGCCAAGAACAGGAGTTTTAGTATGAAATGCCATGACCAAAAGCGGTAGGTAGTCATCCGTTTCTCTGGCTAATTTACTGAGCTTAGTCATGAAGGTGCTTTGGCTGTGTTCACCCTATAGTCTTCCAAGAACTTGACATCTCTGCTGATGTGATGGAGAGAAGACTAACAATGTTTCCCTTGAAGCAGATGACTAGGATCTTGTTTTTGTGCCACAAGCTGCATTTCAAGAAGACACAATCAATGGATTGTGGGAAATTCTGCTCTTGGTTTGACTGTTCGCTAAATGTCAAAGTAAAAGAGAAAGAAATAGAGATGATTACTCCCTACCTTCAGAAAGTAACTACTCTACAGATGACATTCCCTGTCTGTTCAGACAGGGCATATGAAAGAGGAAAGAATATTTGTTTCAAGAGGTGAGCAGAAGTAAGACAGGTCTTGAAGAGAAGACCTGACCATGGCTCTTTTTTTTTGAAGTACACATCTCTCATGACTCATGGAGATCAGCTAGAAAAAGTTCCAAAACTATGTTCCAGACTGGAACTGCTTGCTCATGGATTTTGAAAACAGAAAATTTGTTTTTTTCTTTAGGTAAAGACCTTCCTGAATCTCCCTGTAATAACCAAAAATAAAGCTGAAAAGTAAAAGCTGCCCACTTCAGTCATAGGTGGAAACCTGCACCAGTGGAACTGCTGATGGATGCATTTCCTTCGTTACTTTCACAGACAGCAAAAGAGGCCTTTCTTGTCATCACACTTTCAAAAGCAGTTAGGAAAAACCCAAACAAATTAGATTTAACTTAGCTCCAAAAAAGAATTAATTTCCTTTGGCTAGTCTGCTTTTGAGATACACATAACTAGTGACTTAGAGAAACCAGAAGAGTCGATACACATTTGATCAACCTATCCATGGCTATCTGACTGAGCAACTAACTAAATACCATGAGAAAGGAGTGGCACAAGGAGTATGCGAATGTGAGTTTGGCCTCGATTTTTTTCTTCCTAATTACTTTTTTACCTGAACCTCCAAGCAAACCACTTAAAACAGAAAAAATCAAGAATGTACCATTTCACCATGAATTAAAAGCTGCATGCACATCAGTTCAATTATTAGATTGGCTTGACACCAAGAAAACACATGAACTAGTGAGGACAAAGGGACCAATTAATTTCCTTCATTCCTAATGAACAGAGTTAAAAGTAGAAATTAAAAAAAAAAAAATCTTTCTTTTACTCCTTCCATTGTGGTGAAGTGGGAAGAAAAGAAAGCAGCACATAACTGCGTATACATTCTGCAGCTCATTTAAATTCAACTGTCAAAATAGCACAAAGGTTTTGAAGAGATAAGTTGTAACTTTCATTCAAATGCCTTACAATTCCCACATAGACCCCACTGTTCTACATGATGCTCATAGACCCGAAGTGATTTTTATGAACAGCCCTTGCACTTCAGCTATTATCATTGTTCAAGAAAGAGGAAACAATCTTGACAAAAGAAAGCAAAATGCTAAAAAGACCCCAAAAGCAATTTGTTGAGAGTAATGGCAAAAATTCATCAGAGAATGGTACTAAAACCATTCACTCTCCAGTATAATTAGCAGAAATCAAACTTTTCGATAAAAAAATTGTACATTTTATGTAAGTTTGAAGTTTATACTTGAAGAAAGCTTGGCATAACCAGGTAAAACATTTACAATCCATACTAGGTATTAAGAATACCTTTACCTAGCTAAGGTCTAATATTTTTATATATTTTCCTAACCCCCGGCG
>JAVJGI010000057.1:71085890-71097113 GCA_035590275.1 Ibycter americanus | reverse complement strand
TTTATTTTGGCTAAAAGAATTCCTCACAAAGATATTAGTGTGAGAAAAAAGATTGCTTTTCCCATGAATGATCACAGCTCAGCCAGACCTGAAAAGCACTGAGTGATTTTCAGCTGTGGCAGTGAGGGAGCAAGTATTTTCACTCTAACTGGGAGGTAATGTCTGTACTTGACATAATTGGCCTTTGGAATTATATAATACATTCCTGAAAGTGAACTCCCCAAAGAAGATTGAAAAGCTTTTAGTATGAAGGAAGGAGACAGGCAGCTTCCATCACAGAATGACCTGGGAAAATCAACTTTTTAGAAGGAAAAACACAAAGTCACTTACGTGGAAGAGAAGACAAATGAATATATTTGTAAATAAATAAAGCCATTGTTGGAAACAGCAGAGCTGAATCAGGCTGTGGCTATTTTCAGAAATTATTGGTGAGATCAACACGGCTTTTGTCCTCTCAGTTTTCTTTGAGATGGACTAAACGAAAAGGCACACTAGATGCTGAATTGACATCAGAAGCATTTCCATGTGGGGAGTCCTCCTCTGAATGGACTACACTGAGACCCTGTGTGTGGTCCCATGGGCACATGAGGCATTGGTTTTCCCCTGTGTATGCAGGGATTTTACCCATTAGGCTCTTTAGATATATATATATATATATGATTAAAATTTTTAGTACTACCTAGACTGGTCTTCAAACAAAACTCCAGCAAAATAAATAAATCAAGTCATGACAGATTTTATGTAGTGTGCATTGTTTGAATGTGACTCCAAAAAAATAAGATTTCACATTTAATAAAATAGGCTAATGTAAGGCATTCATGATTCTGCTGAGCTCTGTAGACTATTTGGAATAATGTTTCACTAAGCATCAAATTTATCTAGTTCATCTGCCCACTATTTGAATATTTTTTCTTTTCCTTTTGCATCAAATGTTCTTTCTGCTGCTGTTTTAAGTTGCCTTGTAAAGATAAATACATGAAGAAATGTCTTGCATCTAGGGAAAAAAACCCCAAAACATTTGGCTTCCCCTGCAGAGGTTAAACACTTACATGTTACTCTTTCAGGGTGTAAAATTTTCAGGAAAAATAAAGGCAGTTTTCTCAGTCCTGTAAGAACATACAGGATTTTATCACACTACCTAATAACAAGTGATAGGCTTATTAGAAAGTCAGGAGGCTTCTCCAAGCACATTGGGGACAGTCGTATGAGAGAGGAGATCATTTTAAGAGAAAGACATATACCTCTGTTAGAAGATCAGACTTATTACTCATTTTCCTGTGATTTCTTAGATTAATATCATGTAGTCCAGAGAATTTACTGCTCTTACCTACATTGTTTCATTAGAGAATCCACTCTTTTGCCATGGCTAATGTTACCACAGCCAAGGCATTTAGTTTCTTCACTACACCTTACTCCTCCTTTAGCTGTTGCTGTGCAGAGGCTCAGCAGAACTCGTTAATATCATACATGCAATATGAGACAAAAATTTCTTGCTTTGTCTTCACATGCTCAGTGATCTAGAGCAGCTATAGTGCAAATAAAGTGTAGGAAATGTTGGACTTTTAATATTTTTATTTGCATTTACTTTTTGTTGTATTTCAAGATGTTTATGTGCAGAAATTAATATGTAATACTCCTTTCTTGTCTTACAGATATATCTGAAAGTAATTCCAGCAAAGGATTACAATATTTTAACATGCATAGCTATATCCATAATAATACCAGATAAATAAAATCTAATAATGTACCAAACACAACTATTCTAAAATATCAAGCACCTTTCCTAAATTTATGGTCTTTCCTTTTCTTATCATTTAGGATGTTACTTTCTTTTCTTATTTTCATAGAAGGAAAGGTGCCATACTCTTTTCTAAAAAATTTTTTTAAAAATCTATGCTGACATGACATTAAGATAGACTGTACTGTCTGAAGCTGTGAACATGATTATTAACATTTCCTTCTGATATGCACAACTCCAGAAAAATGTATATAACTCATGTGAACAATAACTGATAAACAATAGACGTCATTTGGAATTAGATTTCTGGATTTTGTTTGTTTGGTGGTTTTGGTTTATTTTGTCTTTTGTTTGTTTGTTTGTTTGCTTGTTTTCCCTAAAAATAGGATGTGTCAAATTTCCATGTGTTAAAAACAGCCAATGTTTTTTATGTCTATCAAATAAAAACCTGGATGTCATTTAAGTTGACATAATGTCTCCTTTTCATCCAAATGCAACTAAGAATATTCAAATGTTACCAAGCAATCTGCTGGTGACTAACTTTATTTAAAGAAAAATAATTTGATGGGCAAATGACATGATTCTTCACAAATATTTTTCTATGAAGATTTTTTTGATTGTTTTACACCATTTTAAAATTAAAGCTGTTTGCATATGGGAATATTAAATAATTTTGGAATATCAATGTTAGACTTAAATACATGAATTTTATAAAAATAATTATTTTAATATTTCATATTATTTATAACACCACATGCAACAGGTAGAAAGAACTTGGAAGATGGAAAAACTAACTTTGAAATAGTTCATATATATTTTTTTTGGTGAGAAATCATTAGCAAAATACTGTATTTTCAAAGCAGCAAGTGATACCCAAGCTAAAAAACCCCTATACATGTCAGTTAGTGGTTTAATATACTACATGTATTATTACCTTGCTCACTTCCAGCATACCAAAAGGCCTTCTAATAACTTGCACATTAGACTCCTTATGTATTTTAAACTATTGCCTACTTACAAAAGTACAGTTGTCCAAGAAAAAATTCACGTAATTGAATGACCCGCATAATTCCCTATTAAGTCATTATGTTATTATTGGTATTAATTATTGCTAACTGTCACTAAGATCAAAAGTAGTTTCTATTCTAAATGTACTGAATGTTATTTTCTACCTTTTTGTCTATTAAGAGTTATCCATTACAAATCATTTTACTGGATACATATGTAGGTACATGTCATTTTTTTTCTTATAGTACATCTGGAGGTGAAAAAACAGGATAAGCTCTTAACTGTCACTTATTCCTGTAGCTTTTCTCTGTTTCCATTGTTTTTGGCAATTATTTTGGACCATGAACTTCAGAAATAGCCTCTTTTACACTATATGCAGAAACAATAGTACTTTCTGCCTGTACTTGATGTTTTTTGGATTATACCTTTGACTTATCAATGTCACGCTTCACTGTAATTTCAGCAACATTATTACTTTGATCACATGCATGTATTTTAGAGATTACCAGTATTACTGCATTTATGGTGAGAATCCAGGCCCTGTTTTCACTGTCCTTATACATACTGGGATGTATGCATCCTAGCAAAAGACAAAGTAAAATCGCATAAAATCAGAGCTGCCAGTTCTGCTTTTTTCGTAAAACCAGTGACACACCTCCTCACTGAAGCCAGTGGTAAAATTACAGAAGAATTCAGTGAAGCAAGGATTCCCAATTCACTTCTGTACTGCACCTGGGAGCACAGTGAGGGGACATGCAACAAAGAAATAATAATTAACCACATGCAAAATCACAAATGAATCTATTCTCTTTTCCAAGGCATGTAATTGAACAAGAAGCTTCAGTCTTTTAAGTCTTGCTGAGTTAGGAGAGTTACCAATGAGACTGAAATACAATTGATATCTTTAATTTTTTTACTTTTTATTAAAGTTTGGGTTTAGAACAACAGTTCCTTTGTTGTTTTCCCCAGTGTGTCCCTCACTCCAATGAAAAACTATTAGTTCACTGCATGTAAAAAAAAAAATTACAACACTGTATAATATCCCAAATGTATAGGGCAGAATGGGTTCTGTCGTATCATATACTAATTGCCTTTATTTTATAGGAACCAACCCCTATCAAAATCATTTTAATGAGTTTTATAGCAGGATAGAAAATATCATACTAATATAAGAGACTTTTTTAGAATGAATTATCTATTGATTATGTTGCAAAGGATATTACAAAGGCAGTTGTAAGAAATACTATTACAGAAGCATAACACTTGAGTTCTAATTCTCTTTCACAGTACTGCCTTTGAAGACCAAAATTTTCAAAAATGTTAAATAATTAGCAGTTCTGAATGGAAACAGTAACAGCAACCTGAAATAAGTTCTTTAAAAATCAAAATTTCACATAAAGAAACAAAAAAATACCAGAGGCAGGTTAATTTATGGTGCCAAGCAATGGATGCTTCCCTGGAATGATATGCTATCAGAAAGGTCAGTTTTACAAGTATAGAGATGTGCTACCAGTTTATTTTCATGCATCCTTAATAGGTTCTCTTTTGTCTCTCATCTGGTGCTGAAGAAATGTATTGATCACCACAAGGTGTTCTAGCTGTTTACTTATAACAAAGAAGCAATTTGGGATAACTTTTTTACCTTATCAGACATAAATGAGCTACATGAAGTCTAGAGATTTGACATGGAAGGTGGGAATGGCTATATAAAGCATAGTTATCTCCCAAGTATGTCTACCCTAGTTGCTGCCCACTGGTGCCAGTAATGAATGACAGCTACCACCTCCTGTGATTCTCTCAGTGCAAAGCCAGTTATCTGATTCTACCCAACAGTGGGCATCAAAAGGTTGTTGGTTTTTCAAGTTACTCATATTTATAGATCTTCTGTCTAGAAACCAACAACAGGTACAACACTGCTCATGCTGTATTGGGGAGTGAATGGTTTTAAAATAAGCACTGTTCCCCTGAAGCATGCACTACATATGGTTTAATTCAAAAAGCTTCAAGAGATTTACAATGTCCTCATGCACTGCTTCACAGACATATCTGTCTTCAATCATTGCTGCTACAACAGTATGTCATCAGTCATGCTCCTCAACAGTAGCTATGTGCTCATAGGAACCAGGTCATGTAGAAGCAAGAAAAACCTTATTGTCCAGTCATTCAAGAAACCCAAAAAACTGGGTCATGCAAGAGAAATGTAATTATCACACAGCAAATTGCATTTTAAAATTCCCAGAGCATTAACTAAACAGAACATCTAATCAGAGAGTGAAAATAAAAATTTCTTTTTTCCCTTCTAACTCAGCTGATCACAGCAGGAATGGTAACTTGCAGTCCTATCACACCAGTTTGTGTATTGTGTTTGTGTGGCAAGGTCTTAGTAACAGGGTGGCTTCTGTGAGAAGCTGCTAGAAGCTGCCCCCATGTCCGACAGAGCCAATGCCAGATGGCTCCAAAATGGACCCGCTGCTGACCAAGGCTAAGCCCAGCAGTGGTGGTGGCAGGACCTCTGGAGTGACATATTAGGAAGGGGAAAATACAATTGCACAACATATTGCAGCTGGAAGAAAGAAGCGAGACTATGTGAGAGCAGTAGCCCTGCAGGCACTCAGGTCAGTGCAGAAGGAGGGGCAGGGGGGGCTCCAGGTGCCGAAGCAGAGATTCTCCAGCAGCCTGGGCAGAAGGCCAGGGTGAGACAGGCTGTGTCCCCAGTCCATGGAGGTTCATGGTGGAGCAGATATCCACCCGCAGCCTGTACAGGACCCCATGCCAGAGCAGGGGGATGCCCTCAGAGGAGAATGTGACCCTGTGGGAAGCCCATGCTGGAGTAGGCTCCTGGCAGGACTTCTGGATCCATGGAAAGAGGAACCCAGGCTGAAGGAGCTCCTGGCAGGACTTGTGAGCCCGTAGGGGGCCCAGGCTGGAGCTGGCTGGGCCTGAGGGGCTGCACCCCACAGGAGGGACCCACGCTGGGGCAGGGTATGCAGAACTGCAGCCCGTTGGAAGGACTGACATTAAAGAGGTTCATGGAGGACTGTCTCCCATGAGAGGGACCCCACACTGGAGGAGAGTAAGAGTGTGAGGGGCCCTTCCCCTGAGGAGGAAGGAGCAGCAAAGACAACTTGTGACATACTGACCACAGCCCTCATTCCCCAACCCCTGCGCTGCTCAGGGGCAGGAAGTAGAGAAAATGTGGAGTAAAGTTGAGTCTGGGAAGAAGGGAGGGGTGGGGGGAAGGCTTTTTTAAGGTTTGGATTTTATTTCTCATTATCCTACTTTGATTTTGTTTGTAATAAATTAATTTTTCCTCAAGTAGAGTCTGTTTTGCCCATGATAGTAGTTGCTGAGTGATCTCCCTGTCGTTATCTCAACGCCATGAGCCTTTTGTTTTATTTTCTCTCCCCTGCCCAGCTGAGGAAGGGAGTGACAGAGTGGCTTTGGTGGGCACCTGGTGTCCAGCCAGGGTCAACCCATCACAGTTAGTTAAAATCCCACTTTTGAGCAGTACAATCTTGTTCCCCACAGCACCTTTGTAATAATGTCTGCAGCCACCCACCTCTGTGGTTTCACAAATAATTCTACTGTTTTTTGAAGTTTTTTTCAAAGAAGCTGACATGAAAGCAGTTTTAATCTGGTTCTATTCTCTGATAATGTAATAGCAGCTCCAAACTGTGCTTGGAGGAGTAACTTTAAACAGCAACTTCCTTGCCTGAACTAGCAGGATACTGATAAAGTAACAGGGAGAACTGTAAAGTCAGGATAGCGACAAAAAGTGTGGTGAGTGAAGTATGGTAGTTTTCTAATAGAAAAGATGATAGGTAGAAGAACAAATGAATGCCGGACTACGCCTGCTTATACTCAGACAGACAATTTTAACCAGATGCCCTGTAGGAAGCGGTACACCAACTTTTGCTCTGATAGGAAGCCCAAACATAGCATAAAACCTGCACATCTAAGTGCAGCATCACGCCACCTGCAGATGCTTCCTGAAAAGAAACAGAGGAGACAGGGCATCCAGGAGGTTAGTGAAGTCTGCAACATACACTTTAATTGGATCTGGGCAGGAGCCTAACATTCTGGCTAATTGTGGAAGTCCAAGAAGGCTGGAGGTTAGCCAGTGTGGTGCCCACCTACAAGAAGGGCAGGAAGGAGAAGCTGGAAAGCTACAGGCCTGTCAGTCTGACCTCAGTGCCAGGGAAGGTTATGGAGCAGATCATCCTGACTGCCATCATATGGCACATGCAGGACTACTGGAGGATCAGGCCCAGCCACCATGGGGTTATGAAAGGCAGGTCCTGTTTAACTAACCTGATCTCCTTCTATGACAAGATAACCTGCCTAGTGGATGAGGGAAAGGCTGTGGATGTTGTCTACCTGGACCTTAGTAGAGCTTTTGACACCATCTCCCACAGCATTCTCCTGGAGACACTGGCTGCTCCAGGCTTGGACGGGTGTGCTCTGTGCTGGGTAAAAAGCTGGATGGATGGTCAAGCCCAACGAGTGACAGCAAATGGAGTTACATCCAACTGGCAGCTGGTCAGAAATTGTGTTCCCCAGGCCTCAGTACTGGGGCCAGTTCTGTTTACTATCTTTAAAAACAGTCTGGACGAGGGATCGAGTGCACCCTCAGTCAGTTTGCAGATGACACCAAGTTGGGCGGGAGTGTTGATCTCCTTGAGGGCAGGAGGCTCTGCAGAGGGATCTGGGCAGGCTGGACCGATGGGCCCAGGCCAGTTGTAGGAGGTTCAACACGGCTCAGTGCCGGGCCCTGCCCTTGGGTCACACCAGCCCCACGCAGCGCTACAGGCTGGGTCAGAGCGGCTGGGAAGTGCCTGGTGGGAAAGGGCCTGGGGGTGCTGGGTGACGGCCGGCTGGGCATGAGCCAGCCCTGTGCCCAGGCGGCCAAGGCGGCCAACAGTATCCTGGCTTATATCTGAAACAGCGTGGCCACCAGGACAAAGGAAGTGGTCCTCTTCCTGCACTGGGCACTGGTGAAGCTGCATCTCAAATCCTGTGTTCAGTTCTGGGCCCCTCACTGCAAGAGGGACATTGAGGTCCAGAGAAGGGTAATGAAGCTGTCGAAGGGTCTGGGGCACAAGCCTCATGAGGAGCAGCTGAGGGGACTGGGGTTGTTTAGCTTGGCGAAAAGGAGGCTCTGTGTGTGTGTGTGTGTGTGTGTGTGCACGTTCCCAGGTGCAGGCGCTGCTTTGCTGCTTGGGTGCACTGCTGCCTCCTGGCAGTGTGCTGCCCCCAGGGCCCCTAGGGCCTTTTCTGCAGAGCTCTCCCTGCCTGGCTGGCCCCAGCCTATCCTGTTGCTGGGAGGCTCTGGCCTGTTTTCCACCACTGAGGCCAGACTTTGCTTTGGCCTTAGGGGAACCCCATCGGATTCCATCAGTCCATTTTTCCAGGTCTCTCTCAACAACAGCCTTGCCATCCAGCTCACTGACTGCTCCCCCCAGTCTGGTGTCATCCACAAACCATTTGGGAGTGCCTTCTGTCCCATTATCTAGGCTGTCAATGAACACAGTAAATTGCATGGACACAGCATCAATTCAACCACTAGACACCACTAGTTACTGTCTGTCAGCTGGATTTTGCACTATTGATCACAGCCTTTGGGCTTGTGCATCCAGCCAGCTTCTCACCCACCTTTTCATTTAGCTATCCAAACCAGATCTCACCAATTTAGTGATAAGGGAACTCTGGGATACTGTAGCAAAGTCCTTGCTAAAGTCGAAGTACATCCAGACCCTCCCCAGGGACTAAGCTGAGCTGCCTGTATAACATGGATTCTCCTTCTTACTCTTTTTGAAGATGGGTGCAACGTTTGCTTTTTTTCAGGCATCAGAAATCAAGCCACCATCTTTTGAAGATGATAAACAGCAAGCAGCACTGCAAAGACACCAGCCAGCTGCCTTAGATGCCTTCTGTCCGGTCCCACGAGCTAGGAGGCTCAGGAACTTGAGTGGCCTGAGGGCAGAAAGTGAAAACTGAGGCAAAAAAGTACCTCTGCCATCTCCACGTCTTTGGTCACTAGTTCCCTTGCTCCACGTAGCAATCAGCCCACATTTTCATTAGCCTTCCTTTTAGAGAGAAGTCGACCTCTACCTATTGTGTCTTTTATGTGTTTGAGCTTTTCATCCATGCCAGTTTTTTTCTGCCACACTTGCTTGACTTTTCACACATTGAAATGAACCATTCTTATTATCTGAAGAGGCTATCCTTGAAGATCAACCAGCTTTGTCCTCCAGGACTAAACAGGTCCCTGAATAAGCCAAAATCCATGACCATAAATTTGAACATGTTTGTAATCACAGAATCAGGAACGAAACATTAATTTGACTAAAGATGTTTACTTTAAAGTGTCAATTGTTAACACTCAGGCTTTGTTCAGCTAGTTAGTTTACTTAGCAACCCAGCACGGCAAAGTATCATAGCTGAACTCTTGTCAGCCTCAGCATCTTTTCTAGTGCTTATGATTCACATGAGAGCTTACATACTCTTCAGTGCTTTGATTTTAGACTATAGTATTTATTCAGGTCTTGCTTGCAGAGTAAGGAGAATTAAACTGTACCGAAAGATCCCCAGGTGTACAACAGGCAAGTGGAGAGTGACCACAAGAGTTGATTTACCCTAATTCCTCATCCTGTCCCCATCCAAAACTTCAGAGAATCAACAAAAGCAGCTTCAGGATATTTACCTCCCATGGTAGAAGGGCTTAGCTGTAACTCAAGACACAAAAGCAGGTTAGGGTTCCCTCTGAGATCTCCTGTTGTAACCATAGGAGGGTTTACAAAATTTCTGTTGCCTTCAGCACTGTGCTGTCAATTTCCCTTGGAATAAATCTGCATTAAGTAACCATAAATGCTACCTATAAATGGGTATTTCAAGTGTTGCTATTAATATGCAACAACAGCCTGCTGAGGTCAGGCTGTATAATCCATGATTTTTTATTTCATAGCCTTATTGGAACAGTTCCACAAGATTATTTAGACACCGAACTTTTTTTCACTTTCAGCAAGAATTAGCCACTTCAAGGACCTTTGAAAAAACAGGTCTTAAGTATGCAGGCAAGTGGATGAACCTTGTATCTCAGCTATGCAAAGCAAAGCTTATATGTGTTCCCTTATAAAGATTTTAGGCTTGTACTAACCAATCACAAAGAGTTTGAGAATTGATAGGTAGGAACTCTCCCAATACTCCTACAGTCCCACTGTAAGCTCTTTTATAGACAAGGTGCAGAGAAATCAGTCAGCTTCCAAAATGACTCTTCAAGACTGCAAAAATTATTAAAAAGGTGTTTCTAAATATAAAGAAAAAAATTGCTAATTTACCTTTGACCAGACTGATATTTCCTCAAGGAAAACTACCAGTATGCCCTGGCTCTTGTGTCTTGCTCATATTCTTTAGGATTCTCCCTCCTCCTCTGCATGTGAGGTTTGCTGCAAAAGTGACGCGAGCCAGAGAAGAAAGTGAAGCTGGAAGTGTCTCACAAGTTTGTTTGTTTTTTTTTAAATAACTTTTTTTTCTTTAAACAATCATGGCACAAACCAAGGAGCATCACTAAATTAATGGACCATAAGTGACTTCCTGGATTGAAGTAGGTTGATTGAATAATCAAATTCTAAGGCCTAATGGAAATAATAAACCTTATTCAGTCTAACCTTGCAAAAAGAAATAATAATAAAAAAACTACTTAGAGTTATACTGGAGAGGTTTTTTACATCAAATGCCTAATGAGATGGCAAGCATGCATGAATAATTATTTTTACTTACTGTTCCTATTAAACAAAAGATGAACTATCATTCTTTCAGTCAGAAATAAAAATTCTTCCCTGATCATTAACGTTAAATTGGCTTTTTATTTTTTATTCAAAGAATGCAGCACATTTAAATTGAGCTTCAAATAGGAAGAATAAATATCTGTCTTTAATAAAATAAGTGTTTTTCCCTCTCTTATCTCTATAATATTTTTAGTTATATTTAAAGTGTTTAATGGGTTAGAAAGACTTTCACCTTAGTGCACAACAACAACAACAAAAAAAACCCACACAAAACCCATCACTCTTCGAAGTGTAACTGAATTGTTTTCCAGTATTAGCTGGAAAATAGTTTCAATTTTTCTGTGAAAACAGTAGTACTACCAGCCACTTCAAAATTTAGTGTTGAAGTTCAGATGTCTCAGTACACTTTTTAATATTTTTCCAGGTGAAAAAGTTGTGCTTATATTGAATAAGCTGGTTACTAAATCTCAGTATGGAGTAAATATTAATGGAAAAGTATATGAATTTTGACATAAAGTGAAAAAGGTGTCTTATTTTGTTGAGCTTGATGCCTTTAAAGTTGCATGACAATCACCCTAGGAATGGGAGCCTCTTTTTTATACTGTATCTATCTTATAAGTTGTATACAAAGTGTGCAAGAAATCTTACCATGTGTGCACCTGTGCTGATTTTTTTTTTTTTTTTTTTTTT
>JAVJGI010000057.1:71063677-71074967 GCA_035590275.1 Ibycter americanus | reverse complement strand
ATGGAAAAGTAGGTTCATGACCTGCAAACTCTTGAATGGTTCTCTTACTAATACACCAAGTTCTAGCAGCTTTTTGGACTGAAGAAGGCTTGCATATGATCTTTTGCTTTGTATGAACAACATATGAACTTGGAAGTTTAGCCTAAACTAAACTTAATGGATGAGAATTCACAAGAAATATCATAGAATAATTTTCAGGGAAATTCTTATACAACAATATCACTGATGTTCACACATCAGCGGGGAAAAGATCTCTTGATTTTTCAGTCCCGTAAGCTTAGTTAGGTGTATACAACTAGCTCAAACAGTAACACATGGCCATTTTTTTGTGCAAATTCCCAGTTGGCGCATGCATAAACAATATATTTGCATAAGCAAATAGCCAGCTAGTTTTCTGCTAGGTCTTATGCATGAATAAATACCTGACTTGTGTACACACAATGGCTGTTTGTAGGAATATTAAATGCATGTTAATGTATGAGTGCAACTGTTCATCTCCAACTTTGAAAATTGGCAACTATTTTAATCATGATTTTCACCCAAATTTGAGTAGTTTTAGCAATGTAATCTGCATGTGAATTCAGCTCCTTGTAGCCTACCTATGTTACAGAAGTGGCATTTCTTACTCTCCAGTGTTCATGGTAATTAAAAAGTTGTCACCTGTGTTGTTTTATTCTTTCTCCTAAAGTTTTCAACATTCAAGGATGTTTAGGGTCTGTCTTACATTACCACTCAGTAAAACTGGTATTCTATTTTGGTAGCAGCAGGGCTGCAGGGGTAACCTCTGAGAAGAGAGGCCAGGGCTACCCATGCTGGACACTGCCAATTCCAGCAGACTGCAAAGCAGACCCACCCCTGGTCAAAGCTGAGGCCATCAGCCATGTTTATGGTGGTGCCTCTGTGATAACATATTTAAGAAAGGGTAAAAAAACCCCTGCACAACAGCAGTGAGAGAAAGGAGTGAGAAAATGTGAGAGAAAGAGCCCAGTAGACACAAAAGTCAACAAAGAAGGAGGGGGAGACGGGTCTCCTTGTGTCAGAGAAGAGAGATTCCTCTGTAGCCCCTGGAGAAGATCACGGTGAGGCAGGCTGTCCTCCTGCAGCCCATGATGGGCCACAGCAGAGCAGATAACTACTCGCAGCCCATGGAGGACCGCATGGCAGAGTAGGTGGATGTGTCTGAAGGAGGCTGTGACCCCATGGAGAGCCTGCGCTGGAGCAGTTCCTGGCAGGAACTGCAACCTGTGGAGGGGAGCCCAGAAAGGAGCAGGGCTTCTGGCAGAAGCTGTGGCCTGTGGGGGATCCAGGCTGGAGCATTCTGTTCCTGAAGGACTGCACCCTATGAAGAGGGAGAGGATCCATGCTGGAGCAGTTCTTAAAGGACTGTGTCCTGGGAGGGGACACCACGTGGTGGAGCAGTGGAACTCTGTGAGGATGGAGCGGCAGAGATAAAGCATTACGGACTGACCACAACCCCTGTTCCCCTCTGGCTGCGCTGCTGAGAGGGGGAGGAGGTAGAAGAATTGGGAATGGCAGACTGGAGTTGAGCCTGGGAAGATGGGTGGGGGTGGGGGGTGGTAAGGGGATGGTGGTTTTACTTTGTTTCTTACTATTCCACTCTATTTTTAATTGCAATAAATTAAATCAGTCTTTCCCCAGTGAAATCTGTTTTGCCCATGACTGTGATTGGTAAATGATCTCCCTGTATTTATCTCAACCTATGAGGTTTTTTATCTATTTTCTCTTCCTGCCCTGTTGAGGAGGGAGAGTGAGAAAGCACCTGGGTGGGCATTTGGCATCCAGCCAAAATCAACCCACAGAACCACCGTATGTTACCTTTGGAGCAACTACCACCTCTGGAGAAACTCCAGAGGTGTTCTTCCCCATGGTATGAAGCAGAAGTGGAACTAACAGAATCAGAGAGCAGAAAAAAATCCAAAACAAAAAGAGAAATCCAACATGCTCATCTGCTTTGCTAGAGGAAAACTACATCAGGAAAATAACAGTAGGATTAATGTTCTAATTTCACAGAATCAGTTACAATGAATCATTACTTTGTCTTCCAACTGCAAACACGATTACTAGTGTGACAGAGTTGCAACACACAAAAGATGACAAAGTCCAAAGTTCACGTCATAGTCTAACTAAATGTATCTTCACAAAGTCTGTGGCCAGAATTTCTAACACTGTTATGCATACATTTGAATGCGGTTTTATGCATACTGGAATAATGTGTAAAGATGCCCATCTAAATATATAAAAGATACATATACCATATACATATAATTCTTGTTATACCTTAATGTAAAGTTAGTTCCACAGCAATAGAGTGGACCATTCCCAAAATACTTATTTGATCTTTCATTCCTTGAACATACCTCATTAAAGAGAGGAACCTAAAATACTCTACACCATTAACACTGCAAATATGTTACTGTTCATGATGAATGGCTATTTGATATGAGGACTAGCATTATCTTACTGTAGTCTGATGCTAAGCAGCCCTTCCAATTTAATTGCAGCAGCCAATGAGGTAAAGTAGTTGGCAAGGTCACTAACAGTGTCAGATCCTAGCCTGAAGTTTCTGAAAACATCACTGGAATCTTATTTGAATGATTGAAATATAAATAGTTGAATGAAATATTGTTGTTCAATGTACATCATATATAATGCCTTATGTATCACTGTCCTACCATGTTTTATAGACTTGATCTCAATGTTCACAATTAAAAGGGATGCTTAATAATGTTCATTGCTCATAATGTATATATTTCCCTGAATTCATAGATTTCAATGAAAGAACTGACATTGCAATATTAATACCTGCACTACTCAAAAAGTTATTTTGACTCACAAAATCTTGTGAATACAGAATTTGCTACAAGATACATGAAATTTCACTTGTCAAACTACAGAGCTTGCAAAGGACATTTTAAAGGACATTTTATTGTATGACCATATATTATAAGTTTTCTCTATCTTCTGCCTTCTTTGGAGGAAGAAAGGATGGATACTATTTGACTGACTTTGACAGCTCATCTGAAGCTGCTGAAATATATCATTTCCAATGCTTAGTTAGAGACTTCTTAAAATACATATTATTTATTTGACAGACCAGAAGATATTGTGCACATCTAGTTTAGGAACTGTGTATCTCAATGTACATGGACTGCTAAGTATGTTTTCTTTTCCAGTCGGTAAACTGTCCCTAACTAGACTAGTACCATCAAGCTGCATCACACTAAGATAGTCGCTTTTTCATTCCCATCTCTTCACAGGATGAAGATCTTGCAACCTCAGATGTGTGCAAGTACATGTTTCTTTACAATGTCACAACAGATCAGGCAATAAGAGGTGAAAAGCAAACCCTCATAAAACCCAAACTGTAAAACCATGGAATTGTAAAGCCAGAAAGTTCAAAGAGCTATTTGATTTTGACAAAATCCCCAGAAAATCAGATTGCAACCTGAGCCTTTGTTATATACAGATATGTCCTTGAAAGAGTAGGCTTTTTCTAAAGGTGCCTATGGTAGGGAAAATATTTAACCCAAGTCGGATACTCTGAGCAAAAAGAAGAAAAAAGAAGGGACATTTATTTAAATTTATATGTATCTACACACACTAGGAAGTGAAAGGCTGGGAGCTAGAAGGAATTACTCAAATAGCTTGGCACTTCTCTTGACACAGGGATCTGCTTTATTTTTGTTGTGGTTTTTTTTTTTTTTCTTTTCCATTTATCTATTTCTGTGAACATTCACAAGGATTTACAGATTTCAAGAGTACTTGAAAAACATTAAAAGGAGGCTTATATTCAAGACATTGATTGTTAACCTGATCAAGATTGGATATTTTCTTCTTTTTAGCTGCACCTTGTTTTGTGAAAGGGATGATTTTATTGAAGAAGTCAGAGCGTTATCTGACTTTAGCTTCCCTTATCAGCAACACGATACTTGTGTTGACACACTCAGGATCTCCCTAAACCTTTCTCATATCTGACATGGTTTTGACTCATCTTTCAGTATGATCCTTCGTAATGAAACAACTTTGAATAACTCCCTAGGAAGTAATTTATTTTTATTAGTATTAGTGAGGGTGTTGGTGTTAGGTACATTTGGTTTCCTTTGTTGGCCTGCTGAACTTGCTAGCGAATTGAAATTTAATGATTGATAAGGTGATAAAATGATGAATAGAAGGATAAAACCTGAGAGATAAAAGCTGAGTAAGAGAAACAAAGTTCAGAAGAAGTGACTTTACTTTTAATTGAAACATAAATTTGAGGAACAGGATTATGAGATTTCAGTTCAACAAATGCATAGGGGAGTAAGTTTTAAAAGGTACAAGTGCTGGATATTGACCCATTCTGAGCTGATATGGCCCATTGTGTAAAGCTGTAATTAAGTAATCTAAGGGCAGTAAAGGTCCAGTGGGATTGGCAGTCTGCAGTGTAAAGCAGAGGAACGGCCAGTTCCATTATGCACCGTTCCAGTTAAAGCAAGCACCACCTTATCCACTCCTTTTCATTTTAATAGATGATGGTGATCAAGTTGTATGAAATTTATGTTTCTCTGCCCATCAGTTGGGTGGGTCCCCCAACAGAGCAGGTAAGAGCAGGTCTGAGCTCTCTTTCTAGCTCTCAGAAAGGCTGGGCTGGAGCAGCACCAGTTCACACCCTCAGCGCCCACACTGCTTGACAGTCAGGGGCAGCTGGTGTGAGGGGATCATCTCCACAGGCCATGTTCAGTGATGACTCCTGACTTTCTTGTCCATATTCAACAGTGGGGAGACGGGGACAGTCTTCCTACTCGGCCAACACTTTTCTCTAATTGTGGAGTCCTTCCTTACCCTTCCTCTTTTCCATTTTCATGTAATGACTTAATGGAAGGCATTAAGGTAGCTTTCCCTTCCTGTTACTCCTCCTCCTCCTGGCCCTTTTCACACTCTCCCATGTCAGCATACTCACAGATTCCCAGTTGGCAGGGATGCCACAGAGGGCACTTTCCACAATCCATTTGCTCACATTATAAGCTATCAGAAGCAGAAAATTCTGTCAAAGGACTGAAATGGGGAAGAGGAGGAGAAGAGAACAAATAGAAGAGGAAGAAATCACCCTCCATTTTCCAGTGAGCCAGTATACTAACTAATAAGATCAGTAAATTATGAGAGCTGTTCCCACAGTGTTTATACAGGAAAAGCAACAATTTCAATCGGAGACTCTTGCCAAGATTAAAATATTTAACCAGATATTCCCTATCAGAATTTTTTAAAAAAACAAACTAACCTCCCCCCGCCTCCCCCTCCCCCAAATTAATCACCTAACCTCCAATAGAAAGAGAAAAAGATTCATAGAAATATGTTTGGTTTCAGAAAGCATTCAGCATTATATAGCTAAGGAATAAAAAATCTAAAGACATGGCTTACAGTGCCTCCAGTTCACAAGACTAACAATATAATGAGAATTAAAAATAAAAATTGCAATAGATTTTAGGTCCATTTTATTTCCATTCTGATTGATCCCTTAAGCCTCAATCCTTTAAGTACCTTTTTCTACCACTGCAAATCACAGAATACCTTAGACAAAAATGAAGCTTATATTTTCAAGTATTTACATGGTTTAGGAACCTTATATTCCAAAAAGACACCAGCCTCTAAATGAAATGAGGAAATCACAAGTTACTTAACAGAATCATTAAATTTCAAAAGAAGGAAAAAGTACAGGAAGGAATAAATCAAAGAGAAACAAAGTTGCAGTAATAGTACTGACTCTGCTGTCAAAGTTCAAAATATGCTCAGAAAATCACATAAGCAGTCAAAGACTTGATCAGCTCATCCAGAACTCCCAGACGTGCTCCTTGCTCACTTCATATTGTAAATAGACTACTGTAAACAGCATCAGATTGACTTGGAGTTACCAGTTCATTGCACATCTGTAATAACTCTGAAGGAGAGACATGGTATTATTATCAGTCACTTACAGCCTCCAGATCTAAAACGTGTATTTGTCTCCAGACTGTTCCAGAAAGCACAGTGTAGTTAGCTCGTATGCATATCACATTTAGCTTCCTTGTGAATGGTAAATGAAAAGCTTTCATGATATTAACTCATCACCTTTTGGAAGGTTTTTCATTTCTTGTTAATACTCCCAGAAATATTCTGAGTTTGCTATGCATATTTAGATTTCTTTTTTGCAGAAACTTAAAACATATACGCTATTTCTTGAAAACCAAATAAGATACTCTGAGATAGGCTCCGTGGAATAATTTTATAACCATATCACAAGAGCCTAAAAAACACATTAAAACTTTCTGACAAAGACCTTGCCTCTCATACACTAGCAATTACTGCTATTAAGCCAAAGTAAAACTTAACTTACAGAGTGGTAACTAAGCTTCTCTGCTGATCTAATTTTCTACATTTTTTCCCATTGCTTTCACACTGGTGCAGTGCTACTGCATGTAGCAAAGATTCTTCTTATTAACACAATGTAAGGGAAATAACTCAGCCTCCTCTTTCCAAAAACATGTTTTCTGTAAAGAAAACAACTTACTGCACAAAATAAAGAGCTGTTTAGAACTGAAACTGCAACAGTCATTTGCATTTGTGCTTGTGGAATACAGATTTTTTGGGCAGTTAGATAGGACTGTGCAAATACTCTAGATTAATAAACTGAAACAAGCATCTGCTTTAACAGAATGCAATGCAATGTTCTTAGTGTTTCCCTTCTATTTGGAGATACATGACTAAAATTTTATTTTAACCTGATCTTTTTCATATTGCACTTATACAGTAGCAAATTTTTGTTTCAAGCCACAACTGCTACTCTGCGAAGATAATTAAGAGGAAATCCTGTTAGAAAGCATCAGTAATATATTATTTTACAAACACCTGCCATTAAAATAAGCCTGGAAACTGTCAACAAACAAACTGATTTCAATAGACTTACCTATTTAATGCTTTTAAAAGTCCGCTACTTCCTCTTTACCATACAAATCTTTCAGCCACTGGGTGAAGTCAAAATAGAGCACTTGATCATGATAATCCCAACCTGTCACAGACAACAGCATCTCTCATGGCACCACATTCAGAATGCTTGAAATGAACCTGGAAGACACAGATATTACATTTTTATTGAAATATACTCAACCATGTCCTAGAATGAGGAAACACAAACACTTTATTGATGACTGCATTATAAAGGCGTGAGTACAAAGCCATAAATATCACCTGGTAAACATCAAGACCAGCAACTGCAAAGCTCACATTCCAGAAAACCTGGTTTTGCTGAGTATATGCAGCTCTGTTGTACTTACTGACCCATTAAAATTGTCAGGATCAATAAACAGTATTTATCTTTTTTAAAAATTGCAGCTTTTGATATTGCAGCTTTTCATACAGAGACCTGTAAGTCCTTTTTCATATGAATTTCAAAGG
This sequence comes from Ibycter americanus, assembly GCA_035590275.1. Lineage (NCBI taxonomy): Eukaryota > Metazoa > Chordata > Aves > Falconiformes > Falconidae > Ibycter > Ibycter americanus. Next base: position 71,067,539 of record JAVJGI010000057.1, on the reverse strand, counting down.
AAAGATCATATTCTGAACCAAAAAGAATCTAATCTGAGAAAGGTCATGAAAAGGATTCAGTAAAATTAGGTAGCTGTTCCATAAGAGCTTTGCTGAATACCATTTCTTTCAGTATGTCTAACAGAAAACGCAACCTGTAAGCAGATGCAATGCAAACCCACACCAATCACGTGCTCTTCTTTTTACTAAGAAAAGGCATGCAGACAAGTAAAGTAGTCAAGTGGCATATTTCAACATGGTTTTAATGCATCCAGGGAAATTTACAGTTTTATTTGGTACCCTGCTTATGTATAGCTTTAAGTTTCCTTGAGAATATTTCCTACCACTTTTAAGTACCTTTTAGTAATTAAAAGGAATACTTTTGTTACAATCTCTAAATGGTTTTTTTTGCAGACTTTGAACTACAGTGCATCTACCTTCTTCACTAAAAACAAGATTAATTTAAGTGAACTGAATTTACTTAATAAAGATATTTTTCTCTTTTTTGTTCTTTGTCACTCAAATCTTCAGGCCAATGCACAGATATCATGGGGAATACCAGATGGCACCCAGATCAAAGCCATTTCATCCAGATCTGGGTGATTCTTCAGGAGTCCAAACTTGTTATTTCAGTCCCTGTGAAATTTAGAGTGACTGAGCACTACTTCTAAACAATTTAAAAAAAACAATCTGGATATTCTCTACCTTTCCCACTGATAGGAATGTCTCCTTCTCAAGTGTTGCTCATGTTTTTCTAATAGAGAGCAGTAAAATGTGTGTGCAGAGGTGAGTGCTAGTGCATGCATATGTAGGCAAGACAAAAAAAAAAAATTAATTATTCTATCAAATTTAGAAATATGCTAAGTAAAATGCCAGTAAACTTCTTGCCTAACTTCACAAATTATTTAACTACTGGGTTAACAGAGTATGACTTCTCAACAAATCACATTTGCTAGACTGGAACAGCTGAGCTAAAAGCAGTGGGTCAGAAGAGAACCTGCTATTCAACCTCCACCAGTCATTAGCAGTTTTTCTAAAAGATACAGAAACAGAAGGTATTTCTAAAAAAGGGACAAGATTGCATTTAGCCCAGTTTTAAAGTAAGAGTTCAGTGCATCTGAGGCATGATGCATCACTGTGGAAAACAAAGTTTCTAAGCGAACAAAATTTATCATATCTTCCATGACTTCAAATAGGAGAGCAAACATTTCCAGGGTTTTAGGAATATACCTAAATAAATAATCAGGAGTCACAATTCTGCTCTCTCTTCATATACCATGTCAGACAAATGCAGGAAATGTGAAAGGTACTTTGAAAATTGACTGAATATCTTGCATCGAGATATTAATTTATCTTTTTAATCCAGTCCAGTGCTTGGAGATCGGTCACTGATGTATGGTTCTCCATGATCATATATAGAACTGAATCTTAGTGAGACAGAGGACGGAACACACTAATACTTCTCAGAATAAATCTACCAAACTCAAAATACATGGAGAAGGGTGCTTTCTTTTTGTTAGTGATTTCCTTAGTGACATCTCTGATGGGGCAGCGAGCAAGTTTTCCCTAGAAATGTAATATCACAGACACATAAAGGAATCTAAACAAGAACTAAAGCTTTTATGAATAACTCCCAGAAAGACAATGGAAAAGTTTTATTCAATTGTTGCCATAAAATTATCAGGATATGTCAGACTGTGTATGGCCAAAGTTAAATACCCCAGATAGTCCTCTAAATTTCTATAATATTTTTGCATTTTACAGTGTAAAGACAGCGAACAGCTAAGTTTTTAGATTTGGATGCATTAGGATTTGTATGGCCAAACTGAAACAACTTTGACCTTTAATGCAACTGAGAAAGACAGAAGGTAATAGGATCAATGGATAAATCAGCTGGATAAAGGTCATGAACTCCATAAACTAGAATTTTCTAATAACATAGGCAGGGGGCATTCCTGAGTCAAAATAAGGGAAACTGGGCTGAAATGGTTATTAATATGAGAACTTATGCCTGATCTTGACCAATCACTTTTCTGAAGAAAAAAGAAAATTCCTTAAAACTAGGACAACTTGGAGCAGAAAAAGAAGCAACGAACAGTACCTAAGCCAAGAGACAAGGTCTACTTGTCTCTAAATACCAATGATGGAAGAAGAGGCAAAAGCCCCACAAATACGTTAACCCAAATCCACATGTTTGCGTTGACAAAGGGAGATCATCTGGTAGTTCAGGATACCACAGAACAAGATTCCTCCTGCAGAATGCTCCAAAACCTCCTTTCACCCTACTTGAGTGTGAAAGCTGAGTGGAGGGTGAAACATGGGCCAGTAGTTTAAATACACTCACCTATAGAAGGAGACAAAGAACACAGAGCAGACTGTGTACAATGCAATCACTGGTGAAAGGTGTCGTCAGAATTAAGGGATGAAAAGTCAAAATGTGGCAGCCGGTGGCTTTGCATGTTCTCCTATAAATAACTCAGGTCTGAAGGAAGAGCAGAAAAAAGGAGTGTGGAAGAAATCCATGTTTGGTAAGCTCCCCCGTTGTGCTGGTTTTGTATGGGATAGAGTTAATTTTCTTCACAGTAGCTAGCATGGGACTATGTTTTGGATTTATGCTGGAAACAGTGCTGGTGATACAGAGATGTTTTGATTATCGCTGAGCTGTGCTTACACAGAGCCAAGGGCTTTCCTGCTTCTCTCCCCACCCCACCAGCGAGGGGCTGGGGGGGCACAAGGAGCTGGGAGGGGACACAGCCAGGACAGCTGATCCCAGCTGACCAGAGGGATATGCCAGGCCATATCACATCATGCTCAGCAGTAAAATGCCAGCGGAAAGAGAAGGAAGAGGGGGTGGGGAGTGGGGGGATGTTTGGAGCTAAGGCATTTTGTCTTCCCAAGTAACCGCTACACGTGACGGAGCCCTGCTTTCCTGGGGATGGCTAAACACCTGCCTGCTGATGGGAAGCAGTGAATGAATTCCTTGTTTGCTTTGCTTGCCTGCACAGCTTTTGCTTTACCTATTATACTGTCTTTATCTCAGCCCACGACTTTTCTCACTTTTACTCTTCCACTTCTCTCCCCCATACCCCCAGGGGTGAGTGAGAGGCTGTGTGGGGCTTAGTTGCCAGCAGGGGTTAAACCATGACTCTTCTCAATCCTATTTTATAGTCCAGAACCACTATGAAAATCAACAGAACGCAAGAAGGTACCAATATAAAATTCACCAGGAATAAAGGAGAAGGTGAGGTCTGTAGAGAAATCTTAAGTGTTGCAGAAGGAATACTAAGCAACAAAGCGAATTAATGTGACAAGAATTCAACAAGATTTATATAAAATAGATTTAACTAAGATCCACCACAATGCGGGAGAGCAGGAAGAAAAATTGAGCAAACTATCTATGATGTCATTTGCATGTACAGAGTTCTGGTTTTTTAAGAAAAAGAACTAGCCAGTCATGGATGCAAATTTTGTGCTGAAATCCTAGATGCTGACGGTAAGTTGATACAATGACGCCTCAACGAGACATAATTTTCCAGAAGAGGAAAGGCTCAACACTGATAATATCCACTGCTTGCCAGTAATTCTTGTCTCAGTATCCATGTGAGAGCTTTGGCTTAGGAAATCTCATAAATGAAATTTAGATTACTGTGAACAGTAAAATCAAATCAATTCATTGATTATTTATAAATTATTTTGCTTATCATCTTCTGAATAGTTCTTGTAGCAGACACATTTATGTTTGCTAACTGTTTTTTCCTCACTTTTTTGGGGAAAAAGCTCATTGATTTTCAAGGATCACCCCCTCCAAACTCAGGGCTGGTCCATCATCACATGCAGAAGTCAAATAAAGGTGGCAGGAGGACTCGATAAATGAACTCCTGAC
>JAVJGI010000057.1:71051141-71063577 GCA_035590275.1 Ibycter americanus | reverse complement strand
GGCAGGAGGACTCGATAAATGAACTCCTGACTAAAAGCAAACATAAAAAGGAAGTGTGCAGGAGGTAGAAGCAAGGACAATCTCAGGGTGCAGGAACAGGTCTAGGACAGCCAAAGCCCATCTGGAGTTGAATCTGCTAAGGGATGAGACGGGCAACAAAAAAGGCTTCTACACGTAGATCAGCAGTAAATGGAAGACTAGGGAAAGTGTGGGCTTACGTCCAAATGGGGAAGGGACTCTTATGACAAAGGACACAGAAAAGCCTGACTTGGCGCCTTCTTTTCCTCGTTCTTCATTGCCAAGAGGGGCCCTCAGGAATCCCAGACCCCTGAGACCAGAGGAAATGTCTGGAGCAATGAAGACTTACCCTTGGTGGAGGAAGGTCATGTTTGGGAACACCTAAAAAGCTTAGCCACATACTAGTCCAAGGGGCCTGAGAAGATGCTCCCAGGATCTTCCTGAATAGTAGGAGAATGTAAATGTCAGCCCTAGCTTCAAGATGCTTAAGAAGGAGTTTGTAGGGAACTATCAGCAGATAAAGCATATAATCCTGGAAAACCTTTCTAAACCCATAAATGTCAAGGAGTTGGTTGGGAGTAGTCACCATAGATTTATGAGGGGGAAACTGAGCTTAACAATTTGATAGCATTCTATGATGAGATGATGAGCTTTGTGGATGAAGGGAGAGCAGAGGAAGCCATTTACCTCAACTTTAGTAAGGTTTTAATCACTTGTTTTCCATAATATCCTCATGTACAAACTGATGAAGAATGAGTTAGATAAGCACATACCTAGGTGGAATGAAAATTGTCTAAACTGCTAGCCACAAAGGCTTGTGATCTGTGGCCCGAAGTCCAGAAGGAGGCCAGTCACTAGTGGTTCACCTCAGGGGTGGATACTTGGGCCAACAGTGTTTAACACGTTTGTGAATACCTGGGCCATGGGGGAGTGTACCCTCAGTAATTAGAAGATGATACAAAACAGGAAGGAGTGGTAAATACATGAGATGGATGTGCTACCATTTACAGGGGCCTCAACAGGCTAGAGTAATGGGTCAACGGGAACCTCATGAAGTTCAGCAAAGGGAAATGCAAACCCCTGCACCTGGAGAGGAATGACACTCCCAGCACTGCTATGTGGTGGGGGCTGACTGGCTGGAAAACACCTCTGCAGAGAACCTAGAGTTCCTGAGAGACAAGGTGATCAGCCAGCATGGTGCCCTCGCAGCAAAGAAAGGGGCACTGCATGAGGAGAGGTACTGCCTGCACGTTGAGGGAGCTGATCCTTCCCCTCCGCTCAGAGCTGGTGACGCACACCTGGTGTGCTGGGCCCACCTCTGCCCTCTCCACTACAAGAGACACCAGCACAACTCCAGCAGAGGGCCACAGAGATGAGGGACTGGAGCATCTTTCATATGAGGAATGGCTGACAGAGCTGGAACTGTTCAGCCTGGAGAAAAAAAAGGCTCAGAAGGATCTTATCAATATGTATAAATACACATCAGGAGGGACTGAAGGAGGTGGAGTTAAATTCTTCTCAGTGGTACCCAGTGGCAAGGCAAGAGTCAACAACCACAAATTAAAATACATGAAATTCTGTTCGAACATAAGAAAAGAATTTTTACTATGAGGTTGATTGAACACTGGAGCAGGTTACCCAGGAGACTGTGGAGTCTTCATCTTTGGATATATTTGAAACCTGACTGTACAGAGTCCCAAGCAACCTGCTGTAGCTGACCCTGCTCTGAGAAGGGGCATCGAACTAGACTATCTCCAGAGATCCCTGCCATCCTCAACCATTCTGTGATTCTGTGAAATCCTATAAAATGGTTGAAAGAATTAAAAACATCACCAACAACTTTTGCTTACTTCACAGTACCTGGAGATACATCACATAATCTGTGTTATAATAGCATATTGTTTTATAGCAGTAAAAGAAAGCTTATTTTCTCTCTACTCCCTTAAGACAGTGTTTTTAGTACAATAATATCAGCTGTGACTTTTGAAGTCACAGACATTCAGCAAAGCTGACATTTAAATAAAGAATCTGCACAAGTAAAACCTGCCACTGTACCTACACCAACACCCAACACGCCCCCCCCTCCCCCCACACCGAACCCTATTTAAGTAGACAGGTTTAATATTTAACATCGATTTCATTCTTTAATTGTACATTGTAACCATTACTGCAGTCCAATTTTTGGAGGTGCACTGAGGTAATAACACTGGAGAGACAGTAAAACTAAAGTCTGGACGATGCTTTTAAAAGCACAGTCTCGCAGAACAAATACCTAACAGTGTGCTACTTAATGGGAGCCAGTAAAGTCAAACAAGCAGAGTACTCACAGCAAGCCTACACCTTCTGTTGCATGTCCATCATTGTGAAAACAAAATTCATATATGAAGGGGTTACGCACTCTCTTTGTTCCGGTATTTGTGACTGAAGCAGAACCCAATTTCCACATATTGAAAGGTTTTATGATATTACTGGTGACAGAAGTCTGTGCTGTCTCTGCTCCTTGGGAGCTTAGATTCTGTTACGGCCTGAAATCCTGCTCAGGTTTGAAAATTACATTGTTAATTGCACTATTAGCATTTTGCTAGTCTTTTCTTGCAATATCATGACTATGCCTAGGTCTCAAATAAAGAAATGAGGGATGCGGAGAACTGCTCTTTGGTTGATTCTATATAGTCTGTGGGGAGATACTCATTGCTTCTTCTGTTATTTATCCTATTTTTTTCAGTAGTGCTCATGGAAAAAGAGGACAGTATAAGAGGAGTTTCTTGCTCTATGACACCATATAAATGCATGAGTCACTAACTGACCCAAGGGTTTACCATTTAAATAAAGAGCACAGGCAAAGGATGGGAAAAGAGCTAGTGGAGAGAAAAGAACACTTGAATGACACACAATAAACACATCAATTCTGAAGACTTAATTTATATTTTGGTACTGGATTTTCAGTCCTTTCAGTGGGTTTGTGACAGACGTGATTCCAGAGGCAGCAACAAAACCAGAAAATGAGAAGGTGCTAGAACAGAGAGAGGGAACTTTCAGGAAAGAAAGTGGTGTGATGGTGTTACCTGAATCTCTCCTTATAGGTTTCGGGGACTTTTTTAAGCTATGGTGTAGGGTGAAACAAAATTCAGTGTTGTAGGATACATATTTAGTGGTGGTTATATCAGTTTCTAACATCAAATATAAAGGCTACAGAATACAACTATCAACTGTTTTAGGAACATCATTTGCATTTGCGGTCATGGCTATTGGAAGACTGATACTAGCTAATTGTTGCATGGCAAAATATGCAACCCTGAGAGTAACATGGCTGTTCTTTCCCCATGACCTGTTTGACTTCTGTCCTCCCTGACCAGCCAACAAAACATGTTAATCATATCCAGAATTACTAGGATAGTTGCTTACTAAGAATTCGCCCAAACCCATTGAAATCACATATCAACAACCATTAGAAGTTAATCTGAAGGTAAAAGCATCATGTCAACTAGATGGAATTAATTAGGTAGCAACACTGGTGACAGAACTTTTCAGTCTAGCACTGCTCCAAGAAAAGTCTTACGACTGGCTGACTTGGCTACTTTTACTGCTGGATGGTTCACTGCCTGTCAGTGGAATGGAATCAGATGTTTTTATAGTGGTTGATAGTGGGGTGCATCAGAGGAGCTGTCAATTGCTCTGAACACTAGCAGCAACTCCAGCGAGTCATGAACAAAGTATATTACCTGTATGTGTGCAAATATTTTGCTTTATGTGATAGCTGTGACACATAATGGTCCCATTGGAGCTACTGCTCAAACAAAGGTTCTGAATGTGGGTATTTATTATTTATGATGATGATGATGGTCTACCATGTGGGTATTTATTATTTATGATGATGATGATGGTCTGCCAGAAGACACTTGGAAACATGCATATAAAGCACGGGGAAGACCTTTGCCAATAAATCTGGTGTGGGCTGGGGAGGGCAGGGACTCCTCAAAGTCTTTCCAGGCCTTGAAGAGTAGAAGTATGTGAGCAAGCCTACCTACAGGACAACCGGCCAATATAACAAACACCAAAGAATTCACTGATTAGTTTTCCAGCTGCACGTACATGTGCCCTCTAATCTCTCTAACCTCTCACTCACAGTGCACAAGAAACGACAAACATGAATGAAAAGCACTAGCAACCATAAAATCAAACACTAAAAATGGAGATATTATTTTATTTCAAAAATTGCCTCATTTTTATTTGTTATTTAATTTCTGAGTCTCTAATTATTTTTTTTCCTTCGCCCCTCTGTAGTCTTGGATCTAGAGCCTCATTTTACACAAAATGGAAAGCTGAAGTTCTAAAAGAGCAAGTTGCAGGAATCTGAGCTTTGATACATGTTCTGTCAAAACTAATGTTCAATAAAGAAAGGTTTAATAAAATCACGCAGAGATTGAACTATGTTTTTCATCCTTTTTCAGATTTCATGATTTAAGAGAGGAAGTTAAAAAACAGAAAAAACTTATCAGCCCGTGAATCAGTTAAACCCGTTCCATGCATTTAAGAATGGTGAGATGTATGACCTGTGATCAACTTGCCGTGGTCAACCAAAAGAGCACAATACACGTGCCAGCTCCTCCGTATAGAAAAAAATAAATAAATCATCCTAACATTTGTAAACATAAGACTAAAACTATTTCATTTTTAACTTTCTTCCAACATAACTGCAAACAGTAGTATAAGACATACTCAGATCAAGTTGTTTTTCTATGGAAAGTATAAATAACATACCTTAAGATTTAGTGGGTTCAAGTCCTGGGGACAATCACTGCTCTTTTGGAAATAAAATTCACCTGTTAAAACTTCTCTAATTTAGTCTAGGATAAAATTTCCTGTCTGTGAAATTTTGTCCTTAGCAAGTTTGCAATGTTCTTTAGTACCAAGCAACATGTTCCTTTCTGACTTAAAGCTACCTTCAAGTGATCAGTGTAATTTGTTCAGTCCCTCAGTTCTACTGTTGAGGTTTCCGAGAAGAAGGTCCACTGTAATATATACTCCTGCCTACTCCAGTTTCCCAGCCTGGATTTCAGCTCATTTTATATTACAAAGCCTAGCAAGAAATCTTTCTAAAGCAACTATTTTATGAAGTGGGAATCAACAATATTTTGTACTCCCTCTGCAGCGCTGGTTACTGTGGCAGCAGTTAACCAACAGACTGCTGAAAAATAAATATCAGTCTTACAGATGACAGAAAATAACGTTACCTAGCACCAGCTCCTTACTCAGCTTTTTTGAAATGAAGGGGAATATAACAACTGCACCTGTCCTGGTTTACCAATGTTGGTGTCAGAACATGGGACAAAACATTATAGGCAAAGCACTGGGAACAGCTTACTTTGCACAGGAACACCTTGGTAAGTCTTTTCCCATTCTAACTTCTGTTATTTGCATATATTATGTGAATGACATCATACTTTCTCATAGTCTATTGTGTATGAAGAATCTCTGGAGCAGATCCTTTGCTCTACAGCTAGAATGATTTCAAAAAAGTGATAGCAATTTATACTGTTTGAGGATCTAGCCCCTTGACCCCAAGACATCAAAGCCTGTTGACAAACACACAATTCTGGCATATTTTTCTGAGAGATTAGGAAGAAACTTACTCCTATGGTAGGCTGTCCTTGCCACGTCCTGTTCACCTCTACATATATATTTATAAATATATACTTATATTTATATGTATACAGATCTATATATGTATGTATACATTGACACACATTTTTTTTAAATACTGCCTGAACATATTTGTTTATTCCCCACCCCTTTGAAAATGTCTTAATTCATAAAACTTTAGACTTGCTACATGCAATTTTTTGGAAGTGTGAAATTACCTGTCACCCTTGAAATATGAGAGAGCTATAATCCAAGTACTGTACTGCTATTCTACTACAGAGCTTGCCTTATTACAATATAAATAGTACAACCACCTTCCTCATCTTAATTTCACAAGTTTAACTGCTTTATAGCAAAATATACAGCTTACAGGGAGCATCCAAGATATTTATTTCCTTTAGGTTCATGTCATTAAATGATCTCTGTCAGAACCATCACAGTGGTGTAAGAATCAAAGTAACCTTGTCTCAATAGCTGTGGCTTTATTGGCTAACACAAAAAAAAGTGTATTTCCCCACCTTCAACAACCTGACTTCCAACTCCCTTGGTAGGGAACAAAGGTAAACTGAAAAGCATGCATACTGAATCTGGCTGGATATAGTTTTGCAGATTTGCACCATAAGTAATTCAAGATTAATCTTCTGTAGAATTCCAGTTTGTACCTTACATCATTCCCAAATCTCCTGAAATCTTCAGTTTTTTAGGTAACCCCTGAAATTCACAAAGCTGATTTCAAAGAGAACAAGTTTCCTAGGTAGCTAACTCAAAAATAAATCATATATTTGTGTCTGAATAAAATACTTATCAGACATAGTTCTGATTTTTCAGTGTAGTGAAATTACATTTTTCTCCTTAAATATATATTTGTGTGTACAGATCAACACACCAACATTTATTTAATTTTCAAGACACTGCAACTTTTGATGAACGTTTTCAACTGCATTAATCTGCACATAAGAAAGTAAATTTAGACAAGTATTTTTGCAGAAAATACTTCCCAAATTTTAGGAAGATGATATTTAGCATAAAATAAACTAAAATTTACTGATGTGAATTGATCAGCTTGGAAGTAGATCTGAAATAAATGCATTAATGTCAGGGAAGTAGATCTGCCTTCTAAGTGGAATGATTGGGGAAACTACTGACAGTTGTTGCAACAATAGGAAAAATGCCCTCCTTAAAGTAAGGACAGGTATGAAAGGTAGAAAGCTTTTGTAGAATGTAATTTTTTAGCTGTAAGTCATATTTAATAGAATACATGTATCTCTAACTGCCACCTCATAAACAGAGAACTTAGTGTGTCATCATGCTTCTTCCAGTACTGCTGTACATGTTACGGACTTCTTAAGTCCATATTCCCAAACAGATTTTTATGTCTTTTGCTGATGTTTTTTCAAAAAAAAAACCCACAACATTTAGTCCATGGTATTATCTACAAAATGCTTTTCAAGCATTCAGAACTAACACTATAATGGTGGTTTAGACTTCAGCTGATGTAGCACCCAATGGTAATAAAATGTTTTTTTATTTGTATCCAGCTGAAGTCAGGGGACAAAGATTACTAATAACCTCACGATTCCTTGTCCTTAAACTCCCATTGCCTTATTTTAAAGAATGAAGAATTTCTGTTTGACACAACCACATTGAAGTCAGGGCTATCAGCTCTAATAATCACTGATGTGAAATCAGCTGACATCCTTCAGTGATGATTACATTATATTTCACTAAGGCACATCACTCATTAAAATTTGCACATATTCTGAAATATTTATAAAAAAAAAAAATAAATGGAACTTTCATACACTTAGAACGATCTCACAGGAGACCGACATACTTCATGCACCTAGTCAATTTTTTTCATCTTAAGAATTAATGCACTTTCTGGCACAGTTTATTTAAATGCAAAATTAGAAACCCTGATTTGTAAAACCAATAGACACATAACATCTATCAAAACATCAGGTGGTAGGATCAATTTACCCCCAGGAGCTCTGTTCATAGTCTATCACTACATTTTCCTCTGTCTGCTAATAATGACCAAATACTTCCTTGTAATAAAATGGTGCCAGTGACGACATTGAGACAGCTTAGTGTCAGTGGCAGAATGAAAGGCACAAAATCAGCTTTGCTGAATCACAAAGCATCCAAAGTATGACTGTTGAGTTGGTTAAAGATTTTCCAGACCTCATTTGTCTGAAAGGAAGACAGTAGAAGAAAGCCTGACTCAAAGTCATGGTTTAGAAAGTTTCTACCCAGATGATTCAGTGGCTTCCCATAACTGAGATACAGAGTGGGGGGCAGGTGAAAAGCCTATGATATTTGGCCGCTGGTAGAAAGTTCTGTGAAGTACTGCCAGGTGACAGTTCTTGTGTCCCAGTGTTTTGAAGAAGACTTCATATCTGCTGAAAGATCAGCCTTTTTGTCACAAAATTGCCATTTTGCTGACTCTCTGAAAATCCAGCAAATGTGGTCAAGTTACAAGTATTGTGTGTACACCCAATAGAGAGAAGGGGAAATTCAAATGGTAGCTGCTCAGCATTGGTATTGTGACCAAGGAATGCCCTGGCATGGAGGGCAAGTAGACCCAACTGCAGAAGCGATTGAACTGGCTGATGCAGGAATGCCAGAGCAGAAGGTCTCTCTGTAAGGGAGTAAGGTTTCCCTTGGTGATGAGACAAGAAACGCCACAGTGCTGTCTTGTAGTAATCCATGGGTCATGGGATGTGAGTATGTAGGGGCCACCTTCAGGCTGGGGGATGGACCCAATGCCGGGCTGAGGTGTCCTGTGCTGATGCTCATGTGACTGGTGCCAGTGTGAGTGTGCGTAAGGAACTGGCTCGTGTCACACCTTTGCAGACTCCATGTAGAAGTGCGTATGGTGGTAGGACTCTGTCCAGTGCATTGTGCATTAAATCCTTCATATTTAAACACAAACGTGTTTAATTCACCTCAAGGGATACAATAAAAAGTACCCAACAGAAGACTTGCAGGTTAGTAGTTGAAAACACAAAGATTCTGTCTGCAGAATTGACTGGATGATAAACATAACATTTCCAGATAGATGATGGGTTTATCTCACCCACAGTTACAATATAGAACTATTTTTTCTTTGATGATGCAGCTCTTGGCAGGTTCAGGCAAACTGCAGGTTTCTACTGGGATGTTCTGTGAATATTTAGAAAACATTTTGCATTGAAATGCCTTGTGGAAGAACAAGATATAATGTGTACTCATGTATGTTCATAGAATGTATCCTGTTGTATGTACCAGCAGGATAATATGGATTTACTTTAAGAAAATCTATAAGCCCTACTTTCTACACTGAAAACAATGGAGAATCACCCAGTCTGAAGGAGTCAGCTGAATGATCTATAAAAATAAATTTCCTTAACTGAAAACAATTAGGAATGTAATAATGAATGCACATTTCTCACAATAACTAAGGGGTAATTACTGAGCTTGTTTTGTGACTGATGAACAAAGGCTTTGAAAGGAAATTTAATCACTGATTTCTTATCATATAGTTAGATGCCAAATGAGATCTCATAATTACAGATGGATGAATTTCTATCATCATTTTATGTATAATCATGTCTAGCACGCTGATTACAAAAGCAAGAAAAAACAGAATCTTGGGTGTTTATTTTATGGAATAACAGTTGGGATTCACTTTTAGCATGTAAGGGCAGATACAGTCTTGCAGCTATAGGAAGATGTTAATTATTCAGCCCCAATCAGCTGATCTACATCCACGGGAAAATTTTGCATGAACTTAAAGTATGCATTGCCAGGAGCTTTTTTCAGGAATCAACTTCATCACAGTCACAGAAGGAATGAAATGCATTACTAGCTGGATGTGCTATAGGAAAATACATGACCAGCAGATCCCCACCCTGATCACATCACATCACATCACATCACATCCCTTTTCATACTTTAAATAGAATTAGCTCCTTATTTTTCTCTACCCATATACCAGCCTCCATCACTTCTTCGTTCTTAGTGGCTTAGTCTAGTTCTTCACTGAGAGCTACTTTTCATATTTTAAAGACCTTTGAAGTGATACTGTTATTCATTATCTGCGCATGGACATTTCCTTACATAAGGTTGAGAACAACGGCAGTAACATGCCACTAGTAAATGGAACAGGAAAAACACTACGTTCACCTACCTTCACTCTACCTAAAAAATTCTTTTACCAAGTAAAATTACTAGTCCATGGCATGCTATAGGTGGATTTCTACTGAGTTAATTATGACATAAATACAGAAAAGCCAAGACTTGCCTTAATACAGGCAACTTGGTATTTAAATCAAGGTAATAGAAAATGAAAGCAGTGAACCTCATATAACACTGAAAAAGCATCAATAATCTTTGCAGTCAATGAAGTAAAGTAAAGCCCATGAGAACGACTGTATACATTTTGAAATTAAGTCCTTTATCAAAATGTCGTATGCCATTGTGAATAATTACGGGAAGGGAATTTTTTTGAGAAGACATAGACCGAAGTTTTACTTAATTTCTCAGAAATTTTATCCCAGTCAGAGCCACAGAAGAATAGAGGTCCGAAAGGGAAGCACACTGATTTCTCTTGTGCTTCCCAGATTCTGCGCAGTGCGTGTGACTGTTTTATCAAAGCCAGCCACCTCTTCTGCTCACCAGTGCACAGGTAGCAGTGCATTTCAGCAACATGATCTCAATGAATTCAGAGAGGATAAAGACCATGTGTGCAGCAGGAAGGTGCCACTTACAGAGTACAAGCTTCTCCCTTTAGATCTTCATAAAAGGTCCCCAGGACCTTGAAGCAAAGTGTGAGAGGGAAGGGGTGGGTTTGTGTGTGAAGGAGAAGCCCTAGGTAGAAAATGCTTTTCTACCATTCTGCTGTCAGTGTCACAGCCGAGATCTCATTGCTAGAATCAGACTTGCCTAATACTCTGCAGTGAAAACTGTTTCTGGTGCTATATTTTTCATCCTATATTTTGGCTTCTAAATAAAATACAATAAAATTCAAGCCAATTTCTAAAACCTTTCCCACACATACTATTGCAGACTACAGAAGACCATCATGAATGGCATCTGCTATAAAGCTTTTTTTCATACAACTCCACAGGTAACCTAGTTTTGAGAATTTTTTTATCAGAGTAATTTAACTGTAACAGAAAACACCTCATTGAACCGGGAATCTGAAGCAGGAAAACAAATAAAATTTCATAAGCTATAGCATTCTCAACATCCTAAGCTGAGGAAGTAAAGATGAGAAACCAGAAAATATATGTGTGGCCAAAAATGAAGTTAACAAAAAGTTATTTGAAGCAGCAAGTTATAACTGTTCCCTACTGACCTTTAATTTGCACCTTCTGCTAACACCTCACAGTAGGTGAGCTTAAACCGTTCAAAAGGAACCCACTGCATCCTTCTTGTCTCTCTTTATATCACCCTAGAATTCACTCCTTTTGGATTACTTGCTGGCCAGTGTGACTGGGAGGATAAGTAAAATCTGTCATTTATGTTGCAAGCAAAAAGACTGCTGTAGTCATCCCGATACTCTGAAACGGAAATATTCCTGTTACTTACTGATTTACATCATTCGAGGGTTAAGTTTGCTATCAGTAAATCTCCCACGAGCTGTTGTTTCTGGGATATCTTTGCAATTCTGTCTCTGCAATAGCTGTCAGAAACACATCCTGCCTAGCTACACCTGAGCTTGACAGGCACATATTTTGAGGTTGTAACAACTACTAAATCTATCTGTGATAAGACTTTATAGTAAGTATGTATTTCCTCATCCTACATAAAAAAACCCAAAACAAACAACCTGATGGATTAAGGCGCATCTGGCTTGAGAGTTATTAAAGCAGGATAAAGACAATGCCCTCCAGCAGCTGGTTATGAGAACAACTGTTTCAGTAGTGTCTATCAGCGTGTGGTGGGGCTAATGTTCCAATTCTTCCTCCCATAGTACACACACAGCAATTATGCTAACAATAACTCTACTGCTCTCAGGGTTTCTGAAACCTTAGTCACTAAAAACAGTTTAGAAAGAGCTAAGTTTCAAATTCTTTTCACAGCAAAGACTTCAACTAATGGATGAGAGGATTATCAGCATCCTACCTGTGTTCCTTTAGACTGGGTTCAAGCAGCTATTATTAGCAAAGTCATTAGCAAAGACTACCAGGGAATAATGAACCTATTCAACAACAATTTTTGAGGTTCCATAGTTTGCTTTTCGTTCTGCTTTAGAACAAAAATTAAGGCTGTTTGAATATTCTGTTTCCAAAGCAGAGCTGAGGCCTGTATGGAGTACAAGCTGGAATTTTGCTTAGCTGGAGTTATATATATGTGTCAATCAACTGACTGATGGCTGGTCAACAATCTCAGTGTGAGTAGTTTAAAGCAGTCTGACTCTAAATAGTTTTGCTAACCCATTTAGATCAGTCTCTGCACCTCTTCTCTCTCCAAATCAACAGAAGAGAGATATGAATACGGTTTATTCACATCTCAGCAATTCTTTTCTGCTCCTTTTTGGACGATCTCAGTACAGTTGGATTCATGCTAATATAGTCGATGAAGGAACAGAGTCGATGAAGGAACAGAAATAACAGTCCTAATATTGGATCTCTGTGCCTCAGAGAATATAAATAAGAGTACCTTTACTGAAGGCATTTTAGACTAGCTGAAAACGTAGCTAAGATCTTTCATGTGGACTATACTGAGAGCACAGAAGAAAAAGGAACAAATATTTCCTGTGCTGACACCTTCACAGTTTCACAAACAA
>JAVJGI010000057.1:71028049-71047931 GCA_035590275.1 Ibycter americanus | reverse complement strand
GGGCGGTTGGTTTTTTTTAATGTAGAAAACATTTATTCTGTGTTGGAGTTGAATCTCACAAAGGGGTTTTTGGCCAACCAGCTTCTGTTCTTTGTAAAGAGAAAATTGTTCTTATATCTTAAAACTGAAATAAGCTTATGAAATGCTTTTCAAACAGATAAAGCGAGAAAATGACAATGAGTTATTTTTTTTCTTATTTACTCATATTGCTTAACTTTTATTTTACATTTAAATCCAAGGAGATGTCACTCTGAAGTCTACAAGCATTCAGTCCACCTCCTTTGTTGGAGACATCGAAAAAACACTTATAGTTTGTCATATATTGTGATTACATAGGATTTCTCAACACAGACATATTATATTAAAAATTCAAACAGAGTTAAATCAGTGCCATCTGTGTTACAGAAGGCTTATCAGATTTGTAATTAGTTTATGTTAATAGAATTAGCCCATATAAATTATAGCAGCACCAGCACTAGTGTAGACTAGTAAATGAGTCTACATGAGACTAGTAAATGAGCCTACACGAGGTGGTTCATGGGCTTAACTAGATTGATGTGTACTCCAGCAGCTCTGAAGGCACAATTTACTATACAGGGAGCAAACTGAGTGATCATATTACGAAATGACATGTGGTTTATTGGCCATCATGGATCACGCTGAAGAAAATGAAATTAAGGTTACAGTAATTAATCCCTATTTAAAGGATAAAAAGAGATTCATAATAAGGGGACAATGTTTAATATGTATATTTGTTTCAAATGTTCGACACAGAAATGACGTAGTGAGATTACTTTATAGATGATCATTATTTCTCTTAGTAACAATATATACAGCACATGAAAAGAACTCAAGGTGATGGTGTATCCTAATATGTGACTTCTGTACACTGGGAATATCTCAAGGACAATAATTCTGGATGAGTTAAGAAGTAGAGGGCTACTAATAGCTACTCTTCTAATACACAGCTATAACACCTGGATACTTGTGTATGATCCTATGGAAACACAGAAAATTTATAACTATTTATTAGAGGAAACAGAGGGGCAAGAAACTGAACTTCAATTTTTTCCTTTTCACCCTTCTTAAACTAACTCCTCTGGTAACCACTGTTGCTCCTTCACTCCAAGACTCCTCAGTTTTTTCCTTTAACTCCTGTAATTTGTCATCCTTATATCTCTTACATCATCATGTTTTCTTTTCAGAATTTTTGCAATGCTAGCTTCTTTCTAACTCATGGCAGGTTTAGATGAAACCAGGTGAAATGAAACAGAAACAAAGAATGTTAGATGTCAATAATGTTCCTAAGACACTAGGTGAAGATAAAATAATTTTTTTAAATTAACTGTGAAGATATAAAGGGAACATTTTATTTCTCTTCAAATATTTTAATTTTCCTCTGGAACTTGCCACCAAATGTTATATTTGAAATGCCTTGGCTACTGAATGTTCTCAAAGCTGAGGCACTTACACTGGATCTGAGACACTGATAATCACAGAGGCTGAAACTGAACCTCTGTAATCTTTTTCTTCAACTCCCAGGGAAGAGGACATCAATTGTAAGGATAATCAAAAGTCTTATTTTTGAATAAGCAGTTAAGTACTTGCTTGGCTCCAATTGACTTTGATTGCTATGAAGTATGTTCGTGAATGTCCTTAAACAGGAGTGATTCACTGACCTGGAGCTTAGAAGCAGCACAGTGTTGACATTGTTAATGAATGCAAAAGCAAAAAACATATTTTGGTAACCTATGACAAACTATTTGTAGCTCACCAAAGATCGCAAACCAAAGCCAAAATTTCTCAGATCTCCAGTTCACATTTCAGACACAATTTTTTTCGCTCTTCAAGATAATTTGGTATAATTTTTATGCTACTGAGAAACTAACATGGACATTTTCTTTATACTGTCTTTTGTAGGATGCATGTTATGAAACACCAGTGTATTCAACTCCTCAAGGAGAGTCCAGAGGCGAAGAAGAAACTTCTCTTATTCAGACTGAATTGCTAACAAAGGAGTTTCTTCCCCCAAAAAAGACAGGTCAGTAACTTCTCCCTACACCCTCAGCGTGTGACAGGTGGTCAAGTAGCTAACAATGCATAGTGAAGAATGTGGGAGCAGAAGCCTCACTCCCTGTTACAGCATTAACTCTCTTTGCAATCAGACAGAGGTTAAGTTAGTGTTTTATTTTGTCTTGATTAAAATACTACAGATAATAGCATGACATCACTGCAGCTAGAAGAAGAAATACATAAAAAATGAGGAGGAACTTAGATACTATGGTAACAGAGGTCTGACAGCTATCTAAGACAACACCACAGATATATTGGTTAGAAGAAATAAAAACAGCAGTAAGACACAATCTAGTATGATTAAAAAAAAATAAAAGCCCAGGATGGTCTAGTGCCAAACACCCTTCAAGGGTACTACCTCGGTAATCACCTCAGTATTACACTTTGCATTTACATTCGTTTACAAAACTTGCTCTTGCCTATCATTCTTACCCATTATTTGCAGCAGAGAGACATGAAACCCAAGACAACATCGTGTCAAGCATGGGGTAACTGAAACATGACATTTGGAATGTACATAACAGCTGACTGAGAAGGAACCAAAGCAAAGGAGATCAAGGGCATTCAGCCTGTGGCCAGCAGTGCAGCTGGGGAACAAACCTCAGCCCTGTGGTGTCTCCCTCAGAAACACTACAGCCTCATTTTGCCTGTTTCATTTGCTCATGCAGGAGTTATAATCTCTTTAGGGAAGAGGTTCTTTTGTGCAGATTTGCAACCAATATATTAGTTTTATCCAGAATTGCCATACTCACATTTCCTGAAAAAGTAAAAATCTCTCCCCTCTCTCCAGGTGCAGTACTACTTTAGTCACTGCTTTACCCCACCTTTTTGCCCCGCAGTGTGCTTCCACTCAAAATACAGTATCTCTGTTTCCCTCTAGTAGAAAAAAATAAATCTTCATAGACTGACAGAGGTATAGAAGGCCCACAGAAATTACGCAGATCAACACAGAATAAGAAACTAGTTGAATATTAGCATGGCATACAAATGGCAATGAAGTCATACTTGACTTTAAAACAGCTCTTACATAATTCTTCTTTAAAAAGAGAAGAAAAAAGGAAAGATCCAAGAAATTACTTGGATCCTAAATCCCTTCTTGGACTACGTTGCTCATATTTGCTTTTGAAGTCCTATTAAACTCTAAAGTGTTATTTATAGTTGAATGCAGGTTTTGAGAACACCAAAACACCTCAGGTCAGTGGTTTCTGGTGGCTTAAAATGCCAGGAGGATTCAGTTGTGCATATTTTCTCATTTGTTTTAAATCCTCTAATATTGTGGGAAAATAGTCTACTAGCCTCATTACTACAGATGAGAAGTTTTATTAACTTGGATTAAAGTTATGATATCTGAACATGGGGAACGGAGTGGTGATTGCATTAACAATTCTCAGTTGGTTAGAAGTGGTGGATTATGGTTATAAATCTTGGCTTTGATTATATCTGCATAATAAAGTACAAAGGAGCCTACAGCATTCTAAACATTTGAAATGGGGATACTTTCATGAGGAAAGAAAAAGTCATAAAAAGTTTCACCTCATAAAATTGTGGCATTTACAAGCCAATGGCAGACACCAGTGGTACTTACAAGCCAGATACATTAAAATCTTTGGAAACCTAGAGGTTCAGAGACACTTATCAGGTTCAGAGCAAGATGCCAGAAAAAACCCTTAAGTATCTCCCTGCCCTTTATTTCAGTGGAGGGTAGGCATCTAATTGGTTTTGGAAAGAAATACACATTTTCTCCTCACTGTCCCCTGAGACTTCCCTTTCTCTCTCACAAAGCCAGCCTTTAAAAATGTGGTCCCTAGAGCTTCCAGTGACAGTGGAGGAAGAGGATGGTGGAAGACATGCAGATCAGTTTACCTTTGTTCTTTATTCATGGGGATGTGTGCTTTGACTCCACAGATAAATTCTCATTTTCTTAATTTAATAAGCTTGCTCACATGGAGTTAATTGTTAACTTTTGTAGCAAGAGGAAAAGGACAATGGTGATAAATAAATCTGTTTTTAAAAATTCTCTGAGTAGATAAAACTGATAAATCTAATTGCTTCTGCATATAAAAGGAACTGGCTTTATGTACTGTGAGCATTGACATCATGTACTGAGCACTGAACTTGACTTAGAGAACTGTGTTCTGCCTTGTGATCGGTACAGTAAACAAGAGAAATCAGTGCATTTCCTATACCTTCCATCCCACACAGCAAAGGATTTAAGTTACTATGCTCTTTGAAAGTGAATGTAATACTTTTCATTAAGTTTGGCTGGTGAGGAAGAAGGATCTTTGCCTACATTTTGACCTAGCTGGGAAACCGTGTCCTACATAGAAAGAAGGTAAGAAGAATCAGGCCTAGGACTGTTTTGAGGCAGGGACTATAATTCTGCTTGCCAGGTATTAAGGTAGAGGGCTACTTTCCAATCTACTTTGTATAGCTGCATGAGGAATTTAGAAAGCAGTCCCCTGGCTTATGATCCTGCTGCAATTATGGATGATTTGTTTGTCTTCATGCTCTGCACATCTGTGCATCAACAGCTATCACACCTGAAGCTGGAGGGGCAACCTTAAACATCTTCCCAGTATTGCAGACATGGATTACAAAATACCAAAGATTTTAAGGACAAGGAAATTAACAGTTCTGAATGATATAAAGGCAGATTGTTATTGCAGTTCATGAAAGCCAGCTCTGTTTCCATTAACATTAACACAGCTGAGAGATGCTTCACTGGAAGATAAAAGGAATTGACAACTATTCACTAGGAGCAACTACACAAAAGAGATGCATGACAGTCTAAATTAGTCTAAGTCCCTCTTCATTTTGGTGATTTTCAAGAGTAGAGAAGGTATTTCCTGGGTCAATCAATGTGCTAATTAAGGGGTTCAGTAACAAATATTTTTTTCTTTGGTTGGTTTGGTTTTGGAGAGAAAACCTTTTTTTAAAATACATCTGAATTGATAAGCAAACAATTTGGTTACTTTTCAGAACCTGGTAGGTGATGTAAATACAGACAGATATTGCAGTCTACAATATCAAAAGTGCCTACTTGGGTCACATGCTTTTTATAGAATCATAGAATGGTTTGGGTTGGAAGGGACATTTGAAGATCACCTAGTTCCACTCCCCTGCCATGGGAAGGGATATTTTTTACTAGATCAGGTTGCTTAATGTCCCCAACCAACCTGACCTTGAACACTTCCAACAAAGGGGCATCTAAAACTTCTCCAGTAAAAAAATTTTCTTTTTTATGTCCAATTTAAATCTACTCTCTTTCAAATTTAAAACCTCTTCCCCTTGTCCTGTCACTAGAGACCTTGGTAAAAGTCTTTCTCTGCCTTTTACATAATCCTCCTTTAGATATTGAAAGGCTGCAATAAGGTCTCCCTGGAGCCTTCTTTTCTCCAGGTTGAACAACTCCAACTATCTCAGCCTTTCTTCATAGGAGAGCTGTTCCTGCCCTGTAAATGGTGTTGTGGTCCTCCTCTGGACCCACTCCAACAGGTTTGTGTCCTTCTTCTGCTGGGGACCCAGAACTGGATGCAGGTGGGGTCTCATGACAGTGGAGTAGAGGGAGAGAATCAACTCCCTTGACCTGCTGGCCATGCTTCTTTTTGTGCAGCTCAGGATACGGTTGCATTTCTGAACTGCAAGGACGTATTGCTGGCTGTCTAGTAGCTTTAGGAGGGCCAAATAATTTCATTATAAGCCCCAGAATTTTCTCATTTAAGTTATCTCACTGGCAGTCTTTAGGAGTATCTGATGCAACAGTAACTAATACATGCCAGCTTCAGTTAGACATATGATCTGAAGCTACTGCATAAGGATATGGAAAATAAGCTATTTTTAGACTTATTTTCAGAGAACTAATGTAGAAAAGAGTAATAGAAACTTAACCAGAATCGTGGGAAGATATTGCTAAGCATAGATTAATACCACTGCATAAGAGAAGGTTAAAACTATCTGCTGATTCCAAAGACATTTGCTATCATCCAAAGAGACAACGGGGATCAGCAAAACTCTGAAGAAAGCTGCATGATTTATTTGTTTCACAGTAGTAAGCTAGCCACTACTGGAGACACTTCTCCTCCACTACATCAAATATTTTCTGATTACTAATTCTGATTAATGACTGTCCATGACTCATTACTGTATTATGTTAACAAATTAGTAGTCAGCAACCTCGCCCATCCTTTACTCAGAGGTTACTTTAGCTGTAAGATACCTAAAAATAGGGAGGGCTGCTACTGGTAGGGGAATTTCCTTCCCATTAGTTACAGTTTCAAAACAAGTAGGGAATGCTTTAAAATGTTGATGAAAGAAAGACTATCAAATATTGAAACTATCAGTAGTCAAGCTATTAAAAGATTAAATACTTAATTTGAACCAGTATCAAAGGTTTGGATGTTTATCTTAAGTTTACTTATGTTCATCTAAATTTTCCGCATCTGCAAATTTCCTGAAATTTCAAGGAATGAAACTTCATAAGACATCTATTTCTATTCTTAACTGTTCCTGATTCTGATTAAGAAACATTAGAAGAAGTATGCATCTGGTGGCTCTTGAACATAGGACTTCAACACCTGTAAAGAACTGCAGAAAACTGGAACCTTCATTGAAAAAATGCATCAAGGTGTGATGTTATCCACACCGTAAGGCCATAAGTTAAATTGATTCAAACTTGATTCAAATGAATAGAAAGACAATGGCTGTTAACTTTATTCACACCAACACTTTGTTTAAATTTTATTTTCCTTCTTTGTATTTCATTTGTAGTTCTTTCCTGC
This sequence comes from Ibycter americanus, assembly GCA_035590275.1. Classification (NCBI taxonomy): domain Eukaryota; kingdom Metazoa; phylum Chordata; class Aves; order Falconiformes; family Falconidae; genus Ibycter; species Ibycter americanus. The sequence continues at coordinate 71,041,080 of JAVJGI010000057.1, read as the reverse complement.
CTAAAGGAAACATGCCATTTATGTTCAGAAAAGTGCTTAAATCCAAATTTAGGTACAAAACACAAAGTTCCTTCTGACAGAAAGTTAAACAGAGCACAGTACACATAAATAAAGTAAAGATTTTCAGGCCTGGACTCATTAACCAGGCAGAAAAAAAAGGGCAAAATTTTCAATCAAGGCTGATTCCAAATGTTAGATTAGATCCTTTATTCTATGTTACACAACACAGCAGAAAAGACAAAATCTTACCTTGAACTAAGTGGAAAAAAATGTTTCCTACAGTATTAAATTGGAAGGGTTCTCTAGACGGCATCAAAAAAGGGAAATAGGAACAAACAGTGTATATATTTGAACAATGAACCTAAGCCAGAGAATGTAAATGGGAACAAAATGAACATAAATGTAATTTGTACAAATTTTTCCTCCAGAAAATTGTCAGTTTCCAACTGTCATCACTATGCTGGCCAGTTCAGTGCATTGAGTATACTGGAATCCTTGAAAAGTCCCTTTTAGACATAAATCTTACTCAAAACACTTTGAACTACTGTATGGTAATTCATATGTTCCTATCCAGCTGGGCTGCAAAGAGGATGCAGAGCTTTATTGGTATGCAAAGTACTGAAGACTTTTCAACTTCTTGACAAGAAGTGGCGATGGAAGCCTAGGAATCAAGTACGCAGCTTGCTAGGACAGACAGAGAACACTCCAGAGCTCTATGTGATTTCGCTTGAGCTAGATCATCAGTTGCCCTGGTAGTTGCCCTGCTGAACAGTTAATCACAGATACATACTGACTTCTAACTGCAAACGTCCACAATTAGCTTCTCAATGATCTGAGAAAGGCTTTTGCAGATCAGTTCTTGAAACAAGCTGCTTAAGGCCAGATTCCATTACTTGCTCCAAATTCTGTAACAGCAAAGTCCCAAGGAAGACTATCACAAAGTTACAATTTATGCTGGTTAAGCCGAAAACACAATGTAATCCCTGTTTCATTGTACATAGCCACAGATTGAAGAATGGCAGGAATATCAGTTTTGGAAAGAGGTTACTTGAGGATGGTACTATGCAAAGGATATGTGCACTTGTAGAGACTTCATTCCCTGAGCATGACATTGAGCCAGAAAATCCATCATCTACGTTTTCATTAAAGTACAAACAAGGACTTGTATGTAGTATGTACCAGTAACAATGAATCTACGAAGCCTTGGAAATTAGGATTGGCAGGAAGTGATAAAAAGGAACGTGGTGATTACTATGTAAATAGCGAGCAAGGTCCAAGGAAATCACACTGTCATTTATAGACTTTAGTTAGGCACTTTCAGTATTTGGGAAAAGATACTGATTCTGCAATAGACTAGGGAATTACTGATGACGGTAGCAGGATGTACACAAAATCTAACAGGCCAGCCATTCTCTAAATCTCGTATCAGCAAAAGTCTTGCTTTCTAAATCCACTCAGGACACATGATCTACTAGACAATTTGATTCACGGTGGGATGTTTTATACTTGGAATCAGAGCAGATTGTGAGATTTGAGAAATACCTCAGCAAAATGATATTGCTAGAGCTGCAGGCACACATTTTCAAGCATGCTTGCTTTTAAGCCATCTATCTTGTAGGGGCCAGAATCCTGCCTAGTGTAGATCAGCATTAATCCATTAATTTGTAGTTACTAAATGTTGTGATGTACTGGCACTGCATTTATTTACAGTTAGAGCTACAAAGCACTCTCTTTCTCTTGTTTAAAACTGAATTCAAGTCTCCAGGTAGACAGTGATAATGAAATGCTGCAGGAACCTAGACTCAAGAGCATACAAAAAGATGGAGACTTTCTTTCTAGCGAAAAAATTTTCTAGTAAAAATTTGAGGACTTATAAAAACAGTGAGGGAGCCATCTGAGCTACCTTCTCAAGGACAGCTAATTAGTAATGAATGAAACAAGGAGTCAGAAACAAGAGACTGCAGAAAGCAAAACAGTTTTTGCTGTCAGTCAACCACATGTGGCACGAGATAGCAGCTTGTCACAAATTACCATGAATAAACAGGAACAGAGATTGGAAAGAAGAGAGGTACAAGTGAGGGAGAAACACTCACACATGAACTGAAGAAATCAGGGAGAGAAGATGATGGATAAGTAATGTCTTTAAAGAAAAGATCAACAAAGGCTAAAGCGGGTGTGTGAAGGCTGAGATTAGAAAGGACACCGAGAAGAGACAAACAGAAAAAGTGGGAGCAAAAAAATGAAAGAACGAGCATCCTAATTATTACTTTATACCCTAGAAAGTGAAAACCAATTGCAGAAGCTTAACTGAAAGTATATAACCTGTTAATATCTAACATAATATATTTTTCCATGCCCAACTATGATTATTCCAACCAGAAGATGAATGGGGTCATAATTAGGAAGCTTGAAGTGCGGCTAGTGTCTCTTAAGGTATACTCTGGAGAGGAGTGAGACAAGAACTGCTAGAGACGTGTTTAAAATCTGCAAAATGACTCAAGATAATTGTCCAGCTAGCAACACAGACCATACAAGATGGGAATGCAGGTATTAAATAGCAGTCCATGGACATTTTGCAAGATATGACAATAAGAAGCATATTAGCTCACAAAGATTCACCCTACAACATTCTCTGCTAAAACAGACTCAGGTTATCACCAAGCTACAATTGCTTTGAAAATTGCGGGGGGGTAGGGTGGGTCGGGGGGGTGGGCGGTGGGAGCGGGGAGAAGAGCTAACATACATCACCTTTGTGGGCTTTTTAACCTGTGGGGAGAATTTATAGGTATTACTTTCTAGAACTATATTAAAATAAGTACCAATAAACCACAAGGACAGTGTGAAAAAATGAATAATGTCACCTACCTGCTTCAAGCACTTGAAACAGATTAAATAAAATACAGCACTGCATCCATAGTATCTTAGAGTGTGGGCTGATTATCTATTACCAGTCAGAACCTTCCTATAACTCTCCTGAGGCTGCTGTCCCTGCCACTACCTTCACATCTCATAACACCATGAGTGCAAAAATAAATATTGACATTACCTGTACCATTTCTGTTCTGTGCTTTCATGACCTTCTGGATGAAGACTGAATGCTTACATAATTCTTTCTACTTGTGCTAAAACTTTCTTCAGAAAAGCACTGCCTTTCAGGTACAGCAAATAACCTGACTTCCCCACTCAAATGCTAACAAAGGGAAAAATTCAGAGAAATAGTACCAATTAAATACATCTAAAAAAGAATGATGACAAAAAAAAAAAAGAAATACAAAAGAGGAAAAAAAAAGAAAGAAGGCAGTAAGAGAGGAGAAGATTAATATGTAGAAAATGTTGCTGCTCACAAGTGACATCAAGTCACTAACTCTGTATGTATTGGATGTCCTTATAGGTACAGGATGCTAAAACCAGAAAACGTACAGAAGGAATGAGATCCAGTGTAAGAAATTTCAGAATTTCTTAAAAAGTAGTGAGGTTTCACTTTAGATTATGAACGCCAGAATTATCATCCATCTCCTTCAGCACGATGAACAGACAATAAATTGATCGAGAAGGTGAAAAATGAAAAAGTGGCAGGGATTGACCTTAAGGCAAGAAAGATGGTAGTTCCAAGATGTGCTAATGTATTCACAGACTATTTTTATTTCCAATGAAATTTTTAATTACCAGAAAACTGAAGTTTTACCCAGTTCTAGAAATTTTGATTGCAGTTGTTACACCTCAAAATGGAACAACAAATACTGAATTAACGCAAATCAGTATCTCCCTCTGATCATTATGAGAATGCAGCACCTTGGAGAATAACAACATCTCTGTGGCTATTTATGATACGACAGTCACCCCTCAATTCTAGTCTTACTCATTTCCAAACCATATATTCATGACAAATTAAGTGTTATAAACACAGATCTCCCATGAAGGAAATACACATGCAAACATACACACATATATGGAACAGATATTAAAGAGAGATATATATGCATACATATATATATATGTATGTATGTATATTTCAGTTCAATTTAAAATGGCTTAAAAGAGCTCAACTGTATGTTGCAGGGTAGATCTGAAGTATGACCCATTTGAGACAAACAAGCATCTTTCCTACTTTCTTCATTAATAACACATAAGTTCATCAAACCCTTCTCTCCTGGAAATATCTTTCTCAAAGTAACTGTTTTTAGCACTGGAACCTGGATTTTTTTTTTTTTTTCACCCCAGTTCTTTCACTGCCACTCACAAATGACCTGTAGCATATTATGTCACTTCTTTGTGGCTCAATTAATTGGTCTGCAAAATGGTATAATACCTGTGTTGCAGCTGACTGCTAGTCTTACATGGCAAGGCAACTATAGATGAAAAAGCACTGTCTAGGAGCATCCTGGGTAGTCAGTTGCAAGAGGAGGACTGCAGGAGTAAGGCTGGCTAGTCTAATAAGTATTAACGTTGTTACAGCCAAAGCAAGCTAACTGAACGATGATATATTATGGGAATGAACTTTTGAAAGAACATGCATCGCATAACACATACTTATCTTCTACTGAAAGATGAACGGGAAACAAAGCAGATTTTAGAGCAACTGTGCTACAGCTAATGTGCAATATAAAGGATAACACCAGGATAGAAGGCGACACCGGAGTGGCAGATGAGAACGGGTTGTATTTTTGAATCTTTTTAACTAATTTCTATTCAACTTGAAGACACTTTCCCCCCCTGTCTGGCAGTATCAGAGGGTGCTAAAGTAAGCAGAGATCTAATTCATGTCCTTCGGTCTTTCCTACATCACACAAATGGCATGAAGATTTTTGAAAGAATATAATACAGCCTGCATGTTTAGAACTGCATTTTACCAGATAAAATACAAATACCAGATAGTTACACTCCTATATATCCACCCAAGAAACACACAGTACTGTCACACTTACATAAAACACTTGAAAGGAAAAGTAATTTCAGAATTATAATCTTGATTTAATATTTCAATATTTCTGGTATTTTTCCTTTTTTTTTTTTTTCTGAGAGATTTTACAAAATGTTTTTATCTCAAGATAATCCCTTGTAATGGAAAAAAAGTTCCACATTTTCTCTAAAAATTTTTGTTCAGAACTCTTGAGTGCCAGAAGTTAATTTGTAATTTTTAGAAGAACATTTAACATAACTATTTAATGTATCTCAAATATGTATAGATTAATAAAAATAATATAAGGCATTTATAATGCTTTATTAAAGTCAAAATTCAGAGTTTCAAAAAGTTAGTTTGATTTGATATGTAAGGCTGTTGCTAGACAGATGTAATTCTAAATAAACAGTTCCTAAATCACAAAAGGATGGATTCATTACTTTGTGATTTAGGTTTAAGCCCTTTAATTTTCATTTTCCTGTCTCTTTAAGTAAATATCACCCTTTGGACCTGTTTAAACTTGTTATATCAATTTCATACTGCAGCAACCCTCACAACAATAATTTCTTTCAATGCCTCGAAATAACCAGATTAATCACTAATTTGTGATTCTTTGGTGCTGGTTTTCCAACAAAATTTGTTTTTCACTGTTTTCATGACCTGATCTCTGTTCTTTGAACTTTTATTTCTCTTTCCACTAACCTTGCTACTTCCACTTCTTAGAACTAGCCCCAAGAGTAATGACTGCTAAAGCAATTAAAACTGTCAGGTGACCTTTATTTTTGTAAATGATATGGTTTTTAGATTAATTAATTTCCTTTCAGCTACTTGGACTGTTAGTGTGCAGTTGAGTTTTCACTAGACAGGAAAACTGTGTCTCATCTGGTCTGTCATTGCAAATGTGTTTTTATTCACAAAGATCAATATCGGCAAATAGCAGTGGAATGTCCATTATATTTTTCCTCCACCAGCTTTCTTTGGACTGCAAGTCTCAGACATCAGTTCCCTCTCCTATACTTTGAAATGAGCCTGAACAGAACACAACAGTAATGTGCTCCTACCAATTACTGTTCCCAGCCGTAATTTCTTCAGTCTGTAGTTTTGAATGTAACTGACCAGTGTATAATTCTCAAGTCACCTTCACTATTGACTGACTTTGTGAGTTTACACGGATACAGTGCTTCTTCTGTACATTTGTTGGAAGCATTATTTCCTACCATTTTTTTTCTATACTGAAGGGAAATAAAATTATATAGTATCCTTTTCCATGAGAGGTATGTTGTCAGCACATGAGATACCATCACTACACAGCCTGGTGAGCTCAGAACTCTGCCCTATCTGTAGAAACAATTCTAGTTCCAGAAGGAGGGCATGTCTGCTCAAATCCCATATTTCCAATCTGTTTCAGAAGCCAGTACCCATTTGGAAGGAAACTTGTTTAGGAGCTACATAAAAATTGCACTGGAATATCATATTTATTTCAATACTTTTATAGTAAATTCTAATTTACTTTGCCAAATACGTGCAGAAGTTCAACAAGTATATATGGTTATCCTTCATTATCAGCAAAAGCAAACTACTCATACTGACCAAGGAACCTGGACTAGCATGTTCATTGTTCAGGTAAACTTCTTAAGGGCAGTGCTTCCCGATTATCAGATTATACTTGCATTCCAAGTGACATATTTCTTCGATATTGCTTCTATCTTAAGCCTTCCTTCCTCCACAAGAAAACATCTTAAAGTTTTCTTACTGTATTAAAAAAAAGGGGGGGCAAATAGTGAAATATTTACATCATTACACCTTTTACAAGGAATACAGCTATCTGCAAGCTGAAGATATACAGAAAGCCACAGATAACGTAAGAGTACTATCTTTTTAAATGATTATTTAGGAAAATTAACAATGCCACAGGCAAGTCATAACATAGGCAAATCATAACACTTGGAGGAATGGGACAAAATTAGAACATTTTAAAGCACAAGTGAGAAATTATTTTAGTGCCTAATGGTACATGGAGATTTGGAACAATTTCTAACCTCTATGGCAACAACTGGTATTATCCAGCACAAATCCAAAAAGGCAGTCAGACTTCTTTAATCATCAGGTATGGGTTTACGCTGCAAACAGCACTGAAGGCATCAGGATCTTAATTCAAAGTCCCTTGAATGTCTTTGATAAAGAAAAGCAGGATGAATTTGTGATTAAAGAACCACTAATTTAAATAAAATACAATAATCGGTTTCCTGGGTGATATATAGTAGGTGATTTTTGTCCTTTTTAATAACAAAGGATTTACAAACAGTGTGGCATCTAGTTCTCAACAATATACTGCAGACAGGTCCAGGCGCTCAAGGGCAAAATATACAACTAACCATAAAATCAACATTTTGTTATCAAGGTTGTAATTATGAAGATGGCTAGTGTAATAGAAACCCATTTTTCTAGCAGAAAGCCTTATTATAATAGTGTTCACTTGGACAGTGTTAAGTAGATTCTGTAAAAAAATTATGGAGCCATGGCTGAGCCCAATTCATCCCAGAAATAATTCAACATGACAAGCTATAGATTACAACTAACAAGGATGATTTTATCGTATGATGTTCTATATATCACGCTATTGAAATGTGATGACATCCTATCTTCTATCAATCTTTAAAGAAAAAAGGAAGGGTGTAAGAAAATTAATACAATTATAACAGTTAATTGAAAAATAGTAGTTTGCTAGTAATGCAGGAGGTACAGCCGCAGATCATATGGTGAGCCACTCTGATCCTACGTGATCCTCATATTACTCTTATTTGTAGTTTCTGATATAAGCAAATTAATTTTTATACCCATTCTTTAGTTCCAGAGATCATGGGAAGTTTTAATTTAGCATAAGGAAAGAAGGAAAGAAAGAAAGAAAGAAAGAGAGAAAGAGAGAGAAAGGAAGAAAGACAGAAAGAAAGGAAGAAAAGAAAGAAAGAAAGAAGGGAAGAAAGGAAGGAAGGAAGAAAGAAAGAGAAAGAAAGAAAGAAGAGGAAAGAACAAAATGAAAGAAAGGAAAGAAAAATCAAAGAAAGAAAAGAAAAAAGAAAGGAAGGAAAGGAAATGAAGGAAGAAAAAAAAGAAGGAAAGAAAAGAAAAAAGGAAATGAAAGAAAGAAAGAAGGAAAGAAGGAAAGAAAGAAAGAAAAAGAAAGAAAGAAACAAAGAAACAAAGAAAAAAAGAAAGCGCACACACTCCCAAATAAAACCAAGCAAGAAAGATGCAAGCTGAAATTTGCATGTGACCTAACCAATCCTCACAGAGTTTTCCTTCTCTGATTCTATTGCTGATGTACTATCCCTGCCATAAAGAGAACATGCTGAGCATAGAGTTAGCGTTACAACATGTTCAATTTGATAATTGAATTGTTCTCAGATGTGCTGGCATCCTCAGTGCATTTCTCATATCATTCTTGCATTTGCCTCCTGGAGTCTTTAATACAGTGCATCACAATAGCTCTTTGCACTAAGATCCCTTGTAACCCATACTGTAAGATCTATTGTTTCTAAGAAATTCAGAAGACTGGTGATTGTAAAACACAGACAAATTTGTAGCCTTTGGTCATGGTTAATAATGAAGAAATAAAGGACCAAGGTTTTGAAAATGACAAAGAGGTTTCAGCAACATTTATAATTTACACTAATTCTGCTGGATATTTGGAACAATAATTGAAACTGTTCCAATAGAAAATACTAGTGAAAGAAGTTTTAAAACAGTTATAAAGCTGGAGTTGCAGTCTATACTTTATCATACATAACCATTCCCATTTGGCATTGACATATTGATTGAAAATATCTAAATATATTTGAACGTTTCTAATAAAGTTTGGAAATATCAACTACATAGCACCACTGCTGTTTATGTGGTTTTGAAAGGGTGTGACATTTGCATTCATTGCCAACTGCACCCAGTATTTGTTGCAGAACACTTTCTGTGCATAGTTTGTTCCTGGAAGTCGTGCATCAAGAATTACAGGTTTGATACTACAAAATGTTAAAACTTTTTCATTCTGATCCAACACAGCTGGTAAGTACACAAAATTGTGTATAAATCCAATGGGACTACTCAGTTGCTTTCTTGGAAGAAAAAGCAATTAAAAAAAGGTAGTTTCTTCTCTTTGTGGCCAAAACAATACATCATCACTAAAAGCAGTTTAAGACATAGGTATATAATTATCATCTGGTGACTTTATATATACAGCATGAATGCGCTGAGCTTTCTCCAGTTCTCAAGGGAAAATCATTAGAAGCCATGACTGTGCATAAAAAAAGGCAAAATACTGAAATTTGTTACACCAAACTTTTTCATATTGCTAAACCAGAATTTACACACTATAAGATGATGCTCTTATTATTGTATTCCAATGCAATTTTTCAGGGTAGTCTATAAGAAACACAGACTGGGCTTCATCGTAATTCACCTACTGAGTTTTAGAGATGAACATATTTTCTGGGTGAACCTGAGGTTGTCTGCATCTGTCTGTGTAGGTACTCTTCTAAATGTTTCTCAAACACCTCATTCCTGCTTCCTCCTGCTCCAACCCACATTCAGCACCTGGAGGTAAACCATAGAATCATACAGCCATATACCAGCCCAGGTTGGAAAGGACCTTGAAAGATTATCTCGTCTGGCCTTTATAGAAAAGGGAGCCTGGATGCATCTTGATAAAGTTTTTTGCAACTGGGTAGTATGGTATGCTCAGAGATTTAATCCTCATGGTTTTCCCACATCTTGTCTGAACTCTGCTGAACAGTGGCACTTCAACAGTGCCACAGCACCTGGAATCACTCCATGGAGGGCATGGGAATTTTTTGTTCAGCGTCTAGATCATATAAAGAATATACAGAAATATATACTCTTATAATCAAGTAAGGTATAGATACCATGTCCAGCGCTTGTCCAAAATTTACAGGGTGATTATTTGATGCTTTTGGTGTATTTAAACCTAACCTCTGAATAATTATTAGCTGGGTAATGAAACGGAAAAGAGCAACTTCCTTGGTAGCCTTAGCCTTCAGCATTCTTCTCAGTAGAGTATGAACCACTTTTTCTTGTTCATTTGATAGTTTCTACTGGATCCAAGTAATGGAGAAAAGTAAATCTAACATTTGTTTCTAGAATAGTGAGGTCTGCATGGGAATGGCCTGGTATGGTCCGGTTTGGTGTAGTAAGGAAGATGGAAGGGGTCCAGGAACCTCAATTCCTTTTGGGAGAGAAACATTAAGCAATGGAAAAAAAGGATGAACTTAATGGAAAAATGCTCAATACACATATACCTACATAACGTTCAGTACTGGAGTCCTCCTGATTATGCCATATGTAAGATGCATGACCAAATTTGGTTTTACTAATCCAACTTTTAAAAGCAGTTTAAAAATGTTAGGTATGCATATTTATAAATACATATTTAAATATATTTGCGTCTGTTACACAAAAATTGAAGGTATATTCAGTGAAGCAGTTACCCTCAGTACCAGCTTACTGGAGAAACATACACCCTTAGAAACCAAGAAGATTTTGTGTTTAATGAAACAGCACAATTGGTTACACATTTTACTGCAGAGCATCATTAACAAAATACCACTGCACTGGCTCTTCTGGGAACTCAAGTCTGACAGCAGTAGTTAATTGCCTTCGAAGGGAACACAAGTAACGTTGGAGAAGCTGCAGCTTCTTTTCCTCCAACCAAGTGCATTAGGCTGTAACAGAGTAAGGGCTGAACAAAACACAGGCATCAATTCCCTGTTTTTCACTGACCACCTTGCCAGTCACTACTCACCAAAGATATTATCATGTATATTGTCTCTCTTTCTTATTCGTTGTCTATCCACTTATGCCAGAAACAGAATTTAGAGATAAAGATCACGGCCACCGAGAGCTATCCTGCTCAACCTCTGTGCATTGATGTGTTTATGGACAGGGAAGTATAAAATACTAATAATCAAATCCAATGTGAAGGTAAGCTTATTGCCCTTTAATGGATAAACAAAGTAATAAAAAAGAAAGATGTACTTTGATGGCAAACACAATAAACAATGAACACATTTCTTTCACAGCATATATACCTCATTTACAGAAAGGAAAGAAAATCCCACATTCAGGCTGACTTAAAATTGACATCATTTCTAAAACCAGCACAAGCAAGAGACAATTCAATAGGCTTTGGGACAAAGTAATTGAGACCCGTCCATCACAACTGACCTAACCACACCTTGTGCAGCATATGAATTTTTCTAGTACAGACTCTTTTATTTCCAGAAACTTATCTTGAGAGAGCAGAATTTCTTCCAGTTTAACTTGTTTCGTAAGTGGGGAAAGTATCCTAGGTCAGGAGTCAGCAGGGCTCTTTGAAAGAGCGTTAAACTAGATTCAAAGGGGGAAGGGAATAAAACCAGGCTCACTAGAGATGAGCCTGGGGGAGGCATGCCAGTGCACTTCTTTAGAGGCGAGATCGATAGTGCATCTATGCCAATGCCCGAAGCACATGCAACAAACAGAAGGAGCTGGAAGCCATCATGCAGTAAGAAGACTATGACATAGTCCCCATCACAGAAACATGGTGGCTATAAACTCTTCAGAAGGGATAGGCAAGGAAGGAGAGGCGGTGGGGTAGCTCTGCATGTCAGGGAGTACTTTGACTGCCTGGAGCTGAATGACGGTAACAACAAGGTCAAATGTTTATGGGTAAGGATCAGGGGGAGGGCCAACAAGGCAGATATCCTGGTAGGAGTCTGTTATAGACCACCCAACCAGGATGAAGAGTCAGATGTAACATTCCACAAGCAGCTGGAAGAAGTCTCACGATTGGCAGCCCTTGTTCTTACGGGGGACTTCATCCTACTGGGTGTCTGCTGGAAACACAACAGAGCAGAGAGGAAACAGTCTGGGAGGTTCCTGGAGTGTGTGGAAGACAACTTACTGGCACAGCTGGTCAGGGAGCCAGTCACGGAGATGCCCCGCTGGACCTGCTGTTTACACACAGAGAAGGACTGGTGGGTGATGTGGTGGTCGGAGGATGTCTTGAACACAGTGATCGTGAGAAGGTAGAGTTTTCAATTCCTGGAGAAGGAGAGGGGTCAGCAAAACACTGCCTTAGATTTTCACCAGGCAGACCTTGGGCTGTTGAGGAGACTGGTCAACCGAGTCCCTTGGAAGGCAGTCCTGCAGGGCCAAGGGGTTCAGGAAGGCTGGACATTCTTCAAGAAGGAAGTCTTAATGGCACAGGAGCAGGTTGTCCCCATGTGCCAAAAGACGAGCCAGCAGGGGACAAGACCAGCCTGGCTGAATAGAGAGCTTTGGCTGGAACTCAGGAAAAAAAGGAGAATTTAGCCCCTTTGGAAGAAGGGGCAGGTAGCACTGCAGGACTATAAGGATGTCATGAGGCTGTGCAGGGCAAAGACTAGAGAGGCAAATGCCCAGCTAGAGCTCAGGCTGGCCACTGCCATAAAAGATAATAAAAATGTTTTTACAAACACATTAGAAACAAAAGGAGGGCCAAGAATAACCTGCACCCTTTATTGGATGTGGGGGGGAACATTGCCACAAAGAATGAGGAAAAGGCTGAAGTACTTAATGCTTTCTTTGCCTCAGGCTTTAATAGCAAGATCAGTTACCCTCAGGTAACTCAGCCCCCTGAGAGGGAAAATGGACATAAGGAGCAGGATGAAGTCCCCACAGCCCAGGAGGAAACAGTCAGTGACCTGCTCCTCCACTTGGACACACACAAGTCTATGGGGCTGGATGGGGTACACCAAAGTGTACTGAGGGAGCCAGTGGAGGAGCTCGGTAAATCACTCTCCATCATATATTAATAGTCCTGATAGGCTAACTGGGGAGGTCCCAGAAGGCTGGAGGTTTGCCAGTGTGATGCCCATCTACAAGAAGGGCAGGAAGGAGGATCAGGGGAACTACAGGCCTGTCAGCCTGACCTCGGTGTTGGGGAAGGTTATGGAGCAGATCATCCTGACTGCCATCACATGGCACATGCAGGACTGCTGGAGGATCAGGCCCAGCCACAACGGGTTTATGCAAGGCAGGTCCTGTTTAACTAACTTGATCTCCTTCTACAACAAGATGACCCACCTAGTGGATGAGGGAAAGG
>JAVJGI010000057.1:71005570-71017604 GCA_035590275.1 Ibycter americanus | reverse complement strand
TCCTACTTATATTAAGGTGCCCCAAACTGCACACAGGACTCAAGGTGGGGCTGCACCAGCACAGTGTAGAGTGGGTCAATCAAGTCCTTTGATCAGCTAGCTGTCCTGGGCTTGACGCACCCCAGGACACAGCTGGTCCTTTTGGCTGCCAGGGCACACTGCTGACTCATATTCAACTTGCCATCACCCAAATCCCCAGATCCCTTTCCATAGGTCTCCTCTACAGCCTCTCACTCCCCAATTCATAAATATAATGAGGATAACCCCATTCCAGGTGGAGAATCTGAGACTAGCTCTTAGTAAATTTCATACTTTCTTGTCTATCCAGATCTCTCTGTAAGGTCTCTCTACCCTCGAGGGAGTCCAAAGATCCTTCTTTTTAGCATCATCGGAAAATTTACTTAATGTGCACTCAATTCCTATGTCCAAATAATTTACAAAAACATTAAAGAGCCCTGGCCTTAAAACTGAGACCTGGGGAACCCCACTGGTGACTGGCCACCAGCCTGATGTAGCCCCATTTACTATAATTCTTTGAGCCCGACTTCTCAGCTAATTGTTCACTGCATGTATTATGGACTTGTCTAGCTGTATGCTGGACGTTTTGCCCAGAAAAGTATTGTGAGACACCGTGTCAAAAACTTTACTAAAATCCCAAAATATCACATCTACTGGCTTCCCTTGGTCAACTAGACGGGTCACCTTTTCATAAAAGGAAATGAAATTAGTTGAGCAGGATTTTCCCCTCATGAATCCATGTTGGCTACAACCATATATAAAGGAAGTATAAGAATATTTCCAATTCTTTTATTCCATGCAAGAGTTCTCATGCCAGAGGTATACCAGAGTATCAAAGAACATCACCATCCCAACATTTCCCAATGGATATTTTACCTCTCATTCTGAAAATATGATTCTTTGTAATAGAGGCTGTATTACACAAGATGATGACACAATAAGTTAAATAGCAAATATTAAAAAAAAAGTCTGTGGACTGAATCCTAGCTAAGAACTAGATCTAATGCCTGTGCTTTCTTGTGTATGACCACAAGTGGAAATGGAGCTTTCCTGCCCATTTTAAAGGAAATCATAAATAGTAAATTCCACTAAATTCCTGAAATCTGCAATCGCTTCTTAAGATTTCCTCTTCCTCACTTGCTCTAGATCTGCAAACATGCCTGATGTTCAATTAATACTCTCCAAGATTTGTGTATTTCTTTCTAGTTAAAAGAACTTCTTCCCACTTGGTTTCCACATGTACACCACCTTTGCAAGACTCATGCAAGACCTCAGGGTTGGTGCACAGTTGATGTCTTCTGAGACACTCCAGAGCAGTGCAAATGTTTGAACACAAGTTTTGTGTCTCATCTCAAGAGTATCTAACAGAAAATCGACTATGTAAAAGGATGTTAAAAAATCTTTCTGACTCTAGATTTTACATCAATCTTTCTGTTGTCAGATGTTAACTTTTCAGTAACCTTTTCTGGCTCATCTGAACTTGCCTTTATAAGCACCACAGAACTGTCAGTAAAGGCTCAAAAGCGTAAATTTTTTTAAAGAGAGGAAGTATATCTGAACTAATATTTTATTCTATCACAGAATATCAGTGTGTGTTATGAAGTTCAAGGAAAAAAGTGAAACCAGAATAAATACAGTGTGATTAACACATAGTGTACGTATAATTCTCCATGTTGCACTAAAGGCAAACACAACTAGTATCTTAGGGGTAAAGGATACTGAAAAAAGTGATAAAAAATGGTACAGTGCAGAAGGCTGCTGGATCACATGAAATCAGCTCCCCCTTTTTTACTGCTGATTAAGTCCTGCTCTAGCCAGCATTATAAACCAGAGGAGAATTCCTAAGCATATTATAAAATGAACAGGGAACAATGGAAGAAGGGGAAAGTCAGCAGTGACATACCTAAGCAGCAGAACAGGTACGTGGAAAAGGAGAAAACAAAGAAATAAAGTATGGAACACACACCTATTATTGTTACTTAGGAGACAGATATGGACATAAGTAATGTATCATGGATTTTGCATCATTTTTACTAATAAGAAAACACTGGAATGTGAAAAGTTGATCCTGAATTGGTAAAAGACACCTAACAAATTCAAAAACCTTAGACCCCCTGTTTTAATCCTCTTAAATTCAGGAGACTTTTGCAATGTATTTCTTTGTAAAAGCTTTCTTGCCATCATCTCTGCTTCTATCTGTGACTTAGAAGTGTAATTCAGCTTCTTCTATGGAAAAGGGGAGTGATGCAAATTATGTTAAATTAGTCTGAGTCCTGGCTGTACTTTAAATATGGTTTGCATCATTCAAAGGATGCCAGTGCTTAACTGTAGCCAGAAACTGGATGTAACTGGTATGCAAAAGACATTAAATAATCAAGATATTCTTGTTCCTTAAAAACACTATATACACATTTTCAGTACTAGCACAGCAGCAGAAACTGACTTCCAAGCTAGGTTACCCATCACGGGTGCCTTGTGTCTGTTTCAGATCTGGCTGAAGGGAATCTAGGATAAAGGAAACATGTTTGTCTGCTCACAGATCCTACATATCTAGAGGCTCTATTTAAAGAAGTACATGCCGTGACTGTCTTATTTTGGTAAAGATGATAAATACAAAATCTGGCATTTCAAGTATTATCACAACTCATTCTTTCCCCGTCTCTTTGTTTTGCTTTGAAAAGCTAAGGTATCGGTGGGCATCACAATTGAATCACTTTTTCTGTTGAAATTCACAACAAGCAGGCTGTCAAATTCAGTGGACAAAGTGGAGGATAGCATGTCATAGCTACAATTTTTATAGAATATTTTGGCAACTTATCAACTTTCAGATAACTTAAGAGGATTTCATAGACTATACCTGTGGGGCAACAAGAATATACTGAAATAATAACTACTGCTAATTGCGAAGTCTCAGACATAAATAATGTCTATTGATCTCTGATGCATAAAAGTGCTCACTATTTGTTTAAATGTAAACCTGCAATCAAGCCTGCAGATGTTAATGGGAACATTTGCATGCATAAAGCTAATCTGCTGCTAAATTAGCTAGTTGAGTCAGCGTTTAGTGCTGAAATACTGCTAGGATTTGCAGCTTGCAAACAATATATAGCTTATTGCATATATTCAGGATAAAGAACTTTTTTTCATGCAGTTCTTTCAGAAATTGATCAGAAATACTCTTGGTTCACATATCTATTGGTAGGTACAGTAACTGACACTTAAAGAGATACCAGCATTCAAGGTGACTGAAAGATGTCAAGACAGCTGGTTTGTGTGGAGAAACATCTATTCTCTGAGCATCTATCAGCACCTTGGAATGAGCTGCCTACCCCACACCTGCAAGAAAACCTGCGTAATCAATATATTATCATCCAGCTGCAGAACACACCATGTATGCTCCGGAAAGAATACAGAAAGCTCCATTAGACAGTGAAACCACCACACTTAATTTTTTTCCCCTCTGTCATTTAGGCAAAGGAAATTCAGAAAGGTCTCTGTCCATGCCAAGCAGTACCCTTCAGGTTTTAAAGCAGCAAAACCATTGGCACTGGCTATTGTGAACTTTTTTCATGGTACCAGGCTGCCTTTACTATGTTAAAGTTTCAGTCTGATTGAATGATAATATTATAAAGACAGAGAATGTTGCAGCAGACAGTTCTCTGAAACCGTGTTTTCTTCCAGTTCACATGGAGGTGACAAGTTAACAGTGAATACTAAAAAGATCAAACCACTGATTTTAAGGGGGGAATTAGGAAAAAATATAGGCACTCTGCACATGCCATTTTTAATTTGTTTAGCTATTTTGTAATGATTTACGATACACTCAACCCAGAA
The DNA here is from genome assembly GCA_035590275.1 of Ibycter americanus. Classification (NCBI taxonomy): domain Eukaryota; kingdom Metazoa; phylum Chordata; class Aves; order Falconiformes; family Falconidae; genus Ibycter; species Ibycter americanus. The sequence continues at coordinate 71,013,752 of JAVJGI010000057.1, read as the reverse complement.
ACTTTTTTTTCCCCAGTAATTCTTTTTTTCTCTAGTTCACCATTTAAGCTTCAGTGAGCTTCCCTCAGTCCTTCACTTTTTCTTTCAACATGGCAACTTTCCTGTGATAATGGTTTCTCATTCTTTCTTCTACTATTTGGACTGTACTCTTTTTCTACAAAGTTGAGCTCCCTTTGAACCCAAAACATGAAGCATAGCTCTTCAAAACCCCAAATCTATTGGAGAATGGGAAGCTAACCGGCCCCAGAAGAGTTCTCACAAGATCTATTTCTTCCAGACTGTTACAAGTCCTTACATTATCAGGCTTATTTTGTGTGATGCAATAATTTCTGGGTACTGTATGGCCAGGGAGCTCAACAAATCTCCAGGGCTGGTCCAGCTCAGCTTTCTACAATAACTAGGAGGTAGAAATACTGCATGCTAACAACTTCCCAGCTCTTCTGGCACGATGGGGGGCAGGAAGTACTGGAAGCAATGCTGACTACCATCGTGATACTTTAGTTTGCAGACCTTATGGATGGGATACCAAACATCCTGTCAGTGTTGGTGACTTTCATTTACACCCCACAGAGCTAAAATTTGAACTCCTCATGTGGATTGTTTAAGTTTCTATGTCTCATTACTATTCCCTCTAAGTCGTTTGGTTGCCCTCTTAGTAACACGCACTGCCAAGCAAATTTGCCTTACAAAGCCAAAGAGTACTCAGGCTTCTGTCTACCACTCAGAGACAAAGAAAACCAAAATTAGCAACATTAATTTAAAAATATTTTAAAGATCAAAGAAAGGTATCATTTTTGCTTGGAACAATGAAAGTGCTTTCTTTCTCTTGCTCCATTAGGAAAGAATAGTACATAGGAGGTAAGCTGTACTGTTGCTTTATGAAAAGACATACTATTTTAGGAATCTTTTTTGTCTGTTGCATATGATCATAATATTGTCTCTTGAAAAAGGCACAAATTGTTTCTGCAGACTTTTCATGGGAATTTGCCTTCTGCTAATATGAGTGGGAGACTGGTAACCTGTTGCCAGCACCTACCAATTTACTGACAAGTGCCTATTAATTTGCATCCCATAGCATCGAGTGTGAAATCACAGAATGAAATTGCTTCTAGTGTAGGATGGAAATAAAGGGTATGAAAACATTTCTATTTTAGCAAGACTTAATTTCAAAGTTAAAAAAAACCCTGATTTTCATTAATTTCCATGTGTACCAAAAGTCTGTTTCTTTCTACTAGTCTGCAATTGTTTTGCTATGTATGCAACATTTTAATTTTAAACGGGTGGGTTTTATCAGGGCATTTTCATAAATGTACTCTCTGCAGCATTCAGAGGTTCAGAAAGGGAAAAGAAAAGCTTTCTTAGCCCTTTACCAAGTTTACCCTTCTGTATCTTTTGCATGAGCCTGTCAGATGTTTAGTCCAATAAGTAATTGATCTCAATATAAGTTTTTTCCTTAAGTTTGGCATACAACAGATTTTCAGATCAACAATTTTTTTTTTTTTCTGATGCACTAAAAAAAAATAATATTTTTGTGAAAGATGAGTTTATGTTTCACAACAGTTTAAAAATGAAACATTTTCACAGATGGAAACATTGATTCAATGCTCAAAACAACACTTCAGTCAAGTATAAACACAAATTTAATGCCAAACATTTGTATAGTAGGTCTACATTATCCTACATTAGGCTAAATCTGATCACTGGTACAGTTTCTTAGAAGTTTTTAAAAAGTCTGAATGACTTCTCAGAAAACCTTTCTGCCTAGGCTCAGCCCCAATATATCAATGTACTTCAAAAATACAACCTTTATGAACAAATAAAAGCACTAGTAAGATGAAAACCTGAACTTTTAGTTGCATTTTGTTAAAGTTTAGATTTTATAACTTTTTAAAAAACATGCCTGATCTTATCCCCGTCTTCATAATACTTGATTAGAGAGATACAGTTCAACTACAGTATTACATGGAATACGAGTACATACATGAGAATGATTATTCATAGGTGTGACTTTTGTTATGGGTAGTGGTGTTATGGTTTCATTAATAATATAAACATAGAAAAAAATGAAAATTTTTCGTTTAATAGACTCCAGATCCCACAGATTCTTCTAGCAGTGTCTAAAGATTTTCAGGGATAGCTCAGCCTGCAGCACATTGAAAATTACAGACCAAGTAGAATTCAATATGAAAATATTAAGAATGAAATAATGAAAAGAAAAAACAACCAAAAAAACCCCCACAAAATAACCACAGGAAAACTACAAGATATGGACATGGACTGTAGCTAAAATCCTGGTCTTACTTCAGCTAATGAGAGTTTAGCTTTTGGCTCCTGATGGGGAAACTGATGCTCACATTTGTGAGTGATTCTCAAAATCAAACAGGGCATTGCGAGCTGTGGGAAGAAGGACTATCCTGAAAGTCAAGAGGAATTCTGTGCCAAAAGAGGATTGCTTTCATTTTTATTTCAGTTAAAGCTTGGAAGTGTCTTTCATGCCAATAACTTCCTATGTCAGGGAAGTTATTATAACAGCCTACTTTGACCTTTTTTTTTCCTTTGTATTTTTTTTTTCCTCCCCTTACAATGTTCACATTAAATTTCTGGAAGGTTGTAAGTTAATTGTAATTTTCCCTCAGTTCAAATTCAGAAGTTTATAACCTTCTTCAGCCCAAATGACCAAATGACTTTTACTTTTCCAAGAAATACTTTCACAGATTGTTCTGAATTGAAATTAACCTTGCCTGTAGGAAAAAATGGGAGGCAACAAGTACTTTGAGAAGAAGAAAAACAAAAGAAACATCAAGTACTAAAATCCAAGCTTTTTTTTCCTCCATAGACAGACCTTTCAAGATCATACTTTCATTGCTCACTGTTGTAATTTGTTAATTGTGTGAAATATCACATGACATGAAGTAGAAAGGAAATAAAAAGAAATAAACACACAAGTCAAGTTTTATGTTATGTTTGCAAAAACACCCTTTTACTTAACAGGGTGTTCATTAGTTCTGAGAAAATTTAAAAAACAACACCGAATGTGCAAGTTTCCAAGTAACTATTGAATTCAAAGCTTCTAATTAATAGTGTATTAAAATAGTCCAGAAACAAAATTATTCAATTAACTTAACCTTACCTAATATAAGTATAACATAACATTGCCCTAAAAACCTCTATTTCTTTTATTCCTCTTTGAAAAGTGCATCAGTTTATTTTATCACCATTTTATAACCAAATTAGCTCAAGTCTTAATTATCTCACTTTTTTTTTTTTTTTTTTTTTTTTTTTTTTTTTTATTAAAAACCAATGCTGTATCCATACTGAGGGGAATACTACACAACTGTACAGGGAAATATGATCCTATCTTTTAATCATACTACATCTAATTTATTTGTCACTTATTTGTAACTGTGATCAACCTGTAATGCTTGAAAGTTCTTATTGCTCAATAACTGTGAAAGAATTATCTGTTATAGTTTATATTTCATATACTATGGAATATAGGTCATTCACACTACAAATACTATATTACATAATACAGACATCATATTAGATACCTTGGCAAGACAGCACTATTCAAGCATATAAAAAATATAAGATATTTCTTCATTATAATTAGATGCAGGGGAAATTATTACATTAATTTATTCTCAAGGCATATATCTTGTTTCAGATCTTGGAAGTCTAACCTCCACCACCCTTCTGATCCCTGGGGGTGGGGGGTGGGGGAAATCAGAAAAAAAGGACTTTAATATGTAGGGCTAGTAAGCTGATATTTTTGGCAGACATTAAACAGAAAACAAGACTGCCCTGTCACAACCCGCAATTTCCACGAGCTGTTATGTATCAGTTACAAATAAAGGCCAAAGCTGACAACATTTTTGAACTTCTCATTATTTTTAGATTAACCAGATATCTTCTTAACATAACAATTCCTAAGTGATGAACAAAACTACACACTTTTTTGAACGATTTTTTTTCCCGCTTAAGTCATTGCATGATTCAGGAGAGAGAAATACAACACAGCACATATCACAGGCAGTTTTGAGTCTGTAATTGTAACAGGAAAGCTCAGAAATGCAGAAGAGACAGAAGCCTACATTCAAAATCAAACAAAACTGGAAGTACCAGAAAACCAGTAAGTCACAGATTCAGAGACAAAAAGAAGTCAGAAACCTCACACAATTTTTTTTCTTCTGCAAGAATGCCTTAAATATTCCTCCCACAGCTTAGCATGTATTTGACTCAGTTTTGCAAGATCCTGAAATAATTTACTTCTGAAATTCTGGCCTGCTTTCAAGGACCAGAAATTCCTGGATTAGACTAATATTTGAACATCTACTAACATTATAGTATTTGAAAGAAGAGTCAGAGGTCAGTAAAAAGGTCAATGAAACTGGAAAAAAAAAAAAGGTGTAGTAGAGACAAAAAGTCAATTTTCTGGAATTCAAGAAAACAACAGTAAACCTTTTGATCACAGGTTTTAACTTGATTTATAGTAACTTTTTTAAAAAAAGGTAAAATGCCTTCAGTTCTGTATTGCCATTGTTTGTTTCAATCTCATTTTCTGTGGTTTTGGGATGCTTCAGGAATTATCAAAACAAAGAACCTGTGCAGGCATTCGTGTTGTGAATGTTTTAGTTAGCAAACACCCATTACTACAGCAGTGCATTAGAAATGAGAATTAAAACAACTGCGTCGTATAATATAATCCTGATTGCTACATGCATAAGGTCACATAAAAGAAAAACACTGTTTATAAAGGTGAGAAAAATTAAGCAGTTCCATCAGACTGCAGTGCACAGTAAGTTACATACAAAAATTAAACCTAGGCTGCATAAAAGAATGGAACAAATAGTGATGAAAGATTTCAAAACTTTCTAGTTTCAAAATCAGGAATTTGCCAACACAAAATAAGGAATCCTTAAATATTGACATGTTGATTAGCACATATTTCATAGTTATAATATTTCATATTACATGCTTTAAATTAAGTAATTTAATGAACATTTTACTTCACAGAAATGTTAATTTTTACTAAGGACAGTAAATCTCAGAATATGGTTCTGTGATTCAGTTGCATCAAAACAGGCACAGTCAGTTATGCGGCAGAAACAAGACTTATGAGGAAAGTAACAGTAATGTAAAATCTAGAGCCACAGTGTACACAGACCAAAACAGGAAAGCAGAGTAGAAATACACAATGAATATGTCAGTGGACTTTTTTTTTCCATAAACCATATAACATCTTATACATCTTATGTGCTGTACTGTTTATGAAGGAGCTATGTATCAAACCAAATCTAAATTTAAATTACAAATTAGAAGATGTGAACAATGACAAGCAGAAAATAAAGATGGGCATACATGTTTGAATCTCAGCTGGTGTATATTCCTACATCTCTGTTCATCTTCTTGAAGCCATGCTGATTTAATGAAAACAGCTGATGACAGTGAAGAAGTCTACTAAACTCTTCTATAAAGTTACAGTGTAAAGTGCTGCTGTTTTTCATGTTCCACATGAAAACACATGTATAATCAATATACTAACTAAATATTAATTTTCACAGTTGGTCTTCAGAGAGAGGCCCACATGAAAATAAGAGACATCTGAACTGAGCTCTCCAGTTGAAGCTGCCTTTTGTAAAAAGACTAATCTCAAAAGTTTGTATTGTTGTATTGTGTTAAAAAAAAAAGGGGGGGGGGGGCCGGGCAAAAGAGCAAAACCCCCCCAGACTACTCCTCATTTCAACATAGCAGTCTTAAAGCTCATAGTCATTCAAGTACTACAATGGGAAAGTCTGATGCCTTCCCTCCACCTGTCATTGTATTTTGCATTAGAAGACGAAGTGTACTGTTTCCATTAGATAGGTTTAAGCTGTCCATCATTTAAATTACCAGCAAAAGAAATTAATGTTGCCATTAAGTCTTACCAAGAAAAGATCAAAAGTGAAACTAATTTGTTTTTTCTACCTCATCTACCCTGATTTCACTGGGAACTTCTTGTCGAAGTGATGCACTTATCGCTAACTATTTTTAAAATGTATTTTTGAATTATTGATAAGTGAGGTTCCCTAACCAGTTTCTGCTTCTACTGTAAGTCTGATGAAGCTCAAACATCTACACTCTTCTTTTGTTTTCATGTTTTATCTTAACTCCACAGTTCAGTGACCAGGTTAGAAATACTTATATCAGTTTACTGTCTTCTAAAGAACTAAAAGCCCTTTCATCCCTGGTTTGTTTACAGGGCTGCGCACCGAACTTCGCCAACTACGTCTTGTTGTATTAGCTAGAACTGAGGTTCTCTGAAACACGAGGAATGGAAGCAGAGAGTCAAGAAGCAGTTATAACTTTTTCAGACTGATAATAGTCAGAAAGGAACACGCAAGGAAAGATGGGTTGAAAGCAACTTAATAGAAGCACAGTCGCAACAGAGTCAGACAGACAATTATCATCTGTCTGTTTCATAGCAAGATTCTTTTGCATTGTCCTTTTTGTTACCATTTCAGTTTATACTTTTCTTGTTTAGTGTTTGCTCTCTGTCTTAGGTCTGTGCCAGTCTTACCATTTCATCCAAATCCAGTCACGTGCATGTGGGAAAGCACTGGTCTCTTCAATTAACTTTCATTTTTGCCATCTGGATTTCATTTTTGCTCTTTTTGCTCACTTTGCAAGTGGTTTTTTTGTACCATTGTCTCATTTCTTTGTTCTCAATAGTATCTGAAATTTCATCTCAGACAGGTAACATTATATAAATGCATTTGAATTAAACTTTTGCTTGATGGTTCCTAAGGCCATTCACCCATTTTCAACAATAATTAAATGGAACATTTTACACAAAAATTATGCATAGAAGAGAAAAGCTGAAATGGAAAGTAGTACACCAGAGTAAATAATCTACTTATTCTATTCGCAGATAAACCACAACCACCAACTCCAACATAAATGTATAACTTCAGGAAGCCCAAACCTTAACAAAACCAACGTCTGTAATAGCCAAGTCCTTCTTCATGCAGTGTATACAGAATTACCTGACACTAACGCAGAATAATGGTACAAATTCAAAGTATTTGTTCATGTATCTTTGGAATGAAAAACTAAAACAATTGTGCTGGTCCTCCAAGAAGAAAAGCTGCCCAGCTCTACAAAACACTGGATTTACACTTTTCAGAAAGACTTGAATCCCTTCTGTCCATAAGATTATACTGATTGTGTATCATCTTTACGCCCCACAGTCCAACAACAAAGTTCATCAAGTTCAAAGGTACTAATACCAGCCAACCAGCATGCAAGCCCCAAAGGGAAACATTGTGTTTTATTATGCAGGCTTTCATGGAGTAGAAGGGCAGAGGGTACACTGAAATATATTCTTTCAGAAATTCATTTGAATGTGAGAATCTATGGCCTAATTTGAGTGTCATTCATTTATATTTGACTTTGAAAATAAAATAATTATACTGCATTGTAAATCTATTTGGTGGCCCACTGACACACTCAAGAGGACTAGCAAATTCCAGTTATAGCAGAAACAGCTGAACAGTTCTACATATTCCATAAATTCCATCTTTTATGAACCAATACAGGAATATGCCATTGCTCAGCCTAAAGCATACTTCAAAATTCCAGACATTATAGCAGTCTGGAAAGATGGGGAAATCACAGATGTGTACCCGTGAAAAACCCATGAAAGACTGTTTTTGTGAATCATATACTGGAAAGTTTATTTATATTTAAGAACAATCAGCAACTAAAGGGAAAAAAAAGAAGAGAATTCATCTCAAGATTTAAAACCACGTTTTTGTGGTAATGTTTTCTTCAATAAGAATGAAGATTATTATACGCAGAATTTTAAATAGCACTTGAAATTACTATGTTCCTATTTGTTATGAAACTGTTATGAAACTGAACCTTTCACCATCATGCACAGTTTAATGAAACCTATGAAAATTTCTTCCTATAATGAAATACTAATAAATTGACTAGATGTGAAAGGTTGACTCCCATATAGATGTTCAGTGATAAAATGATAACACAGGACATTCATATCTGAAGACAAACACAGGGAGTCCTTAAAAAATACTCAGGTTCAGAAATATAGATGATCACTCTGACTTCAGTGATCAATTGGGCAAATAAATTTTAATGTCTTGGGATTAGGGTACTTGATATCTATCAGAATATAATACTA
>JAVJGI010000057.1:70959369-70971103 GCA_035590275.1 Ibycter americanus | reverse complement strand
ATTTTAATTCAGATTCTATTAAAGCACAAGACACGGCAGCTCTAATAGGATCTATAAATATGTTTTTGAGCTTTGCATTTAATTTTAAGAAAATGCAAGCTTTTTATTATGGATAATAAGTTCTCTCTTAGAATTGGAGGGCAAAACTATACAAAGAAACCAATGAAAATAAGAGTTGGACTCTTCAAACAGGAAATACTGTTTTAGATAAAGTGACACACAATTATTTAGAAAGGAATTGTAAATACCTAGTTCCCCAAAACTTTCCTTCATCTAGAATCTAAGACATAGAAAGTTCATCAAATTTTGAGATGACTCTTTAGAGTATAAGACACTACTAAGCAAAACCAAGAATGCTGGAGTTACCCACTGCATGGACTTTGGACTGTGTTTAGCAACTATATAATAAGTTTTTATTCCTCTACTGCTCGTTTTTGCTTTGGTTTGGGTTTTTTTTTCCTGAAGGACAAAAATACAGACAACCAACAATAATTAGTCGGACTATTCAAGCAGGAAATACTACTTTAAAGTGACACACTATGTAAGTAACAGAGTCAAGAATATGACCTTGGAACTTCAAGACCAGATTGAGTTTACCGAGCTACAGCTCACAAAATGCCATTACTGCGTATGCTACCATATGTTGTCTCAGTATCTTAGCATATAGAATTGGATTGCTGCATGACTTTCTGAATATTTCCCCTAAATGTAATTTCTTCCTAAGCATACAAAATACAGATGCTGTGATTTAGCATGCGCAAGGAGGTCTCAGTATGAAACTTGAGTTCTGAGAGAATTACATTGGCTTACTGTTCAACACTGAATTGATTTTAAAATTGCTGTATGACAACTTACAGTATAAAGCTCTGCACAATTTGGAATCTCTGTTTTTATCTAGCCTGTTATCTTTAAGAGTTTAGAGCTTGTTGAGACCATCTGAAGTTGGCCATTTCAAAGCAGTGCACATACGTTCAGCTGTTATGCTTGTAAATTTGAAATCCATTTCCAGCTGGGGTCTAGAGCACAGAGTCAGTTTCATTTAAACATAAAGTTTTATGTCTTCAGTCTGACATCTTCATCAACTGCGTACTTCTGCTTTGTATTTTATGTAGCTCAAAGTACAAAAATAAACAGAAAATTACTTGGCAGGGGAAAATTTTTGCATCAGAAGAGATTCTGTTTGTTTGTCCTTGTGCTGTAAGTAAACTTGAAGCTGTTGCTAAATACTTGACGTTGGTTTCCAGTAAATACCAAAGTTTGGTTACATACAGCAAAAAGGTGTACAATTGTTGTTCTTTTATTACATTAGTCCGGGATCAGATTTGCAGTATTCATTCATATTAAGTATGGAGATAATCATTAACTGCTTTTCTGCCAGTAAACATGGGAATGGTTGAACCTGATCAGAGCAAAGATCCATCTGACTGGGGCCAAAGCCAAGTGCTTAGGGAAGAGTACAAGGATGAGGCAAGCTTATCTGTGTGATTACAGTAGCCTTACATTCTCTTCCAGTTTCTAGCAATGTATTGTTCATGGACATCTTAAGTTAAGGTAGTCCCTTCAGGTTTAACAGTCTTGTATGGGTTTTTCTTCTATGCATTTCCTGAATATCTGTAGGTCTGACAGTCATGTTATCCTACAGCAACATATACACACTTTAAATATGTATTTTGTGAAAGAAACATATTCTACTGGTTATGAAGTGACTTTGGAAATAATTACAAAAATGGGTAAGTCTGGTATTAGTTGGATAATAGACACAGTTATGCTTTTGTCCAGGAAAACTGACAGAATGCCAACATGTTTGAAATGTAATACCGGTACTACCTCACTAGCTATTTACGCCAGCCTTCTAGGAATATCTAGATGTCCAATGTGTCCTTTCAGACATTACAATTAACTACCATCCTCATACTTAGGATGAAGAGATTTAGTGCAATGTTTTAAAAAGAAATTACAATAATTTTTAGTAAAATTTCAGAAAATAACTAAGTTCTCTCAGTTAAACTCTTATTACTAATGAAATTTATTTTATTTCATACAGGCTTATTGACAGGAAAGGTGTTACTTATTTTTCTGACAATTTTTCCTGTACAGTATACTATTACGTCAGGACTCAAATCATTTGTGCTACCATAAGGTAGCAGTATGTAATGTTTATTTTGGTGAATTTGTATGTAATAGTGATCTATTTTCTGTATGCTTTAATTCACATTGCCACAGTTAACACAAATGTGCCTTTAGAGAGTTAGCTAACAACATATTTCATATCATCCCAACAAGAAATTTTTTTTTATACTGTAAAATCTTTTGTGGATATCCTTATCCATCTTAAACTTTCACCGAAAGATAATTTTTCCAAAGAGTACAAGGTCAATAAAAATTGAAGTGCTATAGTTGACATAAACATCCATATAACTACACTTTTACCTGCAGACTTAGAAACTAATATTTGTTGAAAGTCTTGAAAATAATCAGTTGTTTACAGTGATGCTTTACTAGTTGATTGTAAGTGTAAAAGAATACCAATACCACTAGTCCTTGCATGCCTTCAAAACAACATCAGCTATACAAAATTGCCATCAAAGCACTGTAATTTGAACTAAAAGAAAAAAAGATTTTTTTATTATGACTGTAGTTGTATACATTTCCATATCTTATTTTCGAGGACTGGTGGTTTAAAAAAAAGCATACACCAAACCCCAAAAAATTATTGGAATCCATAGGTTCATATTGAGCTTTTAACATTAAAGATAACACGGTCAACTTACAAAATGGTTGTTAGAATTTACATCACATAGAAAATTTCTGTTCAGACTGCATGTGGAAAGCTACAAAAACTTGTGACCTTACTATAAATCCTATGTCAGAAAAGTATATTCCTGTTATATGTAAGGAGAAGATCAGAGATATTGATTGGGAGTTGGAATAATCTTTTTCTGAGGTACTCCTTGCTTTGGGGAAGAAGCAAAGGAATTCTGTATGGGCATAATGAAAAATAAGGGTTGTTCACAATAAGAGTGGTTCACAATTGCAACAGGTTGTACAGAAAGGTTGTGGAATTACCATCCTTTGAAAATCCCAAAACTAGTGAAGAAAATCTGTCAGTAATCAGGCCTAACTTTGAAGTTAGCCCTGCTTTGAGAAAAAAGGTTGGACTACACATCTGCAGCTATGCCTTACAAAACAATTATTTCTATGCTTTCTGTGAATGCTCCTATTCTGCATCAGTGCTGTGTTCAGCACAGGTGATCTGACAGAATATAAGAAAAGACTTTTGCATATGATGCATGTATTTACTTTGTAAGGACAAAGCCTGCTTTCCGTACAGGCAACAAAGATGGTGTGTTGACCAGCACTAACAGCGATAATGTTGCCTCATTTAGTACATGGGGAACACTCAGAGACTGCTATTTGCCCTAAAGCAGGTCAGCAAAACAAGCATATTTGGCTAGCTTCTTTAGTTCTCAACTCTCTATTGTTTGTGCATACCCTCAGCACCCTCTGTCATTGCGTTTGGACATGATGTAAACTAAGCCCACGTATTTCCTACTCTTTCTCGTTTTTCCTTCCCTGGAGTAATAACCCAGGTATTTCACCCAGCTGCAGAAAAAAGAGAACAGTCACAACCACTGCCCTAATTTCTGTGCTGGCTCTCTTGGCTTCAGAGAAGGAACCTGTCCCACTGTGTCACTTCTACAGGAAACAGCACGGGATTCTCTCTTCCATAAATCCAGTCATGACAATCGTGGTTAAGGTGAGTGAATAGTAATACAAATGTGAGTTACCACATCACATATCGTCTCACTGTACACCATGCTATTATATCAGTGTAAGGACTCATAGACGGAATTCTGATAATTTATAATTATCAAACTGTTTAGGTGGTCAGTTCTCAAATTGCCATGAATTTGATAATTCACAAAAACAAAAGGACAAAAAGATGTCCTTTTCATCCTATTTTTGAGTTGCCTTTATAAACTGCTCATGGGAGAAGCAGGAATGTCACAGTAGTAATCCTACATTGCCTTCCCACATATAACCTTTTCACAAAGTTCCCACCATGATTAACCCTGGAGAAGGTCTAGTTTATATAAAACAACGGCTTGTACCGCCCTCTGCTCTGTAAATTCTGTAAAACCCGCTTGGGATTGTCTAGAAGCTCTTGCTGGTTACTGCAGTAGATTCAAGAGTACTCAGTCCAACACCATTAAAACACATTCTTAAACTGAGGACTATGAAAACAAACCAGACAGATATTAAATCAAAAACTCAATCACCTACATTCACTATATTAATTTTTCTAGCAGTGTTTGGCTTTTTACATTTTCCTGGAGGATTTTCCACTTCCCAAACTGTTAGCATCTCACACATACCCAAATCTTATCCCTGGCTGCAAGTGGAGCTTCTGTAGAGAAGACTCCAGTAAGTTCATAAATCTGTTTCTGAGGGAAAAACCTATTTGTTGTCATGCCCACGTATGCAAATCAGGGCCTTTAAAGCAGGCTGCTATGGACATCTGGGCTGCTGCACACCAGCATGAGGCTGAAGAGGTAGACCTATTAGCCACGTGAATATAATGCACACCAACATGTCTTGTGGGGAGAAAGGCCCAGTTCGGGTTCCCTGAGCTGGTTGGTGATCATTAACGTAAAAGCCCTTTGAATCCCTGGAGTAACTGGGCACAATTCCGCAGGGTTTCCGCAGAGCAGAAGACAAAAATGAAGCTCCTGGAATTTTTAGGCTGGAGCTGCCACTTTAGGGGGAAAGCAACAATGTCATAAAATGGCCTTGGAGACTGCACAAGTGTGCTTCTGCTTCCCCGCCCCGAGGCATATGTCCGCCTAAAGAAAATTTTCACACCTCAGTAAAGAATCCTTGAAAATTAGTGCTTTTAATGTGCATGCTAGCACAGCTTGTACCATGACATAGCTTTGTGCAGGGGAGATGCAGAACACTGAAAATTAAGAGGCAAAATCTGATAAAAAATACATGCTGAAGCTCAAAAGGAAATGAAGGGTCAGAGCAATGTAACTTGACAGAACTGCTGGATATTCTTTTTTATTTTCCTCCTTTCAACATTTTAAATTTCCCAAACAAAACACATCATGGTACTGTTATACTTGGCCTGAGGAGATAGCTAAGAGAAAGGGAAAATTACCTTTAGTGGAACTTTCTGATCCCACATCCATGCTGTTGCCTGGACCAAACCTAACTGCAGCATTTCTGCCTGAACGTGGCAAAAAAGAGAAAAAGAACGGGGTTGTATCACCTTTCAGAGGCAGAGCAGCCGACAGAAGGGAAAGCCAATGATACAGTCGGCTGGTTTGCCTTTTCAAATCACGCTATTGCCTAAAATTCCCTCCCTTTTGTTCCAGTGTTTTGTTCTTGGTTTTATTTTTAACAAAAGAACAACCACCTGAGACAAAAGCCCATGTTCATGTTTTGTAAAATAGAGATGCTTTTATTTCTCCTGTGGATACTGCACTTACTGCTTAGGAACAGTGAGGGTGTGCTTCTGTTTTTCTTTTCAGATTCTTCTCTCCTCCCAAAGGGGCACAGGCATGCTATGCTCTGGTTATGGATCACTTCTCTCTGGATCATCAGTCCTTAGTGAAGTGCCTCAATAACTGACCTTATTTTCAGGTGCTGAGCTCCTGGCAGCTCCCTTTAAAGTAGATGAAAGTTGCCAGAGGCTCAACATTTCAGAAATCAGGGCACTTAAATTTGTTGCCTATCTCTGGATTTAAAACTCTGGCTTGAGGTTCTCTTTTATTTTTTAACTTTGCTCTATAATCCAACATCAAGGGAAAAGTAATGAAAGCAGACTTGACAACAAGAAAGAAGATTTCCAGCTTTGGAATGCCTTTTTCTGTCTGTTGGAGTTAATTATTAAAGAAACAGTCTCAGTTAAAATAATTCCTGTTAATTGAAGTATTATTTTCTAATCTGTTACAGCTACAACTAACTATTACGATTACATAGCTCAGAAGGTTTTTTTCTTCTTTTCCAGATTGTTAACTTTTTTTGAGAACACTGCTTGTAAATCTGGTATTTGCTCAGACTTGGTCAGTTTTACCTGAAATATTTTAACATGACAAGTCTTTTCAGACCTGCAGAACCATCCTGGAGCCTGCCAAGCCTGCCAGATCTTAAGTGGGCACTGAACTGCTTTCTTATTAGGATAAAATCAAACCAGAAAGCCATACTTACCCTTGTAATACTGCAGCTGCTTACAGACCACAGATATCAGTGAAGCAAGGTCATCTCAAGAAACAGGTACTTGCTTTAAAGCAGCTAATACAGCTGGGGAAAAAAAAAAACAACAAAACAAGAATTACTTTCCTTACACACAGATAGCTCTAGTGACATTATGTTTTCTTACAGCTGTTATTCTCCCATATTTTGGACCTGTATTGTGCAGCTGAGTGGTTCATGACAGGTTTTTGTCTCTGGCCTATGGCACAATAATGCACTCAGACCTGCACAGAGGTAGACACAGGTTTTGGGCCAGAGTTTTGGGCAACTGAGTCTGTTACTGCAGGTGCTATCTTGTTTGAAAGGAGGCAAATGTGCAGTCCTAAAGGTAGCACAACTTTTATTTCTTCATGAAAATATTTCCAGTGGTGCCATCTTTCACCCTGCATTTCAAACCAGGTGATTTCCACTCTTTCCGTTAAAGAAAAAGAAGTTGTGTGCAGTATGAGTTGATGAAGAAGCTACCAAATCTGTAGCCATCATAGCATGATAAAACAAGATGAGCTTTCCTTATAAAAAATCTTATACACTAATGCATAGTAAATATCCAGGCAAGTAAGATGTAAAACTACCATATGACTCATTTCAACGTTATCAGGACTCCAGTTATGTATGAAAAGAAAAATAGAAATGTCAGGAAAAATTACAATCTACCTCTCTTTACCAGCATCTCTGGAGTACATGCAATAATACACAAAATATCTTATATATTTCTGATGGCTGTGAGTGATTGTATAACACTTATAACTTGTGAGGACCAGAAACATTTGTTTACCTCTTCTCATGGGCAACTTGTGCCTGCAGATCTTCTACTAAATTTAACTGCATCTTAGTGAGGGCCTTGGAAAGCACCACTGCCTCAGAAGTAACACCTTTTCTTGCCCTCTACCATTTAATATTTGTTCTCAGACATTATATTATTCACATCTTTTTGTGAACAAACACCTGCAAAGCTACAGAGCTAACACAGTCAATTCCAAGCACTCAGAGGCATTAATAAGACTCCAGTGAAAGTGGTGTCATGAAAATGTTTTAAAAATACTGCACTTTTAAGAATTATTTTTCACTTTTGTTATTAATTCGCAGTATTAAGTCTTTAAGGATTTTATTTTTAGCTTAATTCTGCATCATCTAGGCTTGAAATTTTTTTTTAATGAAAACTAAGATTTTGAAATAAATTTTTAGCAGAAAAATAGAGAATTAAAAAAAAAAAACAACAACACAAAAATAAAATAAGAGCAATATTTGAAGTAATGCACAGTATAAAGACCAGCATAACTTTGTCTTACATAGACCTGATCAGTGGGACGCAGAAACTAGTTAGTTTGAAAATAGTTTGACTATCGTGACTGATTCCTTACAGAAGGAGCTGTATGTTTTAGAGACAGAGAAGTAGCAAACAGAAGGTCCTTCTCAGGAATAGTTTCCTGAGATTACACGGAGATTATAAATGTGAATATAAATTTCTACTCCATTTGTCAGAACCACTGGAATAATTTCAACAAATTTGAGAGAATTGCATAAGAGATAGAGAAAAGCTAACCAGCTCAAGTAACATCCCTTAACAAATAAATCAGAATGTTGTGCTACTCTTTATGCTAAAACAGGATAATCTGGGTTTCATAGAGTTCAGGAATATACCTATATTTAGGAATGTACATGTAGGTGTCTAGGATCCTATTATAGGCAATTGAGATATGTCAAAACAGAGAGCAGAGCTTAGAAACTAGAATGTCGGCTAACATTTCTGCTTTCACAGAATCAATGAATGGTTGAGGTTGGAAGGGACCTCTGGAAGAAATCTGGCCCAACTCTTCTGCTCAAGCAGGGCTACTTAAAGTTGCCCAGGGTCATGTCCAGATGACTTTTGAATATCTCTAAGGATCCAGACTCCAGCACCTCCCTGGGCAACCTGTGCCAGCGCTAGGTCACCTTCACAATAAAAGATGCTACCTTATGTCCACAAGGAAGGTCCTGTGTTTCACTTTGTGCCCATTGCCTCTTGTCCTGTCACTGGGCAACACTGCAAGCAACCTGGCTCCATTACATGCACTATACACATTATTAAAATCCCCCCTGAGCCTGCTTGTCTCCAGGCTAAACAGTCCCAGCTTGCTCAGCCTTTCCTCATGGGAGAAATGTTCCAGTCCTTCAATCATCTTTGTAGCTTTTTGTCAGACTTCATGTGTCCATGTGTCTTTTGTACTAAGGAGCTCAGAACTGGACACAGTACTCCAGGTGTGGCCTCACCAGTGCTGAGTAGAAGGGAAGGACCACCTCCTGCGGATCTGCTGGCAACACCCCTCCTAAAGCAGGCGAGGATACTGTTAGCCTTCTTTCCCACTAGGGCACACTGCTGGCTTATGTTCAACTTGGTGTCTATCAGAGCTCCTTGGTCCTTTTCCGACCAGCTGCTTTCCAGTTGGGTGGGCGCCAGCATATACTGGTGCTTGGGGTTTCTCCTCCCTAGGTGCAGGAAGTTGCACTTCCCCTTGTTGAACTTAGTGAGATTCCTATCAGACCATTTCTCCAGCCTGTTGAGGTCCCTCTGGGTGGCAGCATGATCCTCTGGTGTATCAGCTACTTCTCCTGTTTTGTGTCATCAGCAAACTAGCTGAGGGTATACTCTGTCCCATCATCGTTCTTATTAATGAAGATGTTAAACAGGATTAGACCCAGTACTGACCACTGGGGTACACCACTAGTTACTGGCCACCAGCTAGACTTTGTGCAGCTGATTACCATCATCTGAGCCCAGCTGTTCAGCCAGTTTTCAATCCACCTCACTTCTCATCCAGTCTATGCAGCCAATAGCTTCTCTGTAAGGATCTTATGGGAGACAGTGTCAAAGGCCTTACTGAAGTCCAGGTAGACAATATCTAATGCTCTGCCTTTGTCTACTACACCAGTCATTTCACTATAGAAGTTTATCAAGTTGGTCAAGAACAATCACAACATGATCAAGCATGACAAGCTTTACAGCGAGGCAAGTCTTTCTCCAGACATCACTGACTGTGTCACCTAGATCTCACTGACAACAGTAGATGTTTGGTGCATTTGTAGATCCTACATACAGATTCTTAGCATGCAAGGTCAGCCAAGGCTTGCCTTCAGCTGGGTGGAAATGAGGTCCTGCTTTGCTGGACCTTTTCTCCTCTTTGCAGAGATGCTAAACTCAGGCCTATCCTTGCTCTTCCCATAGCCAAGGAACAGTTACTTTCCCAGAAAACTCTGTTATGCTTCCTTTGGTGGCAGCACTGGATGATTCCCATGCAAACAGCCATATATCTTTCCCACTGACCTCCCTATGCTGCCATTTTGAGGTGCACTTCTGTTGCAAAGATGAAGTCTGATGAGCTGGGGAAGGAAGCAGGTAGGATGAGGAGTGCTGCCTGTGTCACCCAGACTGCTGGGTTCACAGTGCAGCCAATGTTAAGGCAGAAAGGGTGTAGAGACCTTTCTTCTTCCCAGGTACCAGCAGTGCTACTACCCCTCTCCAACCTGTTTATGGTGGGACATAAATCCTTCAGCTTTTCCTAGTCCGAGCAATGGAATAACTTTTCACACCTGTTAAAGGTGGCAAGTCAAATAGAAACATCTTGTTAGCTGAATCCAGCTCATGGGCTGTCAACTACCACACGATAAATAATAAAGGCAGCCTGAATTCACTAAAAAGCGAATTTTACTTCATGAATTAACGCAGATAACTTCTCAGCACAATTGTTTCTCTATTGGTATGTTCTAGAGAAAATCAGCTACCACTACTAAAAAGCCAACATAAACCAGTGACAAATTACATCCATCCATCCATCCCATTTATATTCATTTTGCACTGTAATATAATGTTCTACAGACCTATAGGAGCAGCCAGACTCTATAAATCTATTTTAAAATTACAAGGTAACAAACATTGTAAGGTCCAATGCAAAATTCAGATCTATCTTTTGTACTCTGAAATCTGGATAAAGTGGGTTACCTGAATGGGAAGATGCATAAGAAATATTCTAGAAATTCTAGAGATTTATTTTAGTGTACACTGTGATGCTGGCTGCATAGCAGCAATGATAACAGAGACTGGGTGGTTTGAGGTTATGAATTCTGTGCTAAGTAGCACGGTAATTAACTCATCTTGAAAATATTACTGAACTACTTGACTACTGAGAAAGAGGTGATATGGTATTGTGCTGGCCTCAGCATTTAACATCCACCCTCACTCAGGAACTGGCTGTCTTACATTTATGAAGGTATGAATTTTGATCTGTACAACATAAATAAATCAACTAAAGATACAGATTTGGGAATATTCATGGGCTTTTAGTTTGCCACCCAATCTATTGCAGTTTCCAAGTAGATGAGTGAAATTTCAGGTAATGCGATGATTAGCCAAATTTCTTTCTTCGTGGAATCATAGAATGGTTTGGGTTGGAAGGGACCTTAAAGATTGTCTGTAAAAACCACCATGCCATAGGCAGGGACACTTTCCACTAGATTAGGTTGCTCAAAGCCTCATCCAACCTGGCACTGAACACTTCAAGGGAGGGGGCATCACTAGAAAGGTGAAGTAGGGCCTGGGTTTTACTCCAAAAACATACAGAAGTTTTCGTAACTTCCTTCTAGAACAATTCTCAAAGAAATGATATGACAAGATCTTAGAATTCATGGTGATTTTTCCACTAGAACTGCTATTTTAATGGTACTGTCTTGCAACTGAAGTATCGTTATTCATTGCAGCCAGTCATTTTTTCTCTCTTTTCACTGCATGGTTATTTCTGTTCTCAGTAGTTATGCTGCAAACTTAAACACATTTTGATAACTAATAAAAAAATCATTAGAAGGTTATGGATTTGGAACATGTGGCCGACACTTATCAACCTACTTTCTCTCATCTTTTTATGTGGAAATCCAGCTGATTTCACTGGGAATTGTAATTGACAGATTTATAAAATTATCAGAACTCTGACCTCTCTTTTTTTCACATAGCAATATAAATTCACGTAGATCCACATTCGACAAAAGTATTAAGACAGCTGAAGAGCTGCCCAACTCAGTTTTCAGAGACTGACTAATTTGAGTTAAGCATCATTTGAAATGGCAGCACAGGGAATCCATATGCTTGCAGTTAAGTTGTTAGTTTTTCAGCCTTAACTCAGAAAGAGTCTGCCTAACCATAAATCTTGAGGGCCTTTCAAACCTTCCTGTTTCAGTTCGACAATTTATTCAATCTCCATATCCTAGTGATCTATGTCACTGTACTTCAATGTTCAAATCTCTTGACATTTTAGGTAAAAACAAAACAAAATTAAACAAACCCCTAACATTCTACTAAGTAAATATCTTTTAAGAAAAAACCCTAATAAAATGTTTACAGTGGATATGAATAGGTCTTCGTGAAGCTATAGGCTATGTCCTAATTTATTTTAAATGTTTTTTTTCTTATCCTGTGTTGGAATGATCTCATTTTTCATGGAAGAAGACA
>JAVJGI010000057.1:70933814-70945151 GCA_035590275.1 Ibycter americanus | reverse complement strand
CTTTCTTGTTTTCCTAATAAGATCAACTCCACTGCTCAGCTCTGTGAGATGGAGTTTTGTAACACACATAGTGGGACTAGGATAAAAAACCCGCTTTTGGTGCATCTGCAGACTCATCCCAATCCATACATTAAACCTGGCCCCATGCAAGGTTAGAAAAAAACTGGAGACAATTACCGCAGGATAACTTGATAACTTTTATAACTTATTTACATCAGATGTGTGGGAATAACAGTACGTCTGAAGCTATCTGCAGGAGTCCGGCCTTGGTTACCCTTCTATAAAATAACTTCATGTCAAAACTGAACTTTCACTGGTTGACAGCAAACATAATGCAAGTCACCAGTAATCATAAAGGGCATTTTCTGGTATCACAGTAGCAATCAACATAAAAATGTCAGCAAGTACCAATTACCTGAAGAGGATCTGAGATGCCAGTTTTCCCTCCAAATGTTCAAAACAGGTAGCAAACACAGTGATTGTGCAGGTCAAAGCAAAAAAAAAAAACCAACAAAAAAACCCCCAAAACCCAAAAAACATTAAACTTAGTGTTTTATGCAAATAAAACATCTTTCTGCATAATTAATTCAAATGCAGTGTCTTGCTTAAAGAAATAACAGTTTGGCAGAGCTCAGGACTGGCAGGGCACAATGTGGGACATGCCATGGGAACAGCATATTTGGCATACTTACTGACTACCATCCCACCACTTGGCATTTTTGCACCTGGCAGCTCCTGGCAGGATGAGCAAAGGGTGCTGACTACAGTGCTCATCTCTGGCATTGGCTGCTGCTTGCCCAGGGCAGTGAAGGTAATGCAGCAATTTCAAGCCAGATGTGCAGGGGTGGTCTGGCTGGAATATTTATCTTCAGCTAGGGTGTCTATTTCTGTCTGCTGTCATTACCATAGGGAGGTAAGGGGAGAAAGAGTGAAAGGAGACACTATGGAGTCTCTGGTTTTGCCTGTTTATTTACGTTTTTCCAACAGAAGATAGCTATAATGTTGCCCAAACATTACTGTAAACCTCCATCTGAATCATTAAAAAGATATTCCTCTCCTAGGAAACCTGTGGTTACCCCATAACATTCTGTAACTCACCCTTGTGTATGTTGTACTTGGAAATTTTCTTACGGAATAAAGAAATGTTTCACTGTTCCCACAGAAAACCTGGATAGTTGTAATAGTTGTCCATTCTGGTTGTTCATGTGTGTTCAATCCCAGTGATCTCTAGGCATTCAAATCACAACCACCTGTTACAGCCGGCTGCTCCTGGCCAGATGACAAGAGCATGAAGTGGCTCAGAAAGCAGACTCCTTCTCTGCCTTGCACTGTGTTAGCCCAGGCTAGAACTAGATTAGGCAGAGGTGAACCTGCATTATGCCAAGGTACCAGGCTGCTGCCACCTACATTACACATTAACATTTATTTGCTGTTTCCTGTTGGCCGTTTCTTTGCCAACCTCTCTCCAAAAATATTACTTCTTAGACAATACCAAATAAAATGTACATCCTCTGTAAACTGGCTTGCACAATATATACATACAGGTCTCCTCTTGCATTTGAAAAGCCAACTGTTCTACACTTGTAAAAGGGAAGACTGCGTGCAGTGCATAGCTAACATCAAGTTATTACAGCAGCTCGACTTTTAGGTGGCTACAGTATCATTAACAGGGTGTCTGTGAGTAAGAGCACGGGCACATATGAAATAGATAAAGATGTAATTTGGGTATGACACAAGCTGCATTGTAATATGGTAACAGAGACTAGGGTACTACTGCAATTGCACTCCATGCTTTAGAAATGAGACAAAGAACATAACGTGTTCCGGAGCATCTAAAACCAAAGATGTTCCCATTCCACCTAAAACAGTAAACAGAAAATCTCTTTACTCCACTCCCTGGAGGGACTCTATACAAGAGGCTTTGTAAAAGCATGTCTGTACAGCATTTTTCAGGTGCAATGTTACAGGCCTTTTAAACACTGGATCTTGTTTTCCTACTGTAAAGTAGCTGCAGTGTCATCACCTCTCACAACTTTATTCTGATGGTTGGTGTGTTTTTAAAGTCTCAATTGTGGTAATTTTGGCTTGCTTGGGAATTTTAACCTCTGTGTAAAAGAAGAACTAAGATTTTTATTCATCTGGAAGCGGAGTATGTAAGGATGTATGTGACTCTGATGAACCCTAATTGCACCAGTAAAGAAGACTGATAAAAGTTTACTAAAGTATACACCAATTTTTGAATGTTCAGATCTGAACAGGCTGATAGTCATCATTGTTTACCCAATCAGTCCAAGGTTTGCACCTCTCAAACCCAATAGGTAGGGCATAAATACTATTTTGTACTTGCTCCCTATGGCAAGCAAGGAAGAAATGTTATGGTGATACCTTTTAAAGCTGAATTGCTACAATGCCTAATCAGTCACAGAGAGGAAAGAACCTCAGAGGTTACACCAACTGCAAAAGAAACGTGAATGAATGAATGAATGAATGAATGAATGAATAAGCAATGCTTCCTGCAGCCTTTGGAGAATTTGTGCTACTTGTGAAAACCCATGTGGATTTAATATCTGGACATGCTGTTAAGGTTGATTATATTATGTTCAGCGTATAATAAAAGAAGAGTATTGAATAAAGCAATGAGAAATGTATGCGTTGATACAACTTGTGTATCAAAGTGAGTATTCAGCTGTGAAAATTGCCTTGTTTTCATCAAACAATGCAAAATGAGTGACATTAAGAAAAAAAAATGCCACCCTGTTTAATTTTTTTCTTAGAGGAATGAAAAACAGGATGATGACGATGATGATTAATTTCTTTCATATAGTTGATATTTTTCCATATGTGAATGCATCTGGGACTGATAGCTGTATCTGAAATGCTTTATAGGAAGTGCTTTATTTAACACGTCTTCATCTCAAGGACACACGGTTCACACTTCCAAAGGACCCGGCTGCCTGTAGTCCAGCTGCTTCTCAGATTCACTCAAGTCATCCCTGAAGCTTGCAGGCACAAAAGCAGGTTCAGCCTGAAGTCTTTTTTGACAGAAGTCAAGACATTGCCGTACCCCGGACATTCATGGCCAAAAAAATGCTTTCAAGAGAGAACACCCATGCCTGTGCTCCCAGATAGAAGAAACAAGGATCTCAGTTTTTCCATCAGCAGCAGACAATCTGGAAATTTCAGGCGCAAGGACTACTTCCAAGGCTTTTCAAGCTCAGACTCAGCACAGTGCCCAAGTGGAGAGGTGCTCCCACTGCCATTCTGCCTCTGCAGTTATTGCCAGAAAGGGCCACCACTCCCTGATGTACAATGCTCCCGCAAAACCACTCACTCTTCCCTACTCCAGCTGAAGGAGGGGAATAACAGTGTCGCTGGACTGGAATTTTTCTTGTTTTAAGACCAGAAAAGCCCTTCCTGGCCTGTACCTATTTCACAATGGAGAGCCAGTGATGGTGTCCTTTCTACCTGGACTAGTCCAGTATTCCTTACCTTTTCCTTTATTAGAAGACTATACTAGAGGACAAAGAGCCTGGGACAATTGCAACAAATGTATAGACAAGTACTAACGTTCTCTTCAATTTTTAGACCTGAATATCTATAAAAGGCATCTAATCTATGGAGACCAATGTTTTGTTGGAAAGACTAGGAAACTGCACTCCTCACTCCCATGTCCTGTGCTTCCTTTTGAGAGTGTTCTCCCCAGTGCAGCTGGGTGTCCTTGAATTCACAAACTGCAAAGTGATAAACAGTGTCGTTAATTATGTACAGGCCATGGTTATTACTCTAGGACACACCAGTTGTACTGAGATGAAGACAGTGTGCTCTATACTACTGCCAAATTATTATTATTATTTTTTTTTTAGTAACATTAATCTTTTCTTGGTTTCACATTCTCTGCACCTGCATTAACCCAAAGCACATCAAAACTTCATTCTTCTACTATTCTCAATCCAACATTATTTCAGAACAAAATAAACCTTGTTTTGTTTCTATCAAGACAACTTGAAGTAGTTTAAGGGATGATATCCCACTGCATCTTTCATGAGGAGATGCATATTAGAAAAGTACATGATGCATTTTGGCTCCAGCCAGGATATTTTAGATGAGTTTGCCTGGAAGCAAGCCAAGGAAGGAGAAAGTATAAACTGACAGTTTTGTGATACTGATGCTATTTCATTGAAGAATATTTTTTGGACATTACAAGAAGCCTGAAAACTTCCTCCTTGTCAATAGAAGTGATAGAAGTGTAGAGAAGAATTGACTGCTGTGCTGATTTTGCCTGGAATAGAGTTCATTTTCTTCATAGGAGCTAGTATGATTTATTTGTTGGATTTGTGCTGAAAACAGTGTTGATAATACAGGGATGTTTTCGTTATCACTGCTCAGCGCTTGCACAGTCAGGACATTTTCTCCTTCTCCCCCTACGCCATCTGGAGGCTGGGGGGGCACAAGGAGCTGGGAGGGGACACAGCAGGGACAGCTGACCCCAGCTGACCAAAGGGATATTCTAGACCGTATGACATCATGCTCAGTACATAAAGATGGGGAAAGAAGAAGGAAGGGGGGACATTCGGAGTTATGCCATTTGTCTTCCCGAGTAACCGTTACACATGATGGAGCCCTGCTTTCCTGGGGATGGCTGAACAACCGCCTGCCCATGGGAAGCGGTGAATGTATTCCTTGCTTTGCTTTGCTTGTGAGAGCAGCTTTTGCTTTGCCTATTAAACTGTCTTTATCTCAGCTTGTGAGTTTTCTCACTTTTGCGCTTCTGATTCTCATTCTCTCACCCATCCCATTGACGCGAGGGGGTGGGGGGTGGGTGGGTGTGAGTGAGCGGCTGGGTGATGTGTAGCTGCCAGCTGGGGTTAAACCATGACAACTGCAAACAGTTATCCTTCTCCTTTCACTGTTATGTAACTATTAAGAAAGACATTAAAACAATCCTCAAGATGCTGTCATTCAAATGTGTTTGGTCATTTTTCTTCACTGTTGATTTTCTCTGTTAAGGAACTCACTGTTGAACCCTTAATTACAACCACATGATTCCCCAGGCAGATAAATCTCATTTAAAGAGAATCATTATCACTGGCAAGAATAGAATACAAAGTAGTAGAGATCATGCATGTCAGTGTTTATTTGTGTAGTGACACCCCTGTTTGCACCACAGATATTCCCCAAAATTAAAAAGCAAAGCTGTCATGAAATACATTCATTATAAATTGAAATGCCAGAAAACATTAAGCCCAAAGCTTTTTTGTCACCTTTAGGAAAAGTTGATAAACTCCTAAGATAGGTTTAAAAATTCATACCACTGGCAATTTTTTCAGTCCTGTAAGCTGAAAGAATTAAGTGCATTTTGAAAACTAAATAGCAATGTTATGTATGAATCACAACTCCTCTTTCCTTCTCTCTCCATTTTCTTTTTAAAAAAGATAATAAATTTATATAATTCTAGGTTTCATAGAGTATGTTTCCTACTTCAGCTATTGGAAGCAGTCTGAGAAGTTTTCCTTCCACCATCTCTCAGCTCTGAAGAGAACCTTTCAATGAACAATTAAAAACCAAAACAAAATCAAAAAGCCCCTTTGAACTCTCTCTTCACTTTTCCCTTCTATTTTTCTCACTAGTCGTGTTCTTCTTTTAGCAGGTTATCTTGATGTAGGCAAATGACTACTTCAGCTTTATACCAAGACATTAAATGTGTTGACATAGATTCTTGTTTTCCCAAAGCTTTATTTCATCATCTTTGTGATCACTAAGAATAACCACTTCATGGACACATCTCAATTATGGTAGTTCTGCAAGTCACAGTAATGAAAATGGCTGCTGGATCAAGCCATTTATTAGAAATCTGACAAGTGTAGATCTGGGATTTTTTTTCCCCATTTTATTCCTCTCCTTTTATTAGCCTTTGTGTATATACATCTAGGATGTATAAATATTAAGAAAATTAAGAGAAGATTAAAACATGTGAACTAAAATCACATTTTCTCCAGTCTCTGTCCCAAAATAGGATTCTCAGACCTGTATGAATACCTGTAGGACTGGATAGGAAAAAACAGGGTCTGACCCTCACTGTGGAATCCTCTGCAAGCACAGCTGTGAGCTACATAGGGTTTAATATATCTGCACTCAAATGAAAGGTCAGACACATAATCAACCAAAAACTGAGAGGTTTTAAATAACAATTTGTTAGCCTCAGGATTACTCTCACGCACTCTTCACATCAACAGATTAAGAGATCAAATTGCCCTCAATTTGCTGAATTCTCAGTGTGAATTACCTCACTGTCCATAATCCTATATTTATTTCAGACTATTGCTATACTGGCTGCAAAATTATGATTAAACTTGTCTGCAAGTGCAAGTTCAATGCACAGAACAGAATGTTTTCCTTGGACTATTAATGTGCAGGACAAAGTTTCACAGTTCTGTTTGAGGAATAGAATTTACTTTTTAACAACAAAATAGAGTACTATAATCACAAAAGATTACCAGTTAGTTGAAACTGCAGATAAATCATAAAGTTATCAGAACCTACAAACATTCAGTTACCCTTCTGTAAGTACCAAAATCAAATTCATATTGCTGCTCTGTAAAGGAAATGACCGGATCTTAATAATACTTCCTTTGATGGCAAGAATTCCACTGATACCAGTCTGTTAGGAAGTAGGATCAAGCCTGAAGACAATTGCCAATCCTATCCATGGATTACACTGTTGTTTAGTGTCACTAAGATGATCTAAACCGTCATTTGCAGTCACCCATGTATTTTTCAAAACTTTGTTACGCATTTACCTTCATGCTCTTGGGTCACAGGCAGCAATCCCTGACGTTATGATGCTAAAAGAAGTCCCCTTCACCAGTCTATGTTAAGTGGCACAGAACAGAGATAAAGTGTATGGGTATTTTTGAGATATGAAAGAAAATTTCATATTTTTCACCATTTTAGTAATATATAGAAAGGATTGTGTTTTAAATTTTACCTGGAATGACAACTGAATGTGGGTAAGACTTTCCTGAAAAAACCTGAGCTTTGAAACACTTCAACGAGGGCTTTTGTATGAAAGGTAATTGTGTGTCTATACGGACACCTTGAAAGCTCATTCATTTGCCAAAATATTTGAACATGTGTTTATACTGTATCACTTGTGCTTAACTTCCTTCTTCTTTGCTTGCCTTATTGGTATTTTAGGAACTCTACAGTATGTAGCCACCAAATTTCAAAAGAGCAAAGTCAGGTGTACACAGCAAAATGAGAAAAGGAAGGAGATTAAACCTTTCTGGGACCAGCAGAATGAAAGCTGTGGGTTTTACTCCAGGAATGATGGACTGAGACTAATTACATTTCTAGTCTGTGCACGAAAACAAGCTAATAGCTGTATAGATTTCCTAATCATGCACGATATGTTACTATTCATATGAAGGATTTCTTGATGAGATCTCTAATTTTATTTATTTTTTTATCCGTTTATGTACCACTGACAAAAAAAAAAAAAAAAAAAGAAAGAAAAGAAAAACATAGAAGTAGGGGGTTTTATGCTTTTATTTTTTATTTAAGATTTGCATTAGAAAGCTACTGTTCTGACATGGCATGGGAACCTAGCACAGTTAGGACTCATCTGGTTTCACCTTTGTGGTACTATCTGCCTTCCATTTCCCCCAAAATGTAAAACATATTTGCAAAACTGATGTAGAATTGGGAGGTATCCGCCTTCATGTTATTTAGTGCTCTTATGCATGACAACACAGATATCAGTTTCTGGGGTTTGAGCATCAAAACATAAAGGATGCTTTCACTCATAGGTAAGAAAAGACATTTCTTTCTCACAGAGATGCCTCAGTGAAAGTCTCAGAGGGTCAAAACTAGGTCTTATATTGTCTTTCATTTACTCAAAATATAGATGGGAGCATCAGCAGAGAGGGACATGAGTTACAACTCTCATAGTAACATCAATTTTTATGCCTAAAGGACTAAACATTATAAAGAATCAACACAGTTCAGGAATCAGCCTCAAAACCCAAGATAACCTTAACAGTTATCTTATGGGAGATGAGACATTCCCTGAAGAAATTTGGTGTATCTTTCCAGGCAGATATTAATACTCTTTCATACATCAGTCATTTTCCTTGACACTATTTGCCATCTCTGTGGTATTTATAAAAGTTTAAAGCTAATAGCACAACAAATATAACTAATGGTACTGCGGATGCATATAAATCTTGGCAAGAATAAATTATAAGTGTCACAGTAAACTGCAATTAATGTGACGGAGGCTGAGTGCCTGAAAGCAAATAGGTATAGCTGTATTAGAAGAGTATACACTCAAATATTGAAGCAAATAGCCCTCTTGCTGAAGGCTAATGGCTTCCCTGGCATGATGCTATACCATGTTTGTATAAATATATACAATTTTTACTTCTCCAAAAATCGATGGGTGAGCTGAGACTGGGCCAGCTGCCGTTACTTAGTTAAAGACAGGTAGGAACCTGAAGAAAGAGAAAAGATATACCTTTCAGGACTGTAGAAAGGATTAAGGTTTTTATTTATATCTGGGTTCCTGAGAAAGGATCTCCTAAATCTTCTGTGTCCTCAGGGACAGACAAAATATTCCTTTTTTCCATCCTCACCTTTCATTTGATCAAATTCTGGCTCGTTTGCAACCAAGCAAGCTTTGCTTTCCCTCTTTCCTACAGCTGAGGGTGACGCACTGCTGTTATACTCCTTCTCTTCTTCCACCCACAAGGAAGCAACATGTTACTTACCTCAGGTGAAGTGAGTGCTCTTTGAGAAAAGGTGATGCTGGCCAGTGCCCAAATGCAGGGGAGAGAATCATAGGATGGCTGGAAGGGACCTTTAGAGGTCATCTAGTCCAACCCCAACCCCTCTGCCACAAGCGGGGATGTCTTCAACCAGATCAGGTGGTGCAGAGCAACCTGAACTCTGCTGCTGAGCTGAAATAGAAGAGGTGGCTACATAGGCTTGTTTTCCTTAGTAGCAGCCTTGTCCTTAGCTGGACAAGGGACTGAGGGAATAACTCAAAAGAAACTAGTCATTCAGACAACAGCAACTTCCTTATTGAATGAGGCTCCCAGGGAGACTGATGCAGCGAAAAGTCTGCAGCGCTGTCTTTACACTTAGCCTGAAAGGAGAGTCCTACAGAGTGTTAAATTCTCTTTTCCTTGTCTATTCTTGTTTGAAAAATGTCAGTGGACTTATGAGACCAGAGTTAAACATAGAGTATCAATGAGTAAGAGGAAAACAAAAACAAAATAATAAAACAAAACAATAAACGTATTAGCCTGAAGCAATATCACTCTGAACTGTGATCTATACTTACCCTGCAGCAAACAGAAAGCCAGAGACTTTCCTCTTGTTTAATGACCTTGTCTGGCATCTTGCAAGTTCGAAAAACAACAAAGAAAGCAAATATATCAAGAAAATAACAGATTTGTCCAGCAAAGCTGGATGAACTGTCAGACTCCAAACTGTTCTCTAGACGCATTTTTCTCTTCTGCATAAATTTTACTGCCTCCTTCACTGTAGCTGTGGACCCTACTGCCAAGACCTTTAGAAGCTGAGGACTCCACAGAGTTCAAGGAATGCAGAGCACAAGAGAAACATCAACACCTTGTCACCTCCCATAAGCTCATTTATACCTGGTAAGATAGTGTGTGTAGAACACTTTCTCAATACCATGGTAAAATATAGCAGAGAACTTGCAGCTGTTTACTGATGTGAGGGCAAATGACATTAAATACCTTCTAGAAGCACTGCCTTTGGCTCATTGATTCATCTTTTAGCACCGTCATATCCTTCTCTGATCCATACAGTCTTAAAATACATGAGTGGAGAAAATACAGTATTTTTGGCATTGAACTATGTAACAACTTGTACCCTTAAAGCATCTTCTTTCTTACAGATTACTCCTGCAGAGGTATATTTCATATTTTCATTATAAAAGGAGTATTAGTAAAAGAATCGCATATTTAGAGATGGAATGGAGAAAGCAGGGCTTAAAAAGCATCTTCGCCCCCTCCCCCATTTTTACCTTTCTCATTGATTCTTTGTTCTTAAAAATACTTCCCTTTCACATATTTCAGACATTGTATATGGTAAATACACTTCACACAACACTTGCCCTGTTAGGTCTTTTTCTCCCACAGCTCAGGCACGTGTTCAAAAAATGCTGTTATTCCTCTTATCACCTGCAGCATCCCCTGACACTTTGCAAGCAGCAGTAACTTTCTAACAAAATCTTTAAAGTAGCCTGTCTTTAAGTGGCAGGGGAGCCTATCAGGAGGAAAAGCTGAGACCTTTCATGTGAAATTGTGCTGCTTGGGCAGTTCTGGTGGTTAAGCTTAAGGGAAGGTAACCCATCCCTGGTGTTCCCCTTAGTATTTGGCTGCCTTTTGTAGATGCGCAAAAATTCCCCATTATTTGTTTCACTAGAACCTGCTTAGTGCTGCACTATGCAAGAATCACGATTGACATGGAAGCACTAATAACTACTGCAGAGAAGACAGAAAAATATCATTACCACAAGTGGGCTTGCAATTTGCAGTTAATAACCCAGAGCTGGTTGAAAAAGTGCTAACCCAGCAAAGGAGGTGGAATCCAGTGGAAATGTTCTCATTAATTCTGGGTATTTTGCTCCTTGGTTCTTATATTAACAAAAAGATGTAATTGAAAGTATTTGGATATTTTCAATTTTACTCACATAAATTTTGCATTAGAACCTTTCTCAAGATTTTACTTTCTCCTTATTCCTCAGAATTATATTTTGAAATGCTGGAACTGTGAGCAGTACAGAAAGTCAATTTCTCACCTAATACCATGAACTTCTAATTCAGATTTCCACTCTTTTTTTGGCAAAGGAGACTAACGAACTGTCCTTGGTGGCACTGATAAAGAAGACAATAACACAAGTGATACATACAATGCATTTCTTTTGATGGTACGGCAGTTTCTTGAGAGAAGGACAACAAAAAACCTACTTTCTGTGGCTCTGAACAATGACACCAACCACTGTTATATAATAGACTAGAAAACTATATTTCAACTTTTAAATTTTTTGTTAAGAATTTTTTGTTAAAAAGTAACAGAACTCGTTTTACTACGTGGCCATGAGCAAACAAATTAAAAATCAGTAACTTCAATGGGGTTGCTTTATCAATACCGTGCTGCATGACTTTTTGGCAAAGAAAATGAAAAACAAAAAAACTCATTTCAAGACCAGCATTCTCAGTGATTCTAAAAACACATTTTGCCTCTTTGTAGGGTTGCTGAATTTTTTCACAGAATCACAGATTTACAGAATTGTCAGGGTTGGAAAGG
>JAVJGI010000057.1:70916747-70933186 GCA_035590275.1 Ibycter americanus | reverse complement strand
TGCAGGACCCTGTATTTGTCTTTCCTGAACTTCCGTAGGTTCCTCTTTGCCCAGCTCTCCAGCCTGTCCAGGTCTCGGTGTGTCTCCTTTGTGAAACTAAAAAACGTTTTTATGAAATCAAAAATTAACTGAATTTTCTTTGCCATATCTATGGACAAAATCTATTTGACAATTTCCAGGAACAGTAAAACAAAAGATGTCCATTCAAAAGGACTTTAGTTTGATCCAGAAGCAATAAATAGAACCAGCTATTCAAGAACAGCTCTATGCAATCCACTACAATAAGACAGAAAATGCCTTATTAAAAACCTATTAAAAACTCCAGAAACTATTACACCTAAAATGCCTATAATAGAATGGTTACACAACTTCACATTCCCAGTTTGAATACACTCCAATAAGCATTTTAACGACAAGAAAAAGTATCCAACCTGCAGAACAATCTAAACAGGCCTGGGTCAGGTTTTATCTTGAGTTAAAAAGCTAAAAAGGTAATATGCTAATGAATTAAAAAAAATTACTATGGTTTAAAATTTAAGAAATGGGGGCAAAAATTCAAAATCTCTGTGTGTGGAAAAACCAGGCTTCTAATAAATCAGATGCCTTCTTGAGTATTACCAGATCTTTTTCCAGCTGCTCTCGGTGGCAAGACTTCAATAGTTTGCAGTGGGAACAGGATCTGACTGTTGCAGATAGAACAAAAAGTATATGAATCTTTGTCTTTCAGATTTGTCTTGCAACACACATTCATTGATAACATACAGCTAACTTGACCACACATTTCTCATTCTACCTAGTCCACACTGATTTCTGAAAGAGAAGATACAAAGAAAATGAAAATCTTCCCTGGTGACATGACCTATTGGTTGTAGTCAGGAAGAAAGACTGAAATGAACTGCAGGATCTAATGAAAAAATTAAGTCACACAGTATTAGATGGAAAAAAGTGTATGTTATATATGGCTGTACTTCAGCATCCAAGACTGAAGTATCCTGCAGTGAAGTAGCAGAGGATAGCAGAGCCTAATTCGCAAATTTTCTCTCCAAAATGTGATCGAGATAAGATTGAGGATACCACAGAGAATGCTGTAGGTGAAACAGAAACCAGAATGATCAACTCAAGGGGAAACTTGGAATAAATTAAGAGATTGAAACCAATGTAAAATAAACAAAAGATTACTTTTTTTTCAGCCAATGCATAATCAGTCTACAGGGCTTTTATCAAAGTAGTTTTGATTTAAATTATTTACCAATACAAGACAATTTTGTTCTGCAAAGAACACCGTGAACATTTCCTTTACATTTCTGACATAAAGAGATTTTGAAAATAAATTCAATAGAATCCATAAAAATCCATTAACCGACCCCCCCCCACACACACACGCACACACACTGATGAAAAGCTGTAAGCAATATTTCTGTGTTAAAGGTGGCCTTGAATTTCACTGGCTTCCAAGAAATGTAATTATCATATTAGTGACTTTGCTGATGTAAAGCAAGATTTAGATACATTTGCCCCTATATGATTATTGTGACATACACTGGACACAGTTTTTACTCAAACAGGCTGCTTGCAAAAGGGAATATTAGGAATTTTTGCACAGTTAAACTTCTGGACATGTATTGAGACAGATGGCAGTTCATGCTGTTTTACTCTTTCTAAGTTAGAGTTACACTGGAAATACTGTTTTTCTATTCACCATCAAATCATCAGACACACACACGTACACAAACATCTGTATTTAATTTTTCATTCATGCTTATCCAATAAGCAATTACAAGTAGACTCCCATAAAATTAGAGAAGAGTCTTATTCATTCTGATTTATTGTTCCTAAACCATCTGTTATGGAAGAAGAGCATAATATCTTCATATTCTACATAACAATAGGGCCTTTTAAGAAGATGAACAAACACCACTTTTAGAATTTATATATCTGGCCATTTTCTATCTTTACTTTGCCTTTCTCCAAATTTCCAATACTGTTATTTCAAATAGTGCTTGCACTCATGTAAAAAATTTTACAGTGGTGTGCTGGCTCACAAGGTTTATTATTGCACGCAATTCCATATATAAACATAATAGAAAGATGCTGGACTTATATTGGTTCTGAACAAGTTTATTATTTTGTTACTACCTCAAATCTCAATTTATCTCCAAGTAATTTGAAGATAATTGGGATTTGAGGAATAATACAAATTTAGAGTATCAGGGAATCCATGTTCAAGTCATATGTCTACTATTTTCTTACTGCAAAAGGTAAAAAGAAATTATTTTAAAAATTCAAACCATTAGATTCTGAGATAATCCAATAAAGACCACTTCGCATCTGAGTTTCTTCGCATTTTTTATCCATTAAAACTCTGAGGTTTCAATTTAACAATATTGTTAAATCAACAATTTAATTTAACAATAGCAGAGGTTATTGTTTTACTGTACAGGATTTATATTTTATTGCTGTTAGTCACATTTATATAGATGTCCTTAGTATCTTTGTCATATATTCCTGTTTATATTTTCCCTCTTTATGTTGTAGCTATGATTAAGCAAAGTATGACAACTTATGAACATACTTTGCTTACAATTTCATTATATTATTCTTTCCAATTCTGTATCAAAGTAATTATAACTACATGAAAATTGTTTGCATGCTGGCTCTTATTACCTTAAAACATATTAATTTATGTTTTGGAGCATACAATAGGTGTAGGCAATTTTTGTTCTATTTCTAATGTGCATTTAGATGTGTAATGATATTTTACTTTAATTAAATTTCTATATACTCAATAAAAGCCATTGTGCATATGAATGCCTGAGCCTTCAAAAACATCTGGTAAGCTCAATTAGAAAAGCTCTTTGTACTATTTCTATTGACTGCAAAAAAATATCAATAACAGCAACCTGTTCCATAAAGTAACAGAGAATATTCACGTCCATTTTGTTCCTGAGATCCATTTGGTTAAAATGTTTTAAGCTGTTATAGAAACTAGAGTTTT
The DNA here is from genome assembly GCA_035590275.1 of Ibycter americanus. Classification (NCBI taxonomy): domain Eukaryota; kingdom Metazoa; phylum Chordata; class Aves; order Falconiformes; family Falconidae; genus Ibycter; species Ibycter americanus. Next base: position 70,930,191 of record JAVJGI010000057.1, on the reverse strand, counting down.
TCAAACTTTGGCTGCTGACTCAGTGTCAGCTGACTCTCTGGAATTTAAGTTCTCAGCTGAATTTCATTGTGCACAAACTATTCTGTTATCAAATGGCCTAACTGTTCCTGTCAGGTGAAGCACGGGGAAATTTTCCAGCCATGGTGGTCCAACTTGTCTCTCTTTCCCACAGACAACCTTTCAGAAACTTGTTGTAACTTGTTCACTGCTAGGGACTTCCCTGTGCTTACATCATTTTTCAAATGATTTCTGCATAGTTGCCTTTCTAGAGAACTTCTGAAGCCATGAAACAGAGGTGGAATTCATTTTTTCTAATTCTTGCTGCAGTCATGAACCTTCATGAATCATTAGGTAAGGGAGATACAATCTGAGGCAATGTCCCCATTTCCAGTAGGGTCTACAGGAACAGTATCAGAAAAATGTTTCTTCCAACTCCAGAAAGGCACGTGAAGCGTCTATAGTAATCATAATAGTTATCTCAAGATGTCTTTTTTAGTTTGCAGTGTCCTAGAGTTTTCTGGGGGATTCAGTAGACTTCCTGAAGAAGAACATACCAGCTGCCACAGCTCTCTGTGAAGACCCATTTTTCAGGTTGTTAACACAAAGAGATGCTGTGTGACTCTTCTGTGACCAACAGCAAGAATTGGAGGGCAGTGATTGTCAGTTCAGGATCTTGCATGCACCCAGATGCCTGAACTGTTCTACAGCAGAAGTACCACAGCAAGACTGTTGTATTTCTCTCCCTGGCCATTTTCAGTCTTGTCCCCAGCTTCTCCTGACTGGACTTCCTCAGCTCCCAGCTAGTTCTTCTTTGCAAAGCTGTCCTACACTTGCTGCTCCCTCCCAAGGATGGTGGCATTCAGTTGCTCACAGGACTAAAAAAGAAATGGTTTACTCTTCCCGTGGACATATGACAGGAGCCAACGTAAAGTGGCTTCTTTATTTTACAGCAAAGTGACACTAAGCAATGCTGGATAGATAGAATATGCATTTTTAATTAAGCAGACTACCTTCAACTCTCTTGTGCCTGTGATGTTTCTGAACAAATTTCTTCCCATCTTCTTTTATATATAAGATCAGTTACTTAGAAGTATGATTAGTAATAAGTAGTCCATGGAAAGACTCAGGCATACAGTGGGAGGAATACCTGTAGATTCTTTTAACTGAAAATCCTGGAGGTTCCTGCAGAGCACTGCTGATAACTTCTTGATCCAGGTAGCGGAGGAGGAAGCCAAGAAGGTGAGATGCACTGCTGAACCTAGTACTAACAAAAAAGAAGGGCTGGTTGGGGACGTGAAGGGTGGGGGCAGCCTTGGCTGCAGTGACCATGAGGTGGTGTTCAGGATCCTGTGTGAAGGAAGCAGGGCAACAAGCAGGATTGCAACCCTGAACATCAGGAGAGCTAACTCTGGCCTCTTCAAGGACCTCCTTGGAGGAATCCCATGGGTTAGGGCTCTGGAAGGTAGGGGGGTCCAAGAGAGCTGGCTGATATTCAAACATCACTTCCTCCAAGCTCAGGATCGGTGCATCCTTAGGAGTAAGAAGCCAAGCAAAGGGGGCAGAAGGCCTGCATGGATGGGCAAGGAGCTTCTGGAAAAACTCAAACAGAAGAAGGTTTATGGGATGTGCAAAAAGGGACAGGTCCCTTGGGAGGAATACAGGGATGTGGTCAGAACATGCAGGGAGGCAACGAGGAAGGCCAAGGTCTGTCTGGAATTAAGTTTACTGAGAGATGGCAAGGACAACAAGATGGGTTTGTTCAAGTACATCAGCAGGAAAAGGATGACTAGGAAAAATGTGAGCCTGCTGCTGAATGAGGTGGGTGCCCTGGTGACGAAGGACACAGAGAAGGCAGAGTTACTGAATGCTGCCTTTGCTCCATTTTTACTGCTAAAGGCCAGTCCTCAGGAACCCCAGACCCTGGAGCCAAGAGAGCAAGTCTGCAGAAAAGAACATTTTCCCTTGGTCAAGGAGGATCATGTTAGACATCACTTAAGCAAACTTGACTGCCACAAATCCATGGGCCCCAATGGGATGCACCCCCAGGGGTTGAGGGAGCTGGCAGATGTTATTGCCAAGCCACTGTCCATCATCTTTGGAAGGTCAGGAAGAAAAGGAGAGGTGCCTGAGGACTGGAGGAAAGCCAATGTCACTCCAGTCTTCAAAAAGGGCAAGAAGAAGGTCCCAGGAAACTACAGGCCAGTCAGCCTCACCTCCCTCCCTGGAAAGGTGATGGAGCAGCCCATCCTGGAGGTCATCCCTAAGCATGGGGAGGAAAAGAAGGTCGTCAGGAACAGGCAACATATGTTCACCAAGGGCAAATCATGCCTGACCAACCTGACAACCTTCTGTAATGCAATGACTGGCTGGGTAGATGAAGGGAGAGCTGTGGATGTTGTCTACCTTGACCTCAGCAAGGCTTTTGACGCTGTCTCCCATAACATCCTCATAGGTAAACTCAGGCAGTGTGAGTTAGATGGGGGGACAGTGAGGTGCATTGAGAACTGGCTAAATGGCAGAGCTCACAGGGTTGTGATCAGCAGCGCAGTTGAGCTGGAGGTCTGTAGCTCACAGTGTTGCCCAGGGATCAGCAGTGTGTCCAGTCTTGTTCAGGTCATTTATCCCTGACCTGGATGAAGGGACAGAGCGCACCCTCAGCAAGTTGCTGATGATACAAAGCTGGGAGGAGTGGCTGATGGACCAGAAGGCTGCGCTGCCATTCAGCGAGACCTGGACAGGCTGGAGAGCTGGGCAAAGAGGAACCTACGGAAGTTCAGGAAAGACAAATACAGGGTCCTGCACCTGGGGAGGAACAACCCCACGCACCAGCACAGGCTGGGGCCTGACCTGCTGGAAGGCAGCTTTGCAGAGCAGGGCCTGGGAGTGCTGGTGGACAGCAAGGTGCCCATGAGCCAGCAGTGTGCCCTGGTGGCCAAGAAGGCCAATGGGATCCTGGGGGGCATTAGGAAGAGCGTGGCCAGCAGGTCGAGGGAGGTGATCCTCCCCCTCTGCCCGGCCCTGGTGAGGCTGCATCTGGAGTGCTGTGTCCGGTGCTGGGGTCACCAGGTCAAGAGGGACAGGGAGCTACTGGAGAGGGTCCAGTGGAGGGCTGTGAGGATGATGAGGGGACTGGAGCATCTCCCGTATGAGGAAAGGCTGAGAGAGCTGGGCCTGTTCAGCTGGGGGAAGATTAACAGTGGATCTTATCAATGCATACAGATCTCTTAAGAGTAAGTGACAAGAAGATGGGGCCAGGCTCTTTTCAGTGGTGCCCAGTGACAGGACAAGGGGCAAGGGGCACAAACTGCAGCACAGGGAGTTCCATCTGAAGATGAGGAAAAACTTCTTTACTCTGAGAGTGACAAAGCACTGGGACAGACTGTCCAGAGAGGGTGTGGAGTCTCCTTCTTTGGAGACACTTAAAACCCACCTGGACACAATTTTATGCAGCCTGGTCCAGGTGAACTTGCTTTAGCAGGGGGATGTGGAGTAGATGATGTCCAGAGGTCCTTTTCAACCCTGACCATTCTGTGATTCTCTGAAGGTCTATTTTTCTTAAAGCCCCAAATCATTTGAGGGGACTAGTTTAACTTTCCACTTTCGTGGTTCACTTATGGACAAAACTGTAGAATTTGGTCTCCAAATATGATTTGGGCAATAGAATATTGTCAATCAGACCTTATATTCTGATGATGTACTGAAAAAATAAAATAACTTAAAATTTGTAATGGAGATATTCCAGAAGACAGCACTCCTTCCCATATCCCACATTTTGGCTTAAAATCCAGTCACAGTAACACTGACATTCATTTTGGATGATACGCACACCTGATTTGAATAATCAGTTTATTATATGGTCTCTACTGTTGGCAATTGCTTAGTTTCCCATACCACGTATGAAGAAATGGTGGAGCTCTTTGTCTAGCTGCAATGCTAGGGTCTACTGAGAGATGCTGCCTTCTGCACTCTACAGTTTGCATAACTGACTGTTTGATGCCATCTCTAAATTTCTAATATCTATCTAACATCTTTTATTTCAACTTTTTCTGTTGTTATTATGTCGTTTTTGAAATATATTTTCACACTTATCTCAGGGATCTCATCTCCCCTGTAAGCTGCTATACTTGGTCATACTCCAGTGCACGATCTTTTAAAGATTTACATTTTTTGTTTATGTCACTGCTGTTGATAAGAAATTTGAAATTCTTTTGTTTATGTTATGGGGTTTTGAGTGCTATTGGACTGATCCTCTCTGCTGATTAGCTTTCTTTCAGTTCTTTTAACAGAGTACCACAGACGAAGGTTTTCAGAATGGCTGAAGCTGTCTGGCTACACTACCATATGTTCCCTTTTCTAACTTAATCTCTCTGTTCTTAATCCAGATGGCTGTAGAAAGTGTTCTATGTTACAATGCAGTTTAGATTTTTTGCTTCATCATTAGGTGCTTTTCAGATGGCAAGCCAAAACAATTCATCTGTTATCATGGCTTCAGAGCTTTTGCTCCTCTTTTGTACCAGGTTGTTACATTGCTTTGCTATTCTTAATCTTATTGCTTCTGTATTCTAGCTATCATTTTATCTCTTCTGTAGACACACAAGACAGAACCTTGCTTTTATGATCTATTCTGTTTTCTAAGCTACTGTCAGCTCATTAGAAGTACCGAAATACTTTGTGACATATAAGATACATCTCCATGTACATTGCCTTTATCTGTCATCTCGTTGGTGTTTTTTGGATTATGTATAGTCTCTTACGACAGCAGTGGATATACTGTATCATGTTGGAAGTCTGTCTCATGTTCTTTATAGGGAGTGGCATCTGTGTTATAAGCTGAGACATGATCTTGGTCACTATATTTTGGCTTTCCTGGTGATTTTGGGGACAAGGCCTCAGCTTCAACTGACAGCTCTGGAAGCTGAATAATAGGCATTTTAGTCACCTGGATGCTTTCAGCGGTGGCTTTTTCATGATGCTTTCTGAAGCTCATGATCAAACCTCACGTGAGGCACAAAGCAGATCTACCTTGATGTGATGATTTCATTCCAAAGAGCACAGCTAGTAGCTCCTTTTCAGTACATTCACACTCTCTTACTGAGTCTTTCAAGGACTTTTTATCAGATGCACCAGGTTGCTGCTTTTCTGTTACTACAGCTCCCTGGATAAATCAAGCAGTATGTTCTCAATTGCTAGTAATAGGTAGTAACTTCTTTTCTAGGTGTTATTCTGCAGATTTCAATAGATGCAAATCCTTAGAAAGAATAACTAGTTCCCAAGAATGTGATTTCATAAAAAGCTCTGAAGTTGAAGCATTTTCTTCATTCAGGGACACAAAACAAAGCTGTTAGGATTTTTTTTTTTTTTTTTTTTTTTAAATGAAAAAATAAGGGAATATGGTAGCCTCAGAATCACCAACATGGCCAAGATTAGGGTACTGGTGTGATACTAATACGTTCTCACAACTACTTTATAGACCTAGTTTTTCAAGCTTTCCTGTTAGGGCTCTTCCATTTCAGGAATATAACTAAATATCCACTTTACAATTAAAGTGCTCATTTTACAGCCAAGTAACTTCAGCACTATGGAGTGGGGGTCTGGAGACCCAAATTCCAATATACTTCTTGGAGATCAGTCTATTGCCTGAAAAATTCACTTTCACTTTAACTTCCTAATAAAAAAATTATTCATCTAAGAGATGCATTTCTATTAAGAAGGTGTGACTTTTCTATATGACTAAGTTTCTGCCATTGCTTTCTCACTATAGACCACTATTTTCAATAGTTGTAATGAATATTCTTTGCTTTCTTGTTAATACTTTTCTTTAATAACTGCAGCAGGGCTGAGGGGAATGCATTTCAGCAGTCCCAAACCATATGCAGGGTTGTAAGTTTACAATTTCCAACTGCTATTTCTATGTCCAGTTTGTTAACACAATTCCTCGTATTGCTAGCCAAGGCCTTTAATAACTACTCTTTCACTTAATGATGATATTCTCATATTATACTGGGATGTTTCAAAATGGTCTACTGTCTCGCAACACTACATAAGTACACCCATTTTTCACCTCTCATAAAGTCTAAGTGACATCACCTTTTGTTGCTCAAGGGTTTTTTAACTATGCTTGTTTTTCCCTATGAACAGGTCTTGCCATAACCAGCACGAAGTTAGATTGTGCCAGTCCATTTCTGCCCTCAGCACTGCCAGTGCTGTACTATAGATGCCTTCCCAATCCTGCTGTGATTTAACTATTGTTGACTTAACACCACAGTGGCAAATTTGGCTGTTGTATAGCTGAAAGTCTTTTAATGCATTATGTGCACACTGAGGGTCTCAAAATCTGTTAAAGCCATACTCCAGGAAGCCTTCTTCACATTACAAGGCTTTAGTCCCCAGTCATGCTCACATTAATGCTCTTTTTAGGGGAACCCACCTCTCTGGATCATAAAATGTGTATGTACCTTAGCCTCCACTGTCCACAACTCTGGCATTGTCTTTGTGCTTTTCATGTTTCTTTCCACACTGAACACTTTGAACCATCCATGATGTCTAAATTTTCAATTCATCTTTCTCTAACTTATCTCTTTGTAGAACCTCTAACTTTATTGTGTTTCTTTGGGTGGTGGCTCCATACTTACTTTGTGAACTGCAATTGTGAACACTGTTACTTTACCTCTGGTCTAGGATGATTGGCACTGTTCTCCTAGAAGCATTTCTGCAGGGGTGGGCTATTTTTCTCAGTAAGTGTAAGTCACGTGTGCCTCAGCTGGATCTTAAGTATCTGCTTTTGTGCACTGTCAGAGATGGGATATTGGGCTAGGAGGAACTGTATTCTAACCCATTACAACCACACTTTCATTCTTAAGGAATACAAAATGCCTTTGACATCAAAGCACCAAACAATCAAACCATTTTCCTTTTCTTTGCAAAACTGATCTACAGAAAATTGCTGAAAAATTGGCAACATTGAGAAAAAAAAGGTCTTTTGAAACATTCAGATGGAAAGACTATGAAGCCAAGAAAGAGCATGTGTTAGTAATCTCAGGTGTAGCAGATGTTTCATCTGTTAAGGGAATAGCACTGGTGCAACCTCACCTTGAGGGCTGTGTGCACTTCTGGGACCCACAATTTAAGAAGGACGTGAAGGTACTTGAATGAGCCCAGAGGAAGGCAACAAAGCTAGTGAAAGGGCTGGAAGGCATCTTGTATGAGAAGTGGCTGATGACTCTGGGTTTGTCCAGTTTGGAAAAAAAAGAGGCTGAGGGGTGACCTGATTGCTCTCTGCAGCTTCCTGCGGAGGGGAAGGGGAGAGGGAGGTGCTGAGCTCTTCTCCATGGGATCCAGTGATAGAACACAGGGTAATGGCTCAAGGGTGCGTCAGGAGAGGTTCAGGCTTGACATTAGGAAGAACTTATTTACCAAGAGAGTGGTCAAACAGTGGAACAGGCTTCCTAGAGAGGTGGTCGATGCCCCATGCCTGTCAGTGTTCAAGAGGCATTTGGGAAATGCCCTTAATAACATGCTTTAACTTTTGGTCAGCTCTGAAGTAGTCAGGCAGTTGGATTAGATGATTGTTGTAGGTCCTTCCAAGTGAAATATTATATTCTCTTCTAATATGCTGTCACCTGTAACAATGCTATTAACATAGCCTATAAGATTAGCATCACAGTATCACATAAAATAAACTTATTTCAGAAAACATCTTTCTTCCTATCCTGCACAAAAACACTTATAAGCATTTTTTTTTCATAAATAGTCCCAGACTCAACATTCTTTGAAGTCTGTGATATCAAGCACTATCCTGATGCTTGTATTTAAATTTATTTAAATGTACTACATCATCTGCAGTGGCCATCAGCAGAAGGAATCCTAGACACAAAACAATTATAAATGCTGTCCAGGCTTGAGCCACTACTTGTTTCTTGAGAAATAAAAACAATGACAGACAACAATTTGATGCAATAATGCCCTTTCACAGAAAACAAAGAACCCCATTCTTTGCAGCAAAAGCAGTAATGAAAAATAGTCCCAGGTAGCTGTGGTTTTGTTCACAGCTTCTTACTCATTCCAGCAACACTTCACTGAAAATTTACTTGGTCTACACTTCTCCATACAGTTGCAATCTCAGGCCCTACCTGGTGATTTTCTTTCTTTTTCTTATCTGAAATAAAAGAAAATCACACCACTGTGTGTGTGAATGAAAATCTTCCATCTACAGCTGTTTTATTGTGCTTTTGCCTTGATTTAGGTAATTCTTACAGGAGACTGTTTTTTGGACTTTGTCAACATAGGAATACTGGTCTAGATGGAACTGTGTCTGAGACAGTGGAGCTGCTGGGCCTGCCAGTGGTCTATAAGAACAGAATTGCTTGGCTCCTTTCAGCAATTGCAAAGCAAGGATGAAATCACTCTTGATTTCCTGAACAACTCTTCTGAGGATATGACACTTTTATGAGTTCTTTAGACAGGGAGAGTAATTCCCATTTCTCAGCTCTGGAATATGACTTCGGCTTTTTCTGTATGACTAGATAGAAAGGTATAGGTAAGAAAATGAAAGTAATGCCAGTGAGATGGAAAAGGAGCCAGCCATTAGTAAGGCATAATCAAAGTCAATAATGTAAAGGATCCAATACTGTCAGGCTTAGTAATAGCACCATCTTGTGTGTCAGGTAATAGTAGATAACATTTCAACAGCCCCTTTCTTTGAATACTTTAAGCCATTTTTACACATTTTATTGCAGCACTGTCCAATATATATTATCATCTGCCTTCTACAGATTGTGTTCTTAGTGTGCTCCTCCCTGCAAGATGCAAAGCAGTTCGCTGAGGACAATGTTTATTTCCTGGACTGGCTGCCAGTGACAGTCACTGACTTTGGGACCTTCCATCTAAAAGGACAAATCTCTACTGGCCCATTTAACTCCAGCTGCCACAGTGTCATCCCTCCTGTAATTCGGCCACATCCCCAGAGGTACAAGAGAAGGAAAAGGTAATCTTTTGGGTCACTTCCACATCGAGTTAATTTTGAAGGTAATACCCAGACAACAGATAATGTGCACCTTCTTCAAAGTCATACAGAAATGTGTTGGGAAAGAAAATACAGCACATCTGGGCTTTTTCCATTATGGTGGTTTTGTTAACTAGTAGGCATTATTTGTTTGTTTGTTGTGTTATTAGTTAGTGACACACTTGCACTCCTGGAGTCAGCCTTCAATGTAGGGATGAATCAGGATGCTGACTATAGCTTCATACTGGTGGCAAAATGAGACATTTACTGTTGAGTTGAAATTTCCATTTTCCTCCTGAATCAGTCTCCTGTGTATTTTCTACAAGTAGAGTCACAGAAACAGTTCTGGAAGGCACCTCTGGGAGTTTCTGGCCAACCCCATGCACAAAGCAGGTCAGCCAGAGTGTTGTATTGGCTTGTTCTGTCACAGCACTCCCAAGCAAACTGGGAAATCTGGTTGACGTGAATCTCCTGGGGCTCATATCTCTGCATTTCCCCAAGAGACCGTGCTATGCTGCAACATGTGTGAGCATTTCCAGCCCAGACTGCAGGGACAAACTGAGCCAAGAGGACTGCTTCTCCTGTTCCAGTTCTAGGAGCAGGAGATTGGAGGCTGGGTGGTGTTTCACTACTGGGGCAAGACTACACAAAAAGGAAATATCCCAGCAGCTGAAATTCAAGACAAAGAAAACCCTGTCCCCTGAAGAATGCAGGACTGTATAATAATACTGCTGAATAATTTGACGCTGTTAACAGGCTTTACATAACAAACAGTTATGAAATCAAAGTTGCCCGCTAGCTATTTCCTCCTTTTCCAGTTTCAAACCAAAGACAATTCAGCCACAAAGAGCAGCAGATGTAACTGCCTGTGTTCTGGTGCTGCTCAGTAGCTGTCTAGAGGGAGCTGGTAAGGTGACCAGCAGTTGTACAAATTTCAGCAGCAGAAACAGCAGATACCAGTTGTAATGCACTTGCCACAGTCCTTTAAGGAACCGAATATATCTGTGTCAGGATGGAGGAAACAAATAATCTCTCTTCATTCAGCAGCAACATTGGTAACTCTTTTCTTGCAATTCCCACTTGTGTACAAACAATCTTGAAACTTGACCTGGGTTCACTAACCTTCAACATGACTGTGTCAACTTGGAGCTGATCCCTAGCCAAATCTTAGGAAACTCGTATGGGCACTGATGGCCTCAGATCAAAGTCGTGAGGAACCAGAGCGGTTTCTGGGTTCATTTAAATTTGAGACTCAAGAGGATGAAACTTACATGAAATGAAATAGACCAAATATTTTAATTAACCCCTGTGGGAACTGCAGCAGAACTTAACACAGCTCTGCAAGATACAGAATATGAACAAGGGATGTCCAAGCTACCAAGCTCAGAAAACAATGTGAATTGCCCATTCCTGTCAAGGATATTCAGGTTAGATAGTTCAAGTCTATTTATATGCATGAGAACTGTATCTGTATTTACAAACCTGATTTTGACAATTGTATTTACACATCCTGTAAGTCACCTTATTGCATGCAACTGAATGAGTGCATACACTCAATGTATGTGTGATTGTGTATAGTATGTCCTGTGTCTATGTGGTACAATTTGATGAACAAAGCAAAATCACATTTATAAAATCCTGTATTGATTGCTCAGGCATCTAGTACACTTCCTATTCTACATCAAGCTCTTAAAAGAAATGTTTACTATTTCATGAATATCAAAGACTGTTTGCATAATCCAAAAGCACAGGAAAAGGGTAATCATCTGTCATCAGTAGATTAGGAGTTCCCTGTATCTGCCATGTCCAAGCAGAAAAAGTAAGCAAAGATTTCACAGGACTTACAGCATTCTAATAAAGAGAACGGGCAAGACAGAGGGAATGAAGCGTCAGCACAGTACTTACTTGCTCTCACTGGCTGAGATGGTGATGGTAGATGATGCCCATTTATATCTGGGAAGAAGCCGTGGGAGTTCATTAAGAAGACTACTCAACAGTGAAGTGCGTTGCTGCTTTTCAAACTGCCTGACTAATGTCCACTCCCAGATTCCCAAAGAAGAGTGAATTGATAGAGAGCAATAGCACAGCAAAAGGCAACCTTGAAGTCCCAGAGTTTCAGCCCTGACGGCCATTTTCTCAGATACAATCCTTCCCACTATCAAATCCGTGAGTTAGCAACTTCTTAAAATATTTTGATTCCTGGCTTGTGCTTTTTGTCTTCAACCTAGGGTACTGCCAGGTGATTTCCTTAGTCAAGGAAAAAGATCCCACTAAACTAAAAAGGCTTGGAATCTTTGGACTCTTTTTTATTTTTTTTTCCCCAAAAAGATGCAGATTTGAGAATGCATGGTCTTGACATTAGTGGGTATTCTTGCATTCTAATAATGCACTGTAATTCTCAAAGGAGTAACTCTAGGCATTTCATTTGTATCTCCTGTCTTTCTAGGCCACTTGAATTGTTTTCCTAAATGCTACATTAAGAAGGAAAATAAAAAGTCTTCATAATGCATTTCCAACAATGCAACTCAGAAAATGACTGACAGTAAGTTATGATAAAATAGAAGTGCATTCTTCTTTTGTTAAAACCAAGGATCTGATCAGGAGAAGAAAGAAAGCGGGGGAAACTGCAGATGGTAAGCTATCCTCACAATAAATATAGGGGCTGAGGTGTCAAATACCGTTCTGTTTGTGAAGTGTGCTGCAACTTCTTTACCCTCACTCCATAACTTGAATAATTTTTAATGTCGTTGTAATTCTAAAAAAATGAAGCTTTGAGTAGTTTTACAGGGTTTGCTTTGCATGCTTCTGATTAAAATATATATTTTTCATGGGAACAGTCAAAGAAACACCAGAAACCAGAGCTGCACTGATTGCAGCCTTGAAAAGTTAAAACAATATTTGATAAGCAAAAAACGGACACCAAAGAGATTTTGTGAAGTAAAAATGAATAAGTTCTTTATATTTCTGGATCACGTTTTATTAAATCAGAAGAACCACAAGTGAAATGGGTCACAAGGGGTTGGATGAAGTCTCTGCTGTGCGCTTGTTGTGTGTCACACACAGCGGAGCTGAGGTGTCCAGGTGTTACTACAGTCTAAACACAACACAACGGCATCTGTCAGCCCAGGTGCAAAAAAAGGGTACAGGATCTCCAAAACACACCATACTTTATTTATACAGCTAGGCCTTTGCATGCTATTGTTTTACATCACCGCTGGCAGGGAGTCAAATTTTCCAATTCAGAACTTGAACACCGGTATATATTAAGTAAGTTTTCTTAAGAACTCACTATCTAGTGCTTTGTAATGCATCTCAGACTCGGCCTAGCCAGTGAAGCTGAAACACTACCTGTTCCCAGCTTTTTGTATTCTGCTAGTAATAGCACTGCCCCATAAATACGAATCTCCTGTGTGACAGTAGTCATCCACAATCTACATATGATGGATTTCAGCAAGGAAAACCTCCATGTTTCTCCAGTTACAACATTGCTGAGGCCTATACTTTGATTACAGAAGGGCTAGAAACTGGACTCAACACAACTAAGAGGAGTTCATGGTCAGAGGAGTTTCCCTCTGGATTTATGGCTGAGGGAGAAATTTTGAGAAAGCTTGTCCTAATCCTAGATGGTCATTTTAGGAACTTCAGTGCTATTCAGATGATGAAATTCAGAGATAACTTCTCAAGTTTCAGTATGTAAAGACCAGCTCCTGTTCATAATGAATACATCAACATCACTATTGACGTCACTGGAAACAGGAGCTAGGTGTCAAAGAAGAAAACTTTGACCTTAGTCTTCCTCAAAATATTCTGCAGAAAGAAAAGATCACTTCCTGACCTAAACTGAATCTCAAAAATAAGGAGTCACATCACAGAAAAGTTTTGAATTATGTATTAAAAAAATAGACAAATGAAAGAGAAGGAAAATAAAAACTAAAATTAAGTGAGAAAAGGAAAGTTACAGAATTAGAGATGAATGCAAGCCAAATCACTGGGAACAGAAGCACACCTGACTTGGCCTGGCCCAATGTCTATCTAAGAGAGAGAACAAAACATGGCACACATGAATAACATTAAAATAAAAGACCTAATTAAATTATGTGGCATAAATCCAGCAAAATCTATCAGAACATTTATAGAAAGTATGAATGGCCTGCAAAACATATAATGGCATGAGATATTGTTTCGGCCTTTGCTGAACTAATCTTATAATGAAAAGAATAAATCAATATATATAGTAATAGGTATCTATACATCAGATTTTTTAATGAATATTTTTTTTTTCAAATTAAGTGGCAGAGGAGCCATAGGTTTCTCCACTATGCTAGAGGCAAAAAAGGACAACTTTATTCACATGGAAGTGAAGGTTTGTTTTTGGGGTTTTTTTTTCCACTCTGAATCAGTTGTTGGTTCAGGAAATTGCAAAATGAAATCAGAAAAGATATT
>JAVJGI010000057.1:70838551-70852727 GCA_035590275.1 Ibycter americanus | reverse complement strand
GTATACACAAGAAATTCATCAGGTGTAAAGTTCAAAACATAATGACAACACGTCTATGCCAGCATTTATTTTTTCCATTGAATCTACCCATCTAGTGTTATCTATGAATCTGTCAAGTTAATAAAGAAAGTCTAAATCAGATTTTTCCTCTCTTCAACTTAATAAAAAGTTTTGCATTCAACTATGTGTCCAATCAGTTCTAATAACAGCCTCATGGTTGATCACAGAATCATGCAAGAAATCAATGAAAGTAAACAAATTAAGTGGAATTAGGTAGAAATCTGGGAGGATAAGGCATGCATCCTCAGGAAACACAAACTGCCAAAATTAACAGACTACAGTTCATACGTTATTGAGCCACGACAGCAAACATTTATCAAATGAAGAAGAATAAGACAACAGTAAGACAACCTATCCTTAAATTCTGGGTGAATAGCCTGGTAAGTCTACTCTAACTGCAAACAACAACTACTGACAGTAATATTCAGGAAAGCACTAGGATACTGAATACACTAAAGTACAGATGGCCTTAAAATGCCTGGATAAACAAATATTACCTGTACAAACAGATGGACAACTAATAAACCTTACTGAAAGGTTACACATTCTGCTATATAGGGCCAGACCCTACTTAATACTGATCCTTCAGTAGCCTCACAAAAAAAATCAGTACATCTGAATCTGTTCCGAAGACAGCTGAATTCATTCCCGATCTTCTTGTCAGGTAAAGGATTACCTCATTTGGAAAAATAAACCCTAACATTGCAGTATGTATTGTTGAAGTATAATATCATGTATCTAGCTTAGGCCATAACAATGTTAACTATTATCATAGGCAAAGGTTTGCTACAAAGGGGTATTATGGAATCAGTAAACTGTTATAGTGTGTTCGTAACTAAGTTCACAGATGTTGTTATGGATAAGCAATTGCCTTTAATGTGGGATGAAAATGACCAGAGATGACAATTAAAATGAAGTAGACCTTGACTGCAGAATCCAATTCAACACTGTGGTATTCATGTTACACTGTAGTTACTTTAGTAGTTACTCTAATTTTATGACATTGTATTTCCACAGATTCCATTTACAAAACTGACCATAATAAAACTGGAATAAACACACTGCCTAAACGTGGGAGATGATAGGAAATAAATAAATTTAAAATTAATCCAACATTAATGAGGTAATATAATGCAAATATTGTTGTGATTTTACTTGCTTCTTACCCTCTTATCCATATAACATCTAATTGCCAAACAATTATAATCACCAGATCATCTGACAATCAGGTAAAACAACATAGTATATGTTGGAACATGGGAATATGACTTAGTTTTCACTGTACTAAAATATCTTTTTTGCAATTTGGCTGTTGTAAGAAAAATTTTAAAAGGGAGTTACATAGGAAGTCAAGACTGGGTTGTATTGCTCAACAGAACTCCATTCTTTCAGGCACCAGATACATTACCCTACAGCTTTTACGGCACTCAGGCCATCCAATTCACTAGAGAAAAATGAAATCAGACAAGACACCTTAGTTACCCTGTTGCACAGGATTGAAGCAAAGGTCTTCCCTTACTAGACAAATACTTCTATTATGGTTATCCAGAAAAAAAAGCAACTGCTTTTGGTGCAGTCTGATCTACACCCAAGCCACTACAACGGTAGGTTATTGCCTGAAGGGACTATACCTCACCTCCCATCTTGTAATCACCTCTTGTATGTTATTTTAACAAGTTTCCATAGATACATATATTTTCAACAATGCTTAGACACATCATAAAGTTCTTACACTGTCATATACCTACACAATAACTAATACTCGAGATTTGACTGGCTATCACAGAACTCACAGATACAGGCACTAGAGAAAACGGAGTGCAAATGAGAAAGAGAAAAAGGTAAAGGCCACTTTTTCTATTTCTCAGTGTGTAAGAATGAAACACTTTATCTTGTTTCTGATTTCCTGATAAGAAATAATCTACAGTATTCTTGGTTTTGTATGGTGGTGTTCTACTGAACTTCCAGTAATTCAGTAGAACTACTAAAAATTAACAGTGAGAGAGAAGGACAAAGGAAGATTTTAGCAAGTTTTATCAAGTTCTAGGGGGTATGAACCCTACAGCCACAAACGTAAGAGCAGCTTTATCTTACAAACATGTAAGATACAGCATGATGAAAAGTGAGATAAATGTAGATGGTATCATATTATATCTATGTTGATCTAACAGTAAGTTTCCTAAAAGAACATAGAACTATATATATATACACAAACAAAGAAGGTAGCTAAGAGTCTGTGTAGAAGACCATGAAATGAGAATGTCTTTTCATAGCTCCTCTTGCATTTGGGAAATCTATAACAGAAATTAATGCATTTCAGTTCTTCCTGTCTAAGCTGGAGCTGAATTATTTTCTCCTGAGGAGGAGGAGATTGGGGGATAACTCACCCATTCATAGGTTAAAAAACATAGGATCAGGAGGTTCTCTGTCAGACCTTTATTACCACAGCAAAATCAGTAATCCTCCTGTTTCAGGTCAGGCCTTATACCAAAAGAAAAGGGAGAGGAGAGGGCAGGATTTATGTTACTGATGTATCAATGTATAATGCAATTTTTAAGGCTGCATCCTGCTGTATTTGCAATGTGATGGTCCTTCTGGAGGCATGAATTAAAAAAAGACTCAATAGTCTTCTTGTTTATATTTTAATAATTTCTAATTGAGATCTATTATAGCTGTATAGACCAATCCATTTCCTTTAATGCAATCCATTGCTTGCTAAAATAGAATTAAAAGCCATCATGCTATTAGGACCAGTAAAACTATCTGTCCGTAAAACTTCCGGGAAATTTTGCCAAACTATCACTAAATACACAACTCTCAACCATTTAATGGAAATGAACAACACTGAAAATATTTTCTTAATTTTTAGATTTTCTTTTATTTTTATTTTCTTCGCAGCTATGCAAGAGCATGACAGCCCTTTTAATGTGATGATTCATCACCACATTAAAGTATCCTCAGTGCTTTCCAGGGGATACAGTTGAGGCAAATGGCAAAAATCCGCTAAGTACAAAAGACGAAGCCAGAAGAAAAAAAGTAGAATTGAAAACACAATATAAATTCCCCTGGGCTGAAAGTCAGATAAGAGTTTGGGAACTGATTGGCAGAAAAAAGACAGTTGTCAGTGCTTTTTGACACTTCTTTCAAGGACAAGAACATCAGCTCTGTCAGCCACAAAATGGGCAACTTGCACATCCTAGTCCTCTTCAACTCTGAGCGTGCAGGTCAGGATGTGAACAGGGGGTGACATTCCTATGTTTTCCCATGTGCATGCCTCATCTCTCTTCCTTTTCACTTATATATACTATTGTGTCCTTTCTAGGTGGCCTGCAATTGGAGATGCAGTGAAATGTACCAACTCATCCACCTTGTCTGCTGACCACTGCACAAAGTCCTTATGTTTGTGTGTGATCCAACGCAGCTCTACCACAACAACTGAGCTGGAACAAACTCAGCAATGCTGGCCTCTTGGTGGGTAGAATTCACTCATAGCTATAAAAGTAGAAAATAAAAAAAATTGCATAAACCCCGTAACCCTACACTGACAGGAGATTCCCATTAGCAACAGGTACTTCCATGTACAAAAATGTTTTATTGAGTTTTTATTCTGCTTTTCCCTGTTATCAATGTAAGGCTGCCTCTAGATATGTTAATACTGGAATACCAATGCATAGTTTTCAGTTGATGCAACACTAATTTCCTTACACAATCTATGATTTACACTACTAAAGCAATGCTATGTCAATATAAAAACAATTCTTATATACCAATGATCTGAGGTACAAGGTGTATGTAGTATCTGTTTAATAATAATAATAAAAAATAAAAAACAATTGCGTTATGATCTTGTTCTAACAACTCACAAAAATCGGTACAGTTCTTTTGCCACGTACTGGTTTCTTCCTAATAGGTATCACCTCCATCCCTTAGTATGCCTTGCTGCGTTGTCATACTCTATTCCAATGTCCTTTAGTCACACAGGCCAAGACAGACAAAAGATCTTTATTTTATTTTCAAAATATTCAGCATCAAAACTGTAAATATGAGTAACTAAATGCTACCAGATGAGAATAACTTTCGTCTGACACGACAGTGAAGAAAGATACCATGGTTTTCTTGGTTTTGTGCTAACATTTGTATATTATTTAGGTGGCTGACAGAGTAGGGTAACTTCTTTACAGTCTAGTCACAAAGCTAGAATGAACTATTTACATTTCTACTGCTGCTAGAAAAAAGGAGTACCAAAATGTCTCCAAGACATCCAGTGCCAAATTAGATCAACATAGTATGAGTATAAAGACCTTTAATCAGCAGCTCTGTGATGGTCAGTATTCATTTAGTCAGCACTTGATCTGATTCCCAAGTTTGGGGCAAATACCTCACGACTCATTAAAAGCAGCAGGTAGGTTTGCATATCATTTGTCTGCTGAGCTCAGAACATGTCAATTTCGGCAGGCAAAGGCTGGGTTGTTCATGCATTTCTGATATTCAGATTTCTTTTCATTCCTTCTCTGCACACAGTATTCTAAAGCATTCAGTTCTTAGGTAGCTCCAGACCTGCAGTTTCCTTTTCAAATAAAAAATTAACCACCACCAGATTATGGCACATAATGTGTCCAATTTCCATATTGCCAAGCCAGGCAGCAGAACTATCAGGTCACTATTTTTGGGAACCCTGCTGGTTTTTAGCTACCATCTATGGGTAATGTTTCTCTCCCTCCCTCCCCTTCCCACTCTCACTTGTTCATCCCTCTTTCTCAATCTCTCTCCCTCTTTCTCAGTCTCTCACACACACATATGCACACACAGAGTCAACTGCTACTTATACAGCCAGAAGGATTTTAGCATGCACAGCACCGAGTAATAGGAGAAACATGTCAAAACAAGAAGGCCTTGCCCTGGAAATCTGATAATATTATAGCTCAGTATAGTACAGACTCATAGTAAACAAGTACTGAATAGCAATTGGTCATTCTAGTCAAATTGCTTTATGCTGGGAATAAAGCTATCCCATACGAAATACTGTAAGCAATTAATACAGCAGTATGGTAAGCAGACCTACAACTGTTGTATTATTATATTAACAGTTAAAAAAACCCCAAAACCCAAAACCCAAACAACTCTAGTTTTTCTTCTATTTATCTGTAAGCTGATATTTATTCTTTTTCATTTGGTGTTAGCCTTACTAAACAGATTATTTGCTTGCTTTACTGATTAAATTGGCGTCTCACAAAGCATTAAATGTGTGTTGCTCTTTCCACAATACATTCTTACCTGCTTTGCTCAGTGGAAATCAACCTAAAAGAGGTAGTTAGAAACACTGTATGTTATTTACTTGACAGAAAGAAGAAACAAAGTACATGCAGGTGAAGTTTCCTCAGATAACTGCATTGGTCTAATTGCTCACTGACACTGACAGGGACATCCTAGAGCCTCGTGATGCCACATGGACCAGCTCTGACTCTCAGATGAGTCACATGGACTCACGAAGCTCAAATAAAGCAATTTGCCCCTCTTGTCAGGTTAACATCCTGACAGTTTAGCAAGAGTAATCAATCCACTGAGTAGTCAAATGAACACCAAAGTCACTGCAAAGGAAAAAACCAGCATGGAGTTTGGTGTCAGAAGGCAGCTGATGGTGTATATGAAAGAGAAATGGGAGGTCTGACAGCTGTGATTCATTAGATCAGCTCTGCCATCTTGTGAAGCCTCACCATTAATTAGGACAAGAAAAATTGCGTGAAATAGAGAGGCATATCCTTTCATCTTTCCACAGGTCATTTTATAATCTTAGGTTATGTGTCATTCTGACAGAGAAAGTATTATATTTCTGAAAGATAAACGTGCCCCATTGTGTTTAGTTCTTCAAAGACAATTAAAAGTTGTTTCCAGATATAAAAACAAAAGGTATTTTGGAAGTTAATGTGATGATAAAATTTGGAACACATTAATAGAAAAATAAAACCCCTGAAATTCTGGTTGGAAAAAATGTTAGCATTCCTCCCTGTCTTTTGTTTGTTTTGCTGCCTGCCCAAGTTTGTGCTGCTGCCTGGTTGACTGAAGTGATGGAAAATGCTGTGGATAGGAGGACAGGGAGCAATCTCCCTTACAGACTGCAGTTCTGAGCAGCTCCAGCAAATTAAGATCCTGAAAAAATCCTGCTTCCAATGAAACTGATGCAGTTTTTTCAACTGCTTTTTCTGGGATTCATGAAAACACCCACCCATTTTTTTTTGTTTGTTACCTCTACATCTGATGCGCTGATATGACTGCTTTTGTAAATTGTGGCATTTTCGACATACATGAGCACTAAATACTAACCAAGACAAACGATGACATTTTTGTAGGTCAGATAAGTTCTTAGCCAGCACAGCATTAAGCAGAACAGAAAGATCATGAAACCATAATTCCAGGAATTTCACTGTGATCATGTTTTACTTGGCAAATAGAATATTACATTCCTGACAGCATATGTATTTTATACAGAAAATTCACAATCCAAATTTCCATTTATGTAAGACCAGTTTCATCAGATATTTCCATTTATTCAGATTTATTCATTTCTACTTGGTTCCAGGGTCTGCATAAGCAAACCTTCCATAAGTTTAAAGGTATACAGTTATTAGAATTATTAAAAGACATCTGTGTAAAAGATTAAGGAGACAAACTGAGACAAAATGCCTGATCCAAAATCAGTCTGAATTCTGCTGTAAACTCACAGGTTCTATTGCATGTTAACAAGACTCTGTGTCCTTGAACAACTGCAACTTTCCTCATTAATTTCTTTTTTACTTTTCTCTGTCACTTTCTTATTATTGTTTTTTTTTTTTTTCCCCGGAAACTTCTACTACTTTCTGCTTTTTCTTAAAAGCCCAAGTCTTGAAGACAAAAAAAAAAAGATAAAAATCTCAGAGTCAAGGAAATAAAAAATTAGTTCCTCCTTCTGCCCAGACTACAAGAGATTTTAGGTCAGAGCGGAATTTAAACCACCCACAACAACAGAATTTTACATAACGCAGAAAGCTTGGCTTCAGGCATGAGGATCCTCTGGCATTCTGCCAGACAGACCATACATCTGATTTCTTGACCTTCTGGAAAGTTAAACAGTGGGGGTTTTGTCCCATGTTACCCACTTAGTATACATATAAGGCCAACACATGAGATGCATCCCAAGTTCTGAATCCTGTCTGGAAACATGAGTTTTCTTGTAAAGACGCATAATTTTCTGACCATCCCTGAAACTCTTCACAAACCAGAGTTTCTTATCATGGTATTAAATTGTTCCTTTTCATCTGTCCTAGATGTCTAGTCATCTAGAGCTACTTTTCAGAGCAGTTCAAGCGTCCTGACCCACATGCTCCAGAAAATTGCAAGCCTAGTTGCAATGCTTTTCTGTAGCCACTTACAGGACTTTCAAGGCTCCTGCTGTGGAGCTTTCTATCACTACCCCCTGTGGAGAGCTTATCCTGAAGTCTTCTACCTCTGGACTTTTTACATGGAAGGTATACATTCAACAAATGCTATCCTGATGACGGTATGTCCCACACCTGCATCACTCCCAGAAGGCACACTATCATTGAGGGCTGTGCATTGTAGCAGCAGTCATGATTTCTCAACATCACTTTTGACCTATTATCTAGCCATAAACACACCGTTGCCAATTTCCTTTCAAGCAATTTTCAATAGAGGGGTAAAAAAAAAAGGCATGAATAGGAAAGCACTCCCTTTAGCTATGAAGAGACACATTTAAAAATCACCCAAAGGAGAAACAACAAAGAAAATATAGACATGAGAAAGGCTTGTATTGCCGTACCAGTCTAGGTATGTGCAAGATGGTTTGTACATTTAGAAAAGCTACCATTCCAAATAAAAAAATGCATTTAGGACAACAATAATCTTAGAGACTTCCCAGGAGTATCTATAATAAAGGCAGAAACAAGATGCTGGAGGGAAGTACTCTTTCAGAGATCACTTGTGGAAAAAATGCTAATACATACAACAAAGGACAGCTTTCAAAGCGGGATGATTTCAAGACTATGCAACCTTGACAGTGTCCCTCTAATGAAAATTAAACTAAGTACATCTTCATGGTACTTGTCACGAAAAATGGTAAGCAGTGAAATGGTTGAGACAATCACATCTATTAAAAAATAAAAGCTCAGCCATCAGAGCTGTGAGTGAATGCCTACAGCAATACCAAATTGACCATACTATATGGGCTAAGCTATCTTTCTGACCATCAAGAGCAATTGTATTATCCCTGATTCAGACACAGATTAAGGTATACAGGAAAAACACCTGCAGAACTCAAATGCATGATAAAATTGCAAAATAGAAGTGTTTATTATATTGAAAAAAGAAAGAAGTAGAGAGGAGTGCTGGAAAAACTAAAGGTATTTATCATACCTTTGAGATTTGTGTGCATTATAAAGGAGTTAGAAGCAATGAAGTAGATTTGTTTTAGAACTATGCTTGGAAACTTGTGAAAAATACTGTTGCCAAGGTCAAAAGCAAATGATCCATGCAGCCAACAGCTAACACACACCACTCTCTGCAGCTAGCAGCAAGCAGAGAGAGGTGTATATAGCATTCAGAGATCTCTCTCTGATACACGTACATCCTTTTTCATTTGCCTGTGGACACAGTTTCACAAGACAGCTTCAGAATGGCTCATTGCCCCGGAAATGGGGACACTCCAGGTACTCTTTTACCTCCTCTTCTCCCCATGCTTTTGAAATGTGGGTTTGGAGTATTTTTTTGTCAAACAGAAAACTAATCTCTCTCACTGTAAGAGAGGAAAACTAACCCGTTTACTTCTGTTACAGGGTGGGGAGGGAAGACAAAAGAAACCTTATATTGCGTTAGTGTTTAGAATTTTCTTGCTGTGCTATTGGACAAGCATAAGGGTTGGGATCAAGGAAAGGAGATAAATGATGAGGAGTAGGGTGGGTGGGGAAGGATATTAGCCCCCTCTCTTCCAATAGCTTGAAAATTAGCCAAATCCAGAGATGTCTTGTTTGAAATTAAAAAAAGTACTCATTAGCAGCTGGCTCTGGTGAGGCCTCCATTAACACAATGCTGGAGGTAGTCTTGAACTTGGCAGTTAAGCAGTATGCCTCAACTGTTTTGCCCCTAACTACTGCCAAACCATCTGTTACAGACTTTCCTCTGTTCTCAGAGGAAGCTGTAATGAAACTGAGTTTCCTGTAGTTCCTGAAAAGGTTACATGTTCCTCTTGTAGGCATCATTTCTACTACGCAGAGTTAGATACTTTTATTCTTCTTTTTCTAGTTCTTTGCTTGCTTTCCTATCAGTGACAGATAACCCTAAAATTAACCACTGCTTCCCATTCTTCATCACCTACACTTACCACTAGGGACTCAAATGAATGACCACCTTCCCATATATTCTACGTGCTGGTGCATCTTCTGTTCTCCAAATCCTTTACATGTAGGACCTTCACTTCCCACCAGTCTCACACTCCTTTTCACACCTTGGTGCCTTCATTTGACCCCAAAACTTGGAGGCATGGCAGATAAACCATCAGTCTTTGCATGGCTACCTTTCTTATCTATCTTGATTACTTTCTGGTTCATTTCCAAGACTCAGCATCCTTTTCAAAGAACTGCATAGGCTTTTTCCATGTTGTTACTACACAGTACCACAAAGCTGCTAGGGGCCATCATGACCTCCTGCATTTCAGAGGAAATCAGAAAACAGTGCTCTTTAGGTAGAAAATTAGAAAGGGATGTTTCTTGGACTGGCTGAGTATACAACTGTTTTAATGGACTACTAACTGAAGGGCCACATTTTAAAACCTTTGTGGTAACACCTGGTGTGAGCATGAACTGGAACTGTTCACCTACGACATCTGAATGGAGATCTCCTCTGTAAATTTAAACTGACTGAAGTTCTGCCTTGCTGCCTTCAAGGTGTAAAGTAAACTGGTACAGTCCAGTCACTTGTCTAGCCTTTGTAAATACATTCACGCAGTTAACTAATAAATTCTATTTTAAAACTGATTTAATTTGAACGTATTAAATTTGATGTATTTTTAACCTTGAGTTGAGTCAGTCACTCTTTTTAGTATCAGAATATAAAAAATATCCAATAATTACTTACCTTTTTAAAAAATATTTTTCTTCTCACACCAAATTCTTCTAATACTTTCCTAATATTTTCTAAATATACTCAAAATCAGAAAATTGTTCGTTCATTTTTTTAAAGTACAGCTTTTTTATCTTTTTATAACATGCTAGAGATGAACTTCTTTAAAAAAAATAATAAATCTGGCCAATTAACTAGGATACACAATGCTTCTAACCCTTCAAATAGCCAATAATTTAGTTTCATTTGCTATAATTTTATTACAAGTGGGTTTTTTCCCAATGGTAGGTATTACAAGCAATACGTTAATCACATTTCTATAAACAATCACCGTATTTCTTGAAAATTTAATTTTCAATAAATTGAAAGCCTTTTTCTAGACCTAGTAATACAATCTATCCAGTCCACATCCTCCTGCCTCATACAACAGTTTTACATAAATTATGTTTAATTCATAAATTTGCCATGTTGTAAACAAAACAATTAAAATTTATTATTTCACGATATAGGACACAGTGTTAGTCAGCCCTAAAACCATGGAAAGTGCTAACATATGGTTCTAACAGAACAGCTTCCTCCCACCTCTCATTCCCCAGCTCACTGTTTTGGTACTTATTTAGTAAAGCACATGATTCATTTAAAGCCTAGGAGTCATTTGCATTTAAATTATATGCCTAAAAAATATTAAGTATTTGCTCATGTGTTCTATGAATACAGAATCTAATTTAGTACTTGCATACCAGAAAGTTAACTTTTGCTGTCAAACAACTCAGATAAAAACCCAATCCAAATTAAACAGTCAAAGGGTAAGAGAAAAGTATCTCTGTGTATTTGATATCATGGATGAAAACAGATTATGATGGAAATTTAACAACTGTGTAATGATGGAGTGTATTTGTAGCTGTTCATTTTCCAGTCATTCAAAATGTTGTGCTCTGGGACTGGATCTAACACATCCAATTGACAAGAAAATCCACCTCACAAGAACATCCATCAAAATTAATGGAAAGCTAGAAATAACAGTATTTGCTCTTTCCTAGAGGCCACTGTCCCTCAAAAGCCAAGTGTATCCTCAGAACACTGGCTGTCCCTCTGCCTATTACAGCCGTTTGGCTTTACTCTGTATTTACTAAGAAACTAACTATGAAGTATTCACACTCTCAAATGTAATTATTTCTTTTCATATTATTAACTGAAGGAAAAAGTCTCTCTAGATTAATGAAAGTGTATACATAGAGAATAGTCACTTCATAGCTCCTCCTCCCAGTACCTTCTCAAATCAGAGATATTTCCATGAAGACCCCTAAAGACAGTAACACTGAAACATACTGGGTTTTTTTTTCCCTTACAGAGAAAATTGTTTTTCTTGTTGTTAAAATACTCACTTCTCTAACAAACTCTTGTTTTAATATTACCAAAAACTGACCTATTATCTTTTTAACTTTTTTAAACTGAGTGAATCAAGACAAACCCACAAATATTTCTCCAAACCTCCATCCCTATCCCCTTGATATATTGAACCAGCAAAGTTGTTTTGTTTTGTTTTGTTTTGTTTTTTAAAAAAAGATATAGCTAGAATTAGCATTGATATTTTCCATTATAACATCCAGAATACATTTCTGAAATAAGCAATGACTGGAAATCACAGCGTCTGACTGACCAATGAGCTGTTTCAAATGGGTCTTCCTCCCAGTCATATGCACAAATGTTTCAGAATACATTTGAAGTCTTCTTTTCCTCTACATAGCACCACTTTGCGTGAGACTGTTCCCACTAAGTTTTCATGAACTGCCAAGAGAAAAGCACACCTCATGCTATGCCCAGAGAAGAACAAAGCGGAGCTGAGAACTGATGCAACAGTAGTCATGGTCCTCCACATGGGTAAAGCAGCGCTGATTGCCCGTGGTTCTCCACCACAGTTGGTATGAGCGAAGACCAGGAGGAGTTTTATAATAAAGCAGAACAAACTCTCTCTACTCCCATACATTGTAACAGCAATCTAATTTTGGTTTTACACACTTACTTTTACCTTGTGCATATGGCTATGAAGTCCACATGACAGCAGGATAGGGAAACGATACCACAATACACCCACAGGTTATCATGAAGACAGCTATAGCTCAGGGCCAGTGATATGAATTCTGTTCATGTGTACCCTTTGTTAAAAACATTTTATAACTCCAGTTTTGGTTGTACAACCAAAACATGGCAGCTTCTCTACTAACCCATTTTATCTTGCTGTGAGAGCGGATTACTGCCCTTCAGCCGCCAGATGATGGGCAGTAAACGGGTAAGATCAACAAATCATATGCATAGATGCTTGTCAGAAAGTCCATTTGCTTGTTTTCTTCTCATTCATTAGATCTATTGAATTATTGTGTCACCCATCATATTATTTCCTGTTCAGGAAGAAAGTGTATCTGTGTTTTCCTGTACCTCATTTCACTGAAAATGCATTTCTAAGTTTCTGTAAGATTTCCAGCAGTTTTGCAAACGAGAAAGGATGATATAATATAAAAGCACACTGGATGCAAAAACCATGTTTATACCCAACATCTATTTTCATTTTGATAATAAATAAGCCTATGCAAAACCGTATTTTAATACATGAAGAAGGCAAGTACTTCTGTTACTAGTTCAGCTGACAGAAGGAAAAAAAAAAAAAGGTATGCAAACTGCTGGCTTAGCAAGGACAACCAATGAGGTGTTGAAATAATTTCTGGATTTTCTCAGTGTGATTTGTAAAGCTATTAACCACTCACAGTGCTCATAAATTCATCATACTCATAGGCAACATTCTCCAGCAATTCATCTTTTGATGTATTTGGGCAAAAAAAGGAAATCACAAATTATCTAATGCAATATAATTAGGTAACAGAGAGCATACAACCAATTAAAAGGTTCAAAATAACAGCAGTTGGAGCAATTTTGGAATACTTTAATCTGGATCTATGAAATTTTTTTTTTGCTTTAGAATTAGTGTCTGTGAATTCAAACCAGGTTAGAGTTGATGAATCTTTAAAAAACCTTTAAAAGCAACTTCTGTAGCACTGACCACAAAGATCAAAGCTAAAAAAAGAATGCTGTCCAAAGTCTGAAATTAAAGATCATTCCTGCATTTTTGCTATTAACTTAGTTGAAGATTACTGTGACTCATTCCCAATATAAAGACTTCTACCAATTCCAGGTGTAGGACCATGAGTAACTGACCCTTAGCTAAGGAGGGCTGCCCATAAATCCAGACACAGGGAGGAGTAACAGAGCTGATGGTGACATAAACCAGGGCCAGATGGCTGGTACAGGGAATGATGAACCCAGATACAAAAGCAAAAGCAGACCTACTCCTATTGCTGCACTCATACTTGCTGCTGCTCCTGATGTCACCTGTGCTACTGGCAATTGGAGCTTAATTCGGCAGAATTTGGGAAGTCAGGCATCTAGGTGCAGCTGGAATTATTCAGAGCTTCTTTCTGAGAAAGTAAAGGAATTCTACCCTTAAAGCTGTTCACTTCTGGTTGGTCAGAAGTAAAAATACTTGGATTGCTCTGCTAATGTACAAAAGATTGCATTACCCAAGTGAATATACTGAAATCAAAGTTTTCAATGTTTTTTATACGAATCAAGTTTTTCATTCGAGTCTGTAATTTACAATAATTCTTCACAAAAACTAAATTCAAGGAATTATAAATCTGCTTGATCTTTGTTTTAATAATAATTAAATGGATCCACTTTGCATCTAACTGAAATGTACATCTACATGAAAAGTTGCAAAAAACTACGGGAAGAAGAAGTACTCATAAGAAAATAACCTGAAATTCTCCATTAGCTGAGAAAAACTTTTAATTAGGAACCATGTTATTGCAGTAGCTTATGACCATTAACTAATTTAGCGTTGCATTGATTTTATGATTGTTTAAAAGAAAACAGACAATTTACCCAAACCATTAACAAACTGCATTGCTGTCTAGTAATATACATTAAAACCAGTAACAGCTTTACTGAATACCTA